>WBNO01019843.1:133806-336873 GCA_013400575.1 Peucedramus taeniatus | reverse complement strand
CGGTGGGGGGGCCCGAGCCGGCCGGGCGCGCCGTGGGACGGAGGGGTGCCGGTCCCCCCCCCGTGCGGGACACCGGGAGTCGGTTCAGCTGCTTCTTGCTGTGCCTCGGGTGAAGCCGGGAGATCCACCCGCGCCCCGCGAAATGGTGGCAGCGGGGCTGTGTTTCCCTGGAATCCGCTATGGAATGACGGTGTGGGGCTGGAAGGAGCCCGGCGGGGGTGCAGGAGCGGCCGGGGCTGTGGAGCTGCGGTCCCTCATGTCCCTGCTGTTCCACGCACGGACGGGCTCCGTCCTTGTCCCTCCCACCGCGGGTCGCCGAGCAGCGGAGGATAATCGAGGGAGACTGCGAAAAGCACAAGGCAAAAAACAGCAGGACTCGTTTTCCGTGTGTTTCACTTCGGGATGAGGAACCCGAAGGTGGTGCAAAAGTTACTTGCCTCGTGTGAACGACTTAATTTTAAAAAAGCCAAATGATGTATTTTAAACCGTAAGCAGAGGCTTCCCAGAGTAGTAAAAATAAATGTTTGTCTGGAAACAGGGCTCCTTATTCATTTAGGACTGTCAGTTCTTGTAGAGGCTGCAATATGTCTGCCTGCAGGGTTGGAGCAGCCCGTAGGGACTGTCTGGCTGTGGGTGTTCCTCCCAGGGACCGCGAGCACTGCAGGGCGCAGGTGAATGCAGGTTCCTGGGGCTCCGCGCCGGCTCCAGCGCAGGAGCGCCGGGACTGAGACTCCAGGCTGACGTGTTTGTGCGTGCAGGAGACAGTGAGGGCAGCAGACTGTTCCTGTGACTCGCATCTCCCTGTAATCCTTTTGTTTCTCCTGTAATCTTTAAAAGTAAGTTTTAGAAGGCCCATGAAATTATGCCTGGAGCCAGCAGCTGGAACTGGCTCCTATGCAAGCAGGGTGGTGTAAAGCTGAGGTTGCTTCATTTGTAGAGATGGAAGGAGACTTGTTGTTGAAATATACTTGGATGAGACTTGTTATTTATCTCTTGACCATGCAAGTGAACAACCGTTTTTTCCCCAGGACTGTGTGTGGCTGTCACTTAGCAACAGGTCTGTAGAGAACTTGGCAGATCCACTGCCTCCCCCATTCTGAAGAGTAAAAGAAATAAATTAGTGATGGAGCAAGTGTGCCATTAATAAAAACAGTACCTGGTTTCTCAGGGACAGAAGAGAGTTGAAAGACTTCTGTTGGAACACAACAATTACAGTTGCTTTGAAAATTATGTTTTAATGCAGTTTGTATGAAAGATTTTCTATCAAGTAGTCCCTAGAAAACTACCCAGTGTTTTTAGGAGTTTGGGGCTTTTTTTTTTTGTTAAGTGTTGTGAAAGAAAGGATTGACACTGTTTACTTAGTAGTGGTTGCAGGTTATTTTGCTGCATTATGTTTCGTAACCTTTTGCACTGAAATCTAGGCCTTCTGGGTTTCTAAAGAGTAACTTTGCTTTGCTGTATGTGTGTAAACCCTTCAGATTGCCAGTAAAACCAAATGTTGACAGTGTAGATTAAGCCATAACTGATATAAAAACTAGTGGCAAGACTAGAATTTGGCTTAATGACAGTGAAGTCAGTAAAGTGCTTAAGCACTGCTTATTTTGTAGATCAGCATGAGCAAAAAGAGAAGTCCACCACTGCAAGCTTAGTCTTAAAAGAAACTGGTGTGTTTAAATTTGTTCTTAGGGGTTGCCTAGTTCTGCCAATACATAGCAGTGAGCTTTGATAAAAGATATTCTCTTGATAAGGTAGGTGATATAATCACACTCTGGAAGAATAATCATGAACCTAGAAGAGAAGTTGCAGAAATATTTTTGTGCAACTCTGCCAGCTAGGATCAAAGCCTGCTGTCTGTTCCACAGAAAAGGTAGTCCTACCCCAGCAAGGCTATAAAGTAAAAATAAAGGAGCAGGGATCTGGAGCTGATGCCACAAGAGGAGAAAAGAGCCTCCAGATAGATCCTCCATTGGGACAGGAAATGTTGGCCCTGTAGATAATGCTGAGCATTAGGTTTCTTCATCTCAAGAGGTAAAATTGGAAAAGAAAAATGCAGTGCTTGTAGAAAGACTGCAGGGCTGGCTTGCTTGCTTGCTTGGGAAGGATGCTGTGAACACATAAAGAAGCTATAGTTCCTTACCCAGGCCCATTCTAAAGACAGGATGGTCAGGATTCAGCTCATGGTCCTTGTTCCTGGAGTGATGCAAGAATCACACCATTTATGACCTCCTTGATGGGTCAAGTTCTTGCAATCCCTTCTCTTAGCAGTATATTATCTATTTTAAATTTTGGTCTGCATCTGAATTTTGCCTTAGAAGCATCCATATGAATTCTTTGTTACATTTTTATTTTCCTACAAAAATGTTAAGGAATAAAGTTGTTTTCAAAGTGTTATTTAAAGCAGTTTTTCTGCATTAAATTCACAAATGGTCCAGTGACTTAAGGCCTTCTGTAAATTTTTATGCTTTCTATCTAGTATACAAAAACCTATAATGTATAAATGGTTAATTCAGGCCAGTTCTCCCAGCAGTGGTCAGTGAAGACAATTGTATTTACGTTTTCCTGGCTGTTGGTGGCAGGATGCCCAGCAGAAACTCTTCTCACACTCCCAGCACTTTTCTTAGTGGAAGTTTGCACATTAAGGGGTATTTGTTTTGGTGTTTCAGACCCACTGTGGGAGGGAGGGACTTCTGCCAGTTGAATACAATTGTGCAGCAGTATTTTGTTTAGCACACAGATTTTGTGAAAACATTATTCCTCTTTTTCCCATCCTTTATGTTACTGCTATAGGAATTTAAATTGTCTTAATCTTCAACAGAAAGTACACCTGTTGTGCATTCCTAGATGGGGAGTGTTCTCTTGGTTTTCCAGTGAAAATAAATGTATGGGGCTACCTTCTCTCATGAGAAGTTAATGCAGTTTTGGAACAACTGTTTTACAATTGGTTCCACTCTTCTATCTGTTTCAGACCTCAAAGAGTTACTGCTTTGATAAAGAGCTTGAGCTGAAGTTTGAAATCACATCAGATCAAATGATAACTGAGTGATTGGCTCTTTTTAATACTGTTGTACCTAGAAACCACAGTCCCAGGCAGAGATACTGTTGTGCCAGGCAGGTGTTATTGGAGACCATTCTATACCATTTTATAAATATGCCAGAGTAGCTTCTCATTAGCTAAGAACAGAGCAAGTTCATTGTCAAAGCAAAGTCAAATGCCTGTTTTCAGCAAGATTCAGAGTGTGGC
The DNA here is from genome assembly GCA_013400575.1 of Peucedramus taeniatus. NCBI lineage: Eukaryota > Metazoa > Chordata > Aves > Passeriformes > Fringillidae > Peucedramus > Peucedramus taeniatus. The sequence goes on along the minus strand of WBNO01019843.1, from coordinate 333,632 downwards.
TATTATTATGGGACATAAATAGATTTAAGAGAGAATGGCAGCACTTACATTGTTAATCTTTTGAAACAATGGAAAGAAAATAGTATTGCAGTTAATCTCTTGTAATACAAACTGAACTTTCCAGCTTAGTCTTTGTACTGAAATGAAAATAATTACTCCATCTTAGTGTTTTTCCTATTGATAATATCCTAATGATCTCCTGGATTCCACTATTTACTGATATGATGATGTAGACCTAAATTGAATCATCTCTTGGCTAAGTGCAGTTAATACACCAGTGTAAGCCCACGATCAGAACAGTCTCTATCTGACAGCAGTAAGACTCATAGTAATTTGTTTAGTCATTAAGAACCAGTACCTAAAAACTGTTAATAACAGACTGGGTTTATTACTGCTGTTTGATGAAAGTGCCAAATCAACTGAACTAATGAAGTGCTGGCATTTGGAATTTGGGTATCGCTTTACCAGAATGTTCAGGCTGTACTTTAAGAATTATGTGATGTTAAACCTTTCAGAAAAACAGATGCCTATGTACATTTGAGGAAGATGGTATTTGAAAATGTGGTTCAGCAGAGTATCTGTCTTCACACAGAAAAATATGGCCAACGAGAGTTACTCCAGCCAATTTCAAAGAGAAAAATGTTAATTGTGCTGATTTCATCGTTACACCTTAAGGTTGTTTCTTAGGAAATGTATTTCTGGCTCTCAAAGATGTGACAGCAGAGGAGCCTTGTAGCTTGAATCTTTGTTCTGACCCAATTAATACACCATCAAATCTTGTTTATGCATTTGGAGATCTTAGAAATCAGTGTGAATCTTGCCACAGTCTTTAAGGGGTTTCAAAAGGCTGTGAATCAAGTGCTAAATTCTGTACCCAGGATGATCTGCATCCAAACACAGCAGAGCCACTGAAGAATATAGTGTTAAATTTGATTTGAAATCAGAGCTGAACTTAGATACTTGACTCCTCAGTGATATCCTCTGATTATCACAGTGATAATTTTGTGAACTGTCACATTGAAACAAAATCATTTTATTGTCAAATCTTTGGAGACTTTGCAATGTATTTGGCTAAGTTCTCAAAAATTCCATTGCAAAGGCAGGACAGAAGAAAGAAAGGAAAGTAATGGTCCATTGACTGTGATTTATTTAAAAATATATTTACTTGCTTTTATTATACTGCTCAAATCTTGTCTGAACTATGATGCATGTGATAAGGTTGCCTTCGGTTGCCTCTCTGATCTGTGGGCTCCCAGTGACTCAGCAAACAGCTCTAGTTCATTAGTGTTGGCAGCATTCCAGAGTTTCTGGCGTTACAAAGATAAACCATTTCGGAACATGTAAGGCACACGGCTTTCTTTGGGTTTTGATCTGTTGCCATGCTCTTTGCATTTCACCTCAATACATTTTCTTGTGGCTTTTGCAAGTGAAATCTCTTTCTGTTCTCTTTTTTGGTGGAGATCTAGAAATAGAGAAGAGAGTTGGTTAAGCCATCCTGCAGCATTTCAGAGTTGGGCCATCCTGCAGCTCAAAGGCAGGACAAACAGGTTCTGCAAAGTAATGATCATGTATACACAATTAAGCTCTGAAAAAGGCTTCCATGCCAGGCTCTCACTTTCACCTTCCAAATGGTTTCATGGTTGGTAACAGTAAAAGTGGTACTTGAAACCTAAATGAAGTTTTCCTCCCTCCCCCCCAGCATCTAAGTGATCTGAGCATACATGTAGGAATGGGATCCTTGAGATGGGAAGGTCTGAAACTCATCTGTATCATATTTCACCTTTAATCCTGAAAGTTTCAGAAGTTCTTGGTTTTTTCATTATGCAGCCCCGTGCACCAGCACCTTTTGGATTCAGGCAAAGTTTCTCCTCAGAAATAAACTTACAGTTAGAGAGGTCTTTAACATTCCATGTAAGGGGATCAGGTGAATTGGCAAGATGGTCACGTTACTCACATTAATATTTAGGATACCCTGGACCTAAGTACATAAAATAAAGAGAGAAATTAGCTGTAGAATTTGCAGAAGTGATAAAATAAGCTTATGAAAGGAAAAGAAAAAGACACCGTTTTATATATGGGTTGGTGTTATTCTGTATTGCTACCCACTTTACTAATGCTTTGGTGCAATTGTTACAGCAGCTGATAGCTGACATTCTCCCAAAGAAAGAAAACATTAGGAAGTAAGGATTTCCATATTCTCTTCCAGCTGTTCAGATATCCCATAAACTCACTAAATGATTAATAGAAGTGTACTGCTTAAGGCTTGCAGGCATTCTCTAGAAAAGTTATGGTTTTCATCATTGACCTCTCAGTTACAAACCAAATATATTGCAGGGCAGCACAGATATTTCTTATGCCCCGTTCTGTGGTGTTTGATTCAATGAACCTCTTAACATTTGAGGTTAAGCATCCCTAGTACTGTTGATGAAAATGGATTATGAAATATGAAAATAATTCCTGGCAGAAGGTCTATAGACAAGTCAAAGCCCCACCCAGCCTTCCTGCTAACAAAGACAGAGCTAACTAGATGAGAAAATGCAATTAAATGGATGTTTTTAAAATCATTGGTGAGCTGCATTTGGGTCATTTCTCAAGGCAAGAAAATTGGCTTTTGTCCTCTTCTTCACAGAACAATGGTTGTTACAGTGCTGAGTCCACAGCAGATGAAAGGAGAAGGAGCCCTTTTGATGGCTTCCCCTTTCCAAAGATTCCTCTCTGTTTCTGGACATGGGTTTCCTAAACATAGTGTGGCTTTCATCTGATCTACGAAGATGGGATTATTTTGTTTAGTCTTAAAAAACAGTAAACCCATTGCATTTACTTTACTTAATGTGCTGTGCAGGCATAGATTCTGATGAATGGACTGTGGAAGTGGAAAGGAAAAGAAACCTCTGATACTCAGCATTCCTTTAGCTATTCTGACTGGTATTTGTTTGGCACTTATGTAGCCAGAATCTTTTTGACTCATTGAGAATTGTAGGACTGCAGGATGTGCCAGCACAGAACAGAAATTGCAAAACCCAGAAGTGGGGTTGATGAACCTGTTTTGCCTAATTCTGAGATCACTCCATTGTGGATTCAGGCATGTGGGAAATACAGTTAGGTTCATGAGGGCAAGGAGAGAATTCAGAATAAACAAGTGAAAAATAGGGGAAGTAGTGAAATGGTGTGATGGTAAAGCAGAACTAATGGGGGTTTCATTGTGGAGTGTATAAACACATCAGTGAATTTGCATGTGTGTTAGGTAGGATTTATGCAGCAAGGTAAAAAGTGGGGAGCACAGAGGTGTGTGTGTCTCACTGATGCATTCCATTGATTTCCCTGGAGTTCAGACATGAGGGAGGGGAGAGATGTGCACTGTCTCCTTTCCTCTGAGGTAATTTCAAAACCCAGTGAGTTACCTAAACCTTCAAAGACACCTTGAGAGCCTGTGAACCCTCCAACTCTTTGGATTTGTCAGTTTCTATTTACAGCCTGAGCAGAAATCAAAGAGAGGACAGAATATGTTTGACAGCTGTATCAGCAGTAGGTTCCCTCAGCGAGATAAACTGAGATACAGTTGTCAGATACGTGCTGGGTGTTCAGATCACTGTGCTGTTAGGGAAAGGTGGCAGATAGAAGATTGTCAGATTCCTGGAGGGAATGTTGAAGCAATATGGTCTTCAGTGTAGAGATGGCTGAATTTTGGTAGGTTCAGATCTCAAGGGGGTCATTTTTCTAAAAATAGAACATCTACTGTACAGGAGATGTATTTTGCCATCCATAGGCCTTTGTTCTGTCTATTCTCACACATCTGGAAAATCGAGTTTTTTAAAGGAGGTGAATACACTTTATTAAAAGTTTAGTGGATATGGTTTCTCCCTGTTTGGAGTGTAATTATGCATGAACATAACTGCCCTTCCACAGCTGTTCAAATGCCCTATCAAAAGGTTTTCATGGAGATTGTTGTGGGGGTTGTGTCAGTCTCCTTGCAGAAAGCATCCCCTGCTTCACTGCAGAAGTTCTATTTTAAATCCAGTACTTACCACTCTTTGCTCCATTAGTGGTACTGGGTTTAATCCGTTAGGAATTTCAGGGAAGTAGATTTTTAGGAAATAACTTGTTTTATATATTTTCTGTATAAAATTATGCCAAATTACAATGGGAAGTAAACATTCTGTGGGAAATTATTTTAGATTCTGGTTGTGTATACTCTAAAAAGGCAACTTGTCTGTATGTTTTAGATGCTGTAATGCATTGCCTACCCCAAAATGCTGATTTGCCTTGGAATTCCATGTGTGGTCTTATAGTATCAGTCCTTATTAATAACCCTTTATCTTTTGTTCCTTTTTTTTTTTTCTTCCTAAATATAGAGGGCTGTTTCAGAGCTGATAAAGCCAAGATGTCCAGCAGGGGTGGAAAGAAGAAGTCAACCAAGACTTCCCGCTCCGCAAAGGCTGGGGTCATATTCCCTGTTGGAAGAATGCTCCGCTACATTAAGAAAGGCCACCCAAAGTACAGAATTGGTGTTGGTGCTCCTGTGTACATGGCTGCTGTACTGGAATATCTAACTGGTAGGTTTTGCTGAATTACGTGAAATACTAGCAGTAAAAGTTAAACACCAACTGAATTTGCACAGAAAAAAAAATAAATAAGCAAACTAAAAAAGTTACAGCTGAAGTGTGTGTTATGCTGATCATACATCTAAGCCAAAATCAAGGTACCCTCTCCCCTGCCTCAGAGCCTTGATGACTTTAGTTCATTCCAGCATAGAATTTGCTTTCACCACTCGTAAACAAACTCTTTTCACATAGACAGTCAGGGTTCCCATTGCCATCAGTGTGTGTGGACTACATTGTTGCGGTTCTCCTTGCTTTGATTTTGTGCCTGATGACTTTGTTTGGGTTATTATTATCTGTTAAGCGTATACATTAATTTTAAATAGAGAGCTTCTCCATGTTTACACAGGGCTGAGACTGCTTACAGCCTTGTTTAAACATTTTTGTTCAATTTGCAGACTTCTTTTCAGATTACACATGCTGTTTGCAATTTGTTTGATTGAGTCTGTGTATACATGCACACTGTTCATCTGCCCTGAATCTGTGTAGCTTATTTGCTTACATTTGTAGTTCTTGCTCTGTTCCCTTCATTACATCAGAATGAGAATATCTTAAATAACTATCTCACCCTCACCTTCTCGCAGGACAAAAGTATTATTTTTCCTCCATTTGGAGAGAAGCTTCAAAGGAAGAAAATGCTTTGCCCAATGACATAAAAAACCAGACATGCAAGTAAAGATCTTTGCACAGCTGTTTTGGTATCAAACAAAACTTAAGACATTGCAAGTTTACCCCTCCAAACAACATTACAAAAGCAGTCTTTTGATAGAAAACCCCAACTGTAATAGCATCAGCATATGGGCTTTTTGCAATAATGGTTTGCCTAAAATAAAATTTAAAAAAAAAAAGGATAAGAAGGTTCAGTCACCTTCATGTGGCCAGGTTGACATCTAAGTATATACCTGTGGTGTAGGGATCTAGCAAAAAGCACCAGTGCCAGATAGATGAGTGTTTGGAGCCAGATTCTATTAGCATGACTAAGGAAAAGCTTGAATTGGATCTTATTTCTCAAAGCAATATTTCTTTCTCTGTGCATCTGCTTGTGTTGGTGTTCTTACCATAGGTTCAAGTGTTTCAATGGACAGGAGACTTTAAGCTGTATTGGTGTGCTGAGCCTCTGAAAGGTACAGGTTTTTCTTTGACTCAAGCACAAAGTTATAAAGCATTGACTTTTCTGGGAGTATTTAAAATTGAAGCAACCTGACCTTACCACAATATTAGATACATTTTATAATGGCTCTTGACATTGAAGGACAGAAGATTTCTTTCTATAAAGTTTCTTCTTCCCCTAAAGATGAAGATTGGTAATATTACCAAATAATTAATAGAGTGCTTGTTTTCTGTAGGGTGTTCATACCATCAAATATTTTTTTTCACCTTCATTTGTTGACATTCAATTTTCTTTATTTGGGCCTTTTCTTTAAAAGAACACTTTTAAACTTCATAGATGGCCTTAAAAATTAACATTTCCTTTAGCTAGGTTCCTGCTTACAGCAATAACAACTCAAATAAAAGGCTTCTTAGGGTGAAGGGTGCTTTGAATGCTGTCCTTTTAAAGAAACAGAGCAATACAGGTAAGCTTAAGGCTCTGCTAATGAGCAGCACATGTTATGGGTTAACTGATTTAAAATGTTGACTGAGGCAGTGATAGTTTAGGCAGTTAAGAATAGGCTGGGGAAATAAAGGTGTTTCTTTAACTGCTCTGCATCTTGGGAACCCGTCTGAGGACATTACCAACAAGAAGAAAAAAACAACAAGGAAAAGTAACATACATGACTTTAGGAAAAACAAAAGGCAGGAGGAAAGGAAAGCTAAAGGAAAAAGTACTTTCCTTCTTTATCCCTTTAACTATTTTTAGGTAGTTTTGCTGTGGTTTTTCTGTCTCCTCTGAAGGCTAGGTAGATAATCCTAGTAACCTGTATCTCAGGGTTTTCTTTCATTCTTGTACATATATGCATCTCAAAAGCACAGATACTCCTTTCTTTCCAGAGTTAGTACTGGTTTTATCACAGAATGATTTGGGTTGGAAGGGACCTTAAAGTTCATCTTGTTCTAATCCCCCTTCTATGGACAGGGATACCTCCCACTACACCAGGTTGCTCCAAACCACATCCAGTCTGGTGGCTTGAACCATCTTGGCCATTTCCAGAGGTGAGGCAGCCACAGCTTCTCTGGGCAACTGTGCCAGTTCCCCAGCACACTCACAGGGAAGAATTTCTTCCTAATATCTAATCTAAATCTATCCTGTTTCAGTTTGAAGTGATTCCCCCTTGTAGTCCCATCACTACAAGACCTTCCCTCTCCAGCTTTCTTGTAGACCCCTCGCTGTTTCAATCTGGTGGGTTTTTTTTCCCTTTCTAAAAGTTTTTCTCACAATGTATAGTATAATTTTTTAGCCTTTAATGCTCAGTATGTTTTCTGAACTTGAGGTCATTAATCTTTTTTCAGTGTAATTCAGAAACAGCACTTGAAATGGAATGCTTGGAGATTTTTGGTTTGTGTTCTTTTTACCTCTTGGCAGTTATTACTTCACAAAACCAGAGAAATCCTGACTTCTCTCCAGGAGAGTTTTTAAAGATCCTCATGTTAGCACATGGTCTGAGACCAAATCAAAGCATTTCAACCTTTTCAAAGTAAAAACAGGAACGTGACATAATAGGAAGGAGACCATGTGAACTGGCATGCTAATAAATCGGCTAAATCAAAAAGCAATCCTGTGTATCCAGGAAGGAGAAGTATAAAATATCAAAAGCAGTCATAGGAAAGAGAAACTTCAGAAACAAAAACGGGAGGGGAAATGACAGACATGACCTAATAGAAAGGAACCTACTAAGGTTTAAAAACTGGTTCATCAGTGTGCAGAATATGGGACCAACTTTATTCCTGTAGAAGGTAAGGTGCTAAATTTTGCTGGCCTTTTCTGAGGTTTAACTTCGATGTAAATCTGAAATTAGCCCATAATGTGCTCAGATCTGGAATTTTTTGTTCAGTTTGAGATTGGAACTTCTGAAATGCTTCTAGCTGTTCAGACTTGAAGTTCTGTTCTGGATTCACCTGGAGTTATGACTTATCCACTTTGTACCTTGAAATAGCTTATTTTTATCATGTATGTACAACTCCTCATCAGAAAGTAAGAGTACACATTCTATGATTTCTCATGTCCTTAGATTTCAATATACTTCACATTTAAACAAGTTGCACAATGAGTGTCCTCCTTTTCTTACTTAGTCATTAAAGGTTCTTGTTACTTAGAAGTAACATTAGAAAATAATTCTCTCATCAGCACAAGCAGTGTATCCAGTTTGGTTTCTTAAGCAGAGTTCTTTATTGTTTCCTATTTTTAATAAATGGAAATAATGTGTTATGTCCACTGTAAATAGGATGAAAGTGTGTCTCTCGTGGGTAAACGTGCAGAAAGTACCTTTGAGTGTTGCCAGTATTGAAGCAGGTGGATGTACTTCCTTTCTTTACACTGGAGGAATAGTATGGATGCCAAAGAACTATAAATGCATAGTTCTTGTTTCTTTTCCTTCTTTGTAGCAGCAGTTCATGCAGTGCTTCCTGCCTTGCACGGAATAGTCAGAATAGTGGATCACTTCTGCAGCATAAGCAGAAATTAATTTTAACCATTATCAACAGTTTTCAGTTGGCACATTCAGTTTTGGTGATTCCTTTTGTCTTCTTTCCTTACTGCACTTATTTTCCAATGGTTCCTTGCCTTTTTTTCTTTCCTAACGTGAACTTCAGAAAACTACAATCCCCTCCTTAATTTCTCTGCAAAGTAGTGCATCAGTATCAGTCTATGTCAAAAAAGAACTTTAGGTCAGTCAAGAGAGTGGCCACAGACTTCATCTGGGGCATTGCAGCCACTCACACGAATTTTGGTGGCTTATATTTGTCAGAACTGGTCCTGCCATACATCTCATCAAGTATGGTCTTTTCAGGTATACAGCTTGCACAAGTTACAATATTAGTTTCTTACTAATGGAAAAAGATACTCCTTTGCCCTTGAAAAACAGAAATCACTTGGGCATATTTAAAGGCAGAAAGAGCCAGGCCTGCAAGTGATTTCTGCTCCCCCCTCCCCCATCATCTGTTCTACACTGTAAATAATTTTCAATTGCCAAAATGTCATTGCAAATGAGGAAAAGGAGAAGTTTATAAAACAGCAGGAGCACAGGAATACAGAAGGAATGAGACTGATTTATATTTGTTACATACATATGAAGGAAGGAGAAAATGTTAAATACCTGTTTTCTCCATTAGATCTTTTTCTCAGCTGTGTTTTTGGCATTTTTTGCACAGGGGTACTGTTGATCATATATTTTCTTGAAATGTAAAACAAACACTTCTTGAACCCCACGGTTAGAATTGTATCTGAGGCATTCCCATGTTTACCCGAGTTTTGTTTTCAGGCTTTCTGATATCACCAGAATCAAATAATGGGGGTTCATGTGCTGGAGCTCAATTGTGTTTTTATCTTGATGAATTTTCAATGTGGGAAACGTTTCTGATACAGCTGCTGATTGGCTGCAAAAGAAAAGTCCTTCCTGAGAGCAGTAGGTTTAACTGCTCACTTCAGATGCTCACTTTGCAATGTCCAAGCTGAGCAAATTGAACTGCTGTTCATCTCTTGTGTTCTGCTCACTGACCAAAATCTTCACAGGGTCACAGAGGAAAACAATGATTTGCCCTTTCTGTCAAAGCAGATGTTCCACTGAGCTCCTCCTTGGAAGCAGAGGGGAGCTCAGGGGTCCACAGTAAAAAAGCATTAGGTTAAAAGCAGATTCAAGGTCCAGGCAGTCTGAGACTCCCATAAATAACCATCCTTGGAGAATAATGACATTTAAGAAGATAATTAATTGACAGTATCTTTTTGATACCATTGAAATGTGCATTCACTACCAAGATACATTTCTTCTATTTAAACAGGCAACTTTAGAAACACTATTTCATTTTATGGTGATGTACCACAAACTCTGTCCCAAAGACTCCTGAAGTCAATCAGGGGCTTGTAGGACCTGTGCCTTCCCTGAACAAGCATGAAAATACCTCTTTGTATGTAGTGTGCTTTCCATATGGATTAATACTGCACCTAAAATACAGCAGGGTTGTTTATGGCAATAACCTCACAAGCAGAGACCTTTTGACTGTATCAGCATAGAAAAACTTCTTTGTAACATTCCTTTTACATAAGACTCGTCATGCTCTCAAGTGAAGTGTCATTATCACAATTTAAAATTGCTCTACTTGTAAGAAGTGCATCTTTAGATATAACACTTTGCACTGTTATCAACTGAATGACCAGCTTTCTGAATTATAAGTGCATGAATCAGTGTCTTTTGAATGTATATTAAATGAAGAGTTTTCTTTCACTGAGAAGCCAGCCCTGTAAGTGCTTACGTACGTGTCTGTCTTACTGGGTAGTCCTGTAAACTTCCATGGATCTCTGAGTTACAAAAGCTCACTCAGTACAAGATTACTGACCTGATTACAATCCTGATGTATTCTCCAAGCTGCACAGGTCACGTTTGATGAAAAACTGTAAGAAGCAACAAGAGTGTTTTCTTGTAATAAAGGCTCTAACAGTGCATACTGTACGTCAGCATAGTTCAGAGGGGTAGATATGGTGGATGGGGCTGGTTTAGTTTTTATGGCATGGTCAGTGAATATTTCCTCCTTTGAAAATGTTAAATTTTTTGCTATATTTCAGTTATATTTTGACTAGCATGAAATACTTACTCTAGTAAGTAATTTCACCTGTTTATTTGGCCAAGTTACAACAGAGTAATGACTTCATATATATATATATATATTTTGTTGCTCAATTTAATACTGGTATCAGCCTTTGTTTGGAAGAAAGGAGTGTAAGAGAAGTGTAAAAGAAAAATGTGGCTGATTTGTTACACAGTTTTTTCCTACACATACCTCTGTCTTAAATGGAATTCCTTGTTGAGAAGAATAAAAGAATCTATAAAGCTTAAATCTTTTCGTCTTTGGCCCTTTATTGTTGGAATGACAGTTGTAGGACAGCTGGGTAGAAGCAGGAGGACATTCTGACTCTACAGTGTATTTACCAAGCAGTTTCTTTCCTCAGTCTCAAATTTTAGAAGTTCTTGCATCAAGTATTGTAAGCATGATTTTTTTTTCACCTTTTTTCCAGAGGATTATTTAGAATGCCTGAGTTCAGATAATGTTCTGTCTTCGGTCTTCAGTATTTTTTCCAAAGTATGTTTTTCCCTGAATTACCTTTAGAAATGAAATTCCATGTAGGTTCTTTGGTGCCATCAGATTAAATGCTTCATCCTCAGTATAAACTTTGCTGGGGAAAAATAAATTTAGGGGATATATAATGAAATACAGTATTTCTAAACCATACAGGAGGTACTTTTCTCCCAAATTGCAAAAATGTCTGTAGTATAGCAGGCTTTGGTAGTGCAAGATGTTATGGATACTAAAAATGGTGCTAAACCTTTCTGAATGGGTTCAGGAAACAATTAGACACATCCATGGAAGTAAAATCTGTTGGGGAACTAAACAAAAAGACAGCATTTCTAACTTGGGGAACCACTCAGCTGCATGTGGCTGAAATCAGAGGGAATGATCTGGAAAATTTGCCTGCTCCTTTAATGCTCCAGCCCACCTGCCCTTGGGCACTGGCTGAGGACCGGAGGTCGGGCTGGATGTGGGCTTTGCTCCAAGGAACTTACAGCAAGTCCTCTTGATTTCTTTCATGTTTAGAAATACAGCATTAAAGACTAAGCCAGGACTGGGTCTCAGTATGTGAGTAGTCTCCTGTATTCTTTAACAGCCAGACCAAAGCATACATGGAATCATTTAGATTGGAAAAGCCCTCCAAGATCATCAAGTCCAACTGTTAACCTGGCGCTGCCAAGTCCAGCACTAAACCATGTCCCCAAGTGCCACATGCTGCACTTGATCAGGTAACGTCTGGCAGCAGTTACTTTAATCATGTTTGAGTGAGTGCATTTCTAAAGCATATGTAAGTTGTTATGAGGAACAGCAAAGTGTACTGCCAGGTAGAGGAAGCTCCACTGAAAAAAAAATAAAGGCTGATTTGAGTTAGGTCAGGGTTCTTGTGGAGAAGAGCTAGGCTATCTCTTTAAATTAATACTCAGGGTGTGGCCATTGTAATAAATAACATCTGAGTTGAAATTCAGGTTTCCCTGAAAATTGCACTCTCATATCTTCTACAGATCAATAGTAAACAAGAACTTAAAATAAAAAAAATTAAAAAAAGAAGGAAGTTAAATAACGTTGGCTCTCTTACAAAAAAAATAATGGAGGATATTAAAGTGTAGAAAAAAGCTGAAGAGACGTGTAAGTCAGATCAGAAGGCTTTAAGTGGAAGTGGCTTTTGTGGCCTGAATTTGTGTTTTATGTAAACAGCAGTCTGTCATCTGCCTCACAGAAATGCAAAACTTAAAATAACTTGGCAAAGTTAACCGTTTTTCCTTTAAGGGGCCTAGTTTTGATACAGCTCAGACACTCAAGACTGAAAGGATTGGGGTTTTTATCACATCCTAAGAGAACCATTGCCCTGCTGAGAGTTAAGGTTTCATCAAGGCTTGTTCAAAGCAGTAAAGTTTCTTGAACTGATTTTCACTGCATCAGATTTCCATGACTTTGAACCAAGGCTGAGAACTGTTTTATTGGAATGCATAAGAGGGAAAGTGTTGTTAAATGATTCTACCTTCACTCTTGCAACTGCAGATTCCAGGGGGATTGGGTGGAATACATGGAGAGAAGAATGCAGGAAACTCTTAACAGCCTTGGTTGATTGGGTTAAAACCTTCTGGAATCATGTAAAATGAATCTCAAGTCAATAAAATGCTGGTGGGAAAGATGATTAATTTGAAGTACAGTAAGCAGACTCCTTGTCATTTGGTTGACTTTGTAGCAAATACATATTTTTCTCAGTGGAATTGTATGAACATTCATTTTTCTTTGATTTCTGGATATTGTTTTCAATTTTCTTTTGAGGAGTGGCTTCTCAATTTTTTTAGAAACCCCTGACTTGTTCCTGTTGGAATTTGTGTGTTCAAAAATTGGCCTTGTATCAGTACATCACCTGTTAGTTGTTAAGAGTTTAATTTTCAAAGATATGATTTCATCTCCCTGAAGACAAAGTGGACAAAGAGATTCAATGCAACAGCAATGATTTAGCTTGAGATGTAAACCAAAAAAAAAAAAAAAAAGACAGAAAACAAAACATTTTGGTGATGAAGTCAGACCAATTGAATTTACTATTTACATTGAGAAAGTATTACAGCCTGGAATGCATGATAAACTGAAGGCTTTGTTATTTAGGCTTGAGAGGAGCTTTAGTCAGTGATGACCAGTAATATTTTGTTTGAGAACTAGTGATAAATGAACTAGAGCACTCTCCAGGAGTGGGAGGAGAATACATTTGTTTTTGTAGCATCCAGGTCTGCAGTTTCTGCTGTGCCTCCTTTGTTCTGGCCTAATAGTAATTAGTTTCATTTTAACCATGTGTTGCATTTTGTTCCAGAGTTTGCAAGTGTTGTGAAATACCAGTGTAACAATACTCAGGGCAGAGAGCAGTACCCTGTGAACAGGGAAATGCAAGTAGGGAAATTGGAATGTTAGTAGGGTGTCTATGAGATGACCAGAGTCTCTGAAAGTAAAGGATGAGGAAAACTGAAATCTGAATCCTGAATCCTGAAAACTTCATTCAGGATGAGGTTTCTGTGGAGACTTCTGACCCTTTTTGGTTGTGTTTGAGTAGGAAATGTCTTGAGAACAGCTTTTCCTGTGGTCTTATCTCAAGCTTAAATATGAAGATGCACAACCGGTTTGCTTTTCTCCTTTAAAAATACTTAACTGAACTTTTAAAAACCTCAGCTGGAGGAAAGCAGTTTTGGTCCAAGTGCTAAGAACAGGCTTAGACCAGTTTTCACTACCCATATCCCAGTTCTAACTATTACCAAGAAGTTTTTCAAGTGATCTAAATGAAAACTGCCTTGAAGATAAACTTTAAGGAAAATTTCTTAACTTTTAGAGTTTCCCACTCAACACTTGTACTTTAATAATGACTGAAAAGAAGAAAAATATTAATCATAACTATGTCTTTTAAATCAAATTTATATGCTCATGGTATAGTCAGATTTCTGAGGCATCCATGCCTTTTTTGCTATTAAACAGCTGTCCATACATGAATATATCACATGCTGACATTGCATTCCTAATTAATTTTCTTTTCCTAATTATGCAGCTCTTACACCTTTTTCTGGTTTGTTTTATATCTGTACTTAAAGTGGTACATGTTGGTTTGCATTTTTGTTTGAAATTATTCAAAAGCACAGAAAAAGTCATTTGTGCAAATGGAGTTTTGCTTCATATTAAGCTGGTTTCAGTATGTAGTAGTTGAAGGATACCTTCCAAACCATATAATATTGAAAAACTTGGGATTTTTCTTCATTTTTAAAAAAATAGAGCTCTTCATGTTCTGCAGTTCTGTAAAGTGAGTCTTGCAGTTGCCTGCTGCCTGAGTGGTAGTGATGTAATTATTCTCTAGGGGGGAAATGCCTTGAGTAAATATATGAAACGAATGGAATAGACATTATGCAACTTCCATCCTTTTTGTGAGGCCTCATTTTTGTAAAACATTTTTGTTTTGGTCTTCTGGCTGGATAAATACAAGCTGAGTGAAACCTGATGTCATGGAAGCTCTTAACACTTTCTTTTGCCTCAACAATTCTAAGTAAAGCTTTCTCTCTTGACCCTGCTCGGTTGCTGGAGTTGATTTTTAAATGTTTGTTTTCTCCTACTGTGGGAAAATTGCTTTTAATGAAACAGAACTCCTCAATGACTCAAACCTTTGAACCTGGTAGAATGACACTTCCAAAGTGATGGGTTGACCTAAGAGTTCAAGTCCAGTCTCAATTTTAAATATTTTTTTTCCCACCTACTCCTTTTTCCAGGTAAATCCATAGTTACTCTTCTGAAAATTTGAATCAGCTCCCTTACAGAGAGATCTGGATTTTCCTCTAATTTAAAATTGATTTTAAAAAATGGGCAAAACACCATTTAAATCTTCAGAATTAAAGCAGCATTAAACAGATGTGAAAGTAGTGCTGTCTGCAAGAAAAATCCAGGCAAGTAGTCTGAATCCTGTCTGCATCAGAAAGCCTTCATTTCCAGATTTCTAAGTGCTCTGATCTGTTGGATTTGGATTAGGTTTGTCTCTTGTCAGGTCTAAATCAAAAAGCTGTTGCCTCTGTTGGCTTCAGTTTGAATACCTCCTAATCCTCTGTTTTTAGATAGGAGAGTCCCTCTCTGACCAGACTTGTGTACATAGCTGAGTTTGGCAGTTCTCAGTGCTGTGGGTCTCTCTGCGTGTACAAGCAATACTTGATTGTTGTTGGAGCACTGAGGAGAAGGCCAGAATAGAAATTCCACCCTCCACGGCCTCCTCCTCTCTCCCTCTCCCCAAGCTCCTCTTTTGTGGTCCTCAACACCAGTGCAAAGCGTTCTCTTCCTGAAGAGGAAGTGGGGTACCTCAACTTCCCTAAAGGACCATTAGAAAACTGTAATTTCAAAATGAGTTTCCTGTCCAAGGAAGAGGGCTTAGCACTTACAAGAACAGTTCTCCACTGTACGAGGCAGACATTTTAGTTTTATGAGGAACAAATAAAACATTCCTGTGTGCTTTACAGGCATAACACTTTCTTAGAGTCTTTAGTTCCAGAATGACCTGTGTGCATAGCTGTGCTGATCAGTCACAGGGAGTAACACAGCCTGACTGTTCAGCAGGGCCCGGTGCCTCCACGGAGCTGGGGGAGCAGAGGCAAACCAAAAAGCAGCAAAGCCTTCCCTTGCTTTTCAGCTGGGATTAAGTTGACATACAAACAGTTGCATTCCTGGCATGAAGAGGTGGAGGTGGTGGCGTTACTCAGTGACAGAGCCTTGCTGAGGTCGGTGGAGATGCCTGGGGTGCACCCAGGATTTCACCATGCCCGCTGCCAGGTGATGCAGGGCTTTGCCACCACAGGCTGCAGGCAGCTAAACCTCACCTGTCTGAGCTGGGCCTTGCCAGAACTATGTGAAAAGGATTATACCAACTTAATTCAGTTCTTTGGAGGTGTGGAAAGCATGGGCAGGTTGACCTTACCCTGCTAATCCTGCTTTACAAATAAATTAAAGCAATTGTTGTCAGCACCAAATGTTGAGTTACGTTGGAGTTTAGACCTAATATTTTTGCCTCATGCTATAATAAAGTTGATTGTGTGCTTTGAAGAACACAAAAATGGTGAAAACGCACCAAAATCCTCAATGAAGTTTAACTGTAGAATATCCAGAAGCAGCTGAAAGTTTTCCAGTAAGCATCATAGCTTACTTGTTATGGGAGCTAGGATGAAAAATAATTGGTGAATCATATTAAATTCAGTCTAATGGGAAGCTGTAGTCTGTGCTGTATAGTATTCCTGAAGATTTACTGTGTCCTATAGTAAAGGTGTGTTGTCACATGAACTTTGATTTTAGTCTTTTTTGTTTCCAGGTTAATGCCTTAATTCAGTTCTCTTTACCTCTAAAGCAAGCCTATGGGAGAGCTCTCGTGGTGTAGTCAGTTCTTAAATGTGAATTCAAGCTCATATATTATTTTAATGTTACCTTTTAATATTCGTGTGTAATGGATGTAAAAAAAGACATTTCCTTTTTTTCCCTCTTTTTCTCCAAACGTTACCAGATATGCAAAAGGAAATCTACCAAATGCAATAGTGAAACACAGATTGTAGAGAGGGAGATGAAAGGTTAGGTGTAATGGAGACAGCAGTAGCACATAGTTGCTAAGTCTGATAAAAATGTTATGTCATTTTTCTTTTAATTGTTCCTCAGATTTTCTTGTAATTAATTGCATCCTTCCCCAAGGTTTGTTGAGCTGCACATAGATCAGCTAGCAGATAATGCTCTAGCCTTTCTCTTCAAAGATCCTTGCAAGGGGAGCAAGTTCATCTTTCCTAATTCAGTAAAAGCCATTAAATGCCTAGCTGTTAAACATTATTTTGTCAATGCTGGAAATATCTTCTAAGGAATAATTTATGAGGAGCAAACAAACATGATTCATCAATTACTTTTTCTGGTTAAAAACTTCTTCTCCAATAGAGAAAAAATCTTTAAATTAGTATAGCGCAGAATTTTGTATTTTTAGTGTCCTAACTTGGATGTGTGCTTACATGGTTCCCTAATGCTAAAAATGAGTCATTGAGAATAAAGTCTTTTCCAGTAATGAAAAAGTGGAAGTAATGCAAGCCAGAACTCACATTTGATAGATTTGAGGAAAAGACCTATAGAATTTGTGTATCTACGGTACTCTGTCCTCTGATAGGAGAGGGATCCTAAGAGATGAGCACACAGTAGCCTTGAGAAGAGCACTGAAAAGTGAGGAATCTAGGGAAACTGCTTCAAAAGAATAAAAAAAATAATTCCAGTTTAAAGCATAGAACTTAAGTGTGCATTTGTTCTTCAGTGATAAGATATATAAAAACAAAGTGACGATTTTAGACTTAGATGTCTATTGAAGGTATCTACAGCAGTTAGGAGTAACATGATGTAATTCCCATACCTTTTTGCATGGATGCTAAATAACACATTGACTTTTCTTAATGACCACATTGTAATTAAAAGGAGCTTACTTTTTCCCCAGCGGAAATTCTGGAATTGGCTGGAAATGCTGCAAGGGACAACAAGAAGGGTCGAGTCACTCCTAGACACATCCTGTTGGCTGTAGCAAACGATGAAGAATTAAATCAGGTAAGAAAAACCTCTGCCATGTGAAGGCCAGGATTTCCTTTAGGGCTTCTTAAATTGTCTTTCCATATAGCTGACTTGTAACTCAAAACCTCTGCTTATTGAGCAGCACACCAGGAAACACTCACTGGCATGCTGGCTGTGTAACTAACTACAGCACTCAACTTAATTATGTATTTCAGCACTCCCAAAATATGCAAAAATGCAATGGAGATGTAAAATGATGTTTGCTAACACTATTACAACCACTTCTGTTGGACTGGGTATTGTCATAAATTCTTCAAGGACACAGAGAAAATCCTGTAGATGCTGATTTTTTGTTTGTTTTTAGTTTCCCCCTTAGCTGAGAAATCAGTGGGACCTATCCTGTTCTCACTGAAGTTGGCTAATGTGACCACAGAAGAGCTCTAAACTTTTACAAGTCTGTGTCCTTTGCAGACTTAAAGATGCCTTTAACCTGACCACAAAAAAATTGGCATTATTATTACAGTGCTGTGGTGTCAGCCAGTGGCATTGTCTGGAATTAATGTACCTTTGTGTGAGGTGCTGTAAAAACCCCTCTGAAAAGATACTTTTTCCAAATCTGTGTATCATGATGGAGCAGGAAAAAATAATATTCCCCCAACCACCCTCCTTCTGGCTTTGTCTGAAATTTGGTAATACTTTCCATTCATTATCCCTTTGTAAGCTTGGAACCTCACTGATTTGAGATTGGGGAGCAGTAAACACGAATCAGAAGGTGGGAGTACTCTGGGGACTTTGATGTCACTGTCTGTATCCTCCTGAATAGTGAATTAGTCCCAGTTAGAAGTATAAAAATGAGTTAAAGTGGTTTTAAATATAGAGCATGATGTATTTCACCTCTGCTTTTAAAGGCTTGAATAAACTGCACACTTTTGAATATTGATCTTCAACTGCATATTTTTTTGAACAAAGACCTACGGGTATAGAGATTTGTATAAATGTTGCCTTCTATTTTCAAGTTTCTTTTTCTAAGGAAAAAAAAACTATTTAGTAATACAATTGCAGGAAAATATAGCACTTGGGACATATACTGGGTTCTTCACAGTGTGGCACCCACTGTAGTTTCACACCCTGGACTTTGGGGTCCCATTTTTCTCTCACAGGCTGCCCTGCTGGGCCCTCAAGTGCATGCCTGGGACTGTCTTATTTTTCTTCATTGTGTAACAGCCTTCATGGCCTGGATTTAGAGAAACAGATCTCAGGTGAGCCCTGGAGATGCTGACAGTGACAAGCACGTGTACAAGAAGAACACGTGCTTCCTTTATGGTTAAAATCTAGTATGTGGTCAGCTCCATTTCATGCATTTCTCATCTCTTCAAGGATAATGGTGGAGAAACTCAAGGCAATATACAAAATTTGCAGTAAATCCTATTTTCTATTTATCGGTAAGTAAATACTGGAACTTGTCGTGTACAACTTTTTGTTTTCATTTTTGATTAGTTATTGAAAGGGGTCACCATAGCCAGTGGTGGAGTGTTACCCAATATTCACCCAGAGCTGTTGGCAAAGAAGAGGGGATCAAAAGGAAAACTGGAAGCCATCATCACTCCACCCCCAGCAAAGAAGGCAAAGTCTCCATCACAGAAAAAAACTGTATCAAAGAAAACAGGCGGCAAGAAAGGAGCAAGGAAATCCAAGGTAGAGTGATGTGTTTATTTTAAACCCAAAGCTTGCCAGCAGTAGCTGCAGGGAGCTTCACACTGGGTGAGCTCTCTGTTGTGTGTTGTTACCAATGGTGATTTCAGTCAGTGTGAGCAGGGGAGGAGAAGCTCTGTCCTCTCCCTGGTGCACCTGGAGCCTGAACACCCTCAGGAGTGGCCCAGGTCTGTACCACAGACAGATGTGGCCATAAATACTCTGTAAGAAACATTCTCAGGTGGGCAGAGGGTGTACCAAGAGACAAGAGGAAAGTGTCTGGGGGCTGTACTGGTCATGCCTTACAGATTTCAGTTTGTAGACACAGGGAATCTTTCTAATGTGTACATGTGTAGCCAGGGATGTTTTTTCTTTTGCGAAACAACTACAGTTAAGCAAGAAGTTTGGCAAGTAGGAAGAGAAGTACAGGAATTTCACATGAAATGGACAAGGAATGTGAAAGTTGCCTCTGGGTCAAGCAAAGCTTCTTTATTTATCCTGTTACTGTTTTCTTGGTCTCCCTTCTGATTGTTTCACTCTTGGTTTTTTGAGCTGTTGAATTTAGTTTTCTTCCTCTGAACACCTATTAGCTGACATTTCAAATGCAGTGCTTCCAATAACCATGCACTAATAATTCCCCTAAATCTGGAATTTTTTTGCCCTGCTTGATTACAAAAGCAGGAAGTCTGTTGTGGGGTTCTGTTTTTCTTCCACACAATAAACTGTATTGTCTGCTTACTATATTGGTATTTGGCTAACAGTAAACTCCTAGGGAATTGAAATAAGACCCATGAAAATCTAATTTTCAAAACACTTGTGTAAAGTAAAGCATGGTTATAGCTTCTAAGAGCACAATGTACCCTTGCATCAAAGTAATTTTAGTTGTTCAGCCTCAGACTTAGTTTATATACTTTGGAAAGGGACAGTAGGAGAACAGTGGTTTGCTCAGTATTCCATGTGTCCTTTTTTTGCTTCAACACAGATATTGCTGAGGCACCAAATATTTATATGAAATTGTAAGTAACAATTTTGTTGAAAATGTGAAATTGACACCAATTGAGTTTATAACCACAGCCTTTGTGAATTGATTTCCTTTTCAAAATGTTCTAATTCTCCTTTTTGTTCAGTAAATCGATTAATTCCTCAAACCTGTTATTTCACTGCAGTAATAAAGTTGAAAAAAGAAATGGTGGAGGGGAACTCCTCTCTCCTCCAGCAGTTTCACTGGAGGTGAAAGTAGGTGATGATGTTAAATAAGACAGAAAATTGTTCAGCCCATTTCCTGCAAGCAGGCAGATAGAAAGTAGATGTATTCTCTTGACACTGCTTCTAAGGACAGCCACATTACAAAGGAGAATTTCTAAAAATAAGTCTGTGAAATCTGGAAGCACCTCCCTTCACAGATAGAATTTATTCTCTGACAAGTCAGTTTCTAGCTTAGAATGAATGTCTGCCCACACACAGAAATCTGTAATCTGTGTCCACACAAACCATTAGAAAGCTGTTAAAAGTTTGGGGCTGTTTATATAGTTTTCCTGCAACATTTAAGATAACCCATCTCAGCTGTGCATTGTTGTGGGCAAGAGGAGGCACCTGTAGATCTGCAGACGTTGAGGTCGTTTTTCCTATTGATCCCTTCAGCTGTTATCATGCACTTTGGTTGGACTACAGGATAAAATCCAACACCACTGTTTGTACAGGCCTTTTATTGCCTGTTAAGCATTTAGTGCATGTCATATATCTTAGTGTCATTAAACTGTTTTTATCAGAGCCTTGAGTTAACTAATTAACTATATTTCTGAAAGAAGAAGCAGGGAGAAGTGAGCAAATCAGCCAGTGCTGACAGTACAACAGAGGGAACTCCTGCAGATGGTTTCACAGTCCTGTCCACCAAAAGCCTGTTCCTTGGCCAGAAGGTATGATCCTGCACTTTTATAAATTAATACCTCTTTTTCTGTGCTGCATAGGGAACAGCCCCCTCCTACTACCCCCTTTCCACAAAACATCTAGGTACAATGGACATTTCCCCACTGAGCAATCGAGGAGATGTATCATATCAGTTTTTTTCATTTCAAAGAAATTCTCCAAAACAACTTCTAGAGCATTTAAAAAAGTACATAAGTCTTCATGTGACTACATAATTAAATACTTAATTAGAAGGAAAGCCTGTGTGCTTGTAATCTGTCTCATTCATAAACAACATAATTGTTACAGATAAGCATCTGCCAAAGAGATTATTCTAAGCATAAAATGTATTTTTTCCAACAGTCAGCCCACTTCATTTGCTGATGTAAATGATTTACAGGTTTTTATCAAAACCTATGTTAGAGATTTGTTCATAATAATGGTTTTATGCTGTGTTCTGCTTTGTGATTTATAGACGTTAATGTTGTGTAATAATGAATGATGCTTTTATGAAAAGCTAGAGATCAACAATTCTTTTTTTCCCTGTGAATATGATTTGGGATGTGGGTTGGTTTAATACAAATACATATCTGCTTAAAGAGGATCCATTTAAAGAGATGAGTCATTAAATTAATTTGGTCTTTTATCCTGAAACCTGCCTTTAATTTGTGATGCAAAATTTTCTTAAGTAAAACTGCATCTTTCTGCTATCATTCAATAATCAGATCATTGTGTTGTAAGCCATAAAAGATGAGCCATTGTTCATTGTGGAATGTAACTCCTCTGACTCATTTTTATTTCGTACTGAGGTTGTTCTCCATTTATCCTCCAGTTTGTTTGCCAAGTAACATGCATGAGAGTAACATTTTTTCAATACTTCTGATTTTCCACATTTAATTTTACAGCTACAGCTAGGTGGCTGGTTTGGTAGGGTTGGATTTTATTTTACTCCTTTTAGGGGGGTGGGTTTTCAAAAACATTTTGATGACTAAATTAGAACCCAAAATTTATAGTCTACATTACTTTTTCAAGCAAGCAAGTAACGTCAGACTTCTGGAGCTGATTTTGAGCTCATTTTAGTTACCATAGGAAACCTGTAATAAGACCTGGTGGTGTGTTCCAGCAAGACTGACCAGCAAATCAATGGGGCTTTGCTGTTGGGCTCAGTGGAAGAAAATCATGAGCTCCAGGACTGCTTTAAGCTGTGGTGGGCAAAGCCAGTGTCTGTTGTACAGCTTCCCAGTGAGTCCTAATACTGGGGAATGGACTTTCTGGCTTTCTCATTCACTTGAGTCCAGCCCCCTGAGAAAATTACTGGTGTGACACATCCATCCCTGCACTGGGTCCTTGTCAGTTAGCCCTGCACATGAGAGGAACCAGGTTGGTAGCATTTCGTTGGAACACATAATGAAAAGAGAAATTAAAGGAAAATGAAAACCGGTTTGTCTCCTGTGAGGAAACACTCCAAATCAAACAGATCAAGTTCTGAGGGTTAGAGAAGGCATTTGAAGAATTGCTGCTGAGACCAGTCAATCAGGATCTTTCAAGCCTCCTGTGACATTCTTGAACACCTTTCCAGCACATCTGTTTGGTTTGCAAAACCACTATCTGCCAGATCAGAAAATCCTTTGCTAAACGCAGAGAAGGAAGAAAACAATCTTGGTTTTGATATCACATCATTCATAAGTGTTTAATGGAAAAAATATTTTTCTTGGCTCCATGTTTACGGAAGGGAAGGAACTTATTTGCAAGAGCAGCTCTTCATCCTTCTAATAACCCTAGATTTAATTTGATGCAAAAAGCACAAATGAAAATGTTGCAAATCTGGGTATTGTTCAGTTTTTCAAATTACAGTTATTGCATTAAATGTTTGGATAACTGCTGACATTCAGCTGGAAATTCTTAGAGGTCATGAAATGGCAAAGAATCCTTCAGTTATACCTGTAGTAGTTTATTAGCGCCACATTAATTATTAAAATCTAGTTAATATGTAAATGATTGCACATCCACAAGTGACATCCCAGTGGAAATGTGGCATTGTGCACATGAACTAGTTTGTTTTTCCTGAGAGTATTACAAAGTAGAGGCAGAGTTGTGGGATCTCAAGCCTAAGCTTTAAGGTTTGGACTTTCCAAGAGACCTCAGCTTTTGGTCTGCATTAGGCATCTTCAGTTTTCAGTATGAAACTCATGCCAGAAAAAGCTTCAAGACTTTTAAGGTAATTTTGTCTGAAATTAGAAATGCCACGCTTGGCTTAGAAAATATTCATGGATGTGCTAAATGCCATCTGCATTTTATCTAACTAACATTTAATTGAAATGTTACCTCAAGTTATGTCCATTCTTTGTTGCACATGTATACCAAAGTTGTGTCTATTTATTTTTTTTAAGTGGCCCTTTAGGGGATCACTTCTGCCTAATACATGCTTCATACTATTGGGTAATGAAATTGAGCAATTACTCATTGGAAGATGTAATTCCACAGGAAAAATTCTGATTAATTTTTTTATTTGTTTTTGGCAATTGGATAGCTAACAGTGCATTGAGCAGTAAATGCAGAATTTAGTAAAATAATACTTAGCTGCCAACACATGCTGTCAGTCATGGGCAGCTTTTTAAGCATTTTCTTGTTGTTGTTAAATTGAAACTTTAATTACCAGCTGGCTGTTATGTAAATCCCATATATGAGTAGGCTCAAGGATAGATTTAAGGTCCAAAACAAAAACAGTCTGCAGCTGATAGATCTGGGGCAAAAACTTGTACAGCACAGAATAAGGAATCAAAAAAATCACAGAATGAGCAAAATACGTTTAGGAACATACTGTAATCTCCACAAAACAGTCATGGTGTGTGCATGTGTTTTGCTGTTGTTTTTTTTTAATTTTAAAATTCATGAAGTTTTTTTAACATTTTAGTTTGATTTGACTGTTTTTTTAAACAGCAGTTGCTTGTAGTCAAACTCAAGACTCAAACTCCAGTATGAATAACTCACCACGTGTGAAGTATTAAAGGATTCCAAGCTATTTGGAAAGGAAGCTTTCTTAGATTTTATTACAAATTCCCGAACAGACACGTACTTAAAACAGCGCTGAATTATGCTCATTTTTAGTCAAAATCACCCTAGTTTGAGGTAACATAGTTTACTCAAGCAACATATGCAAATTATATGAAAATGCAGGCTTTTAAACAGAGAACGAAGGTCAATTCATAGAATCAAATGAATTAAATGGAAATTTTTTTTTCAGAAAACTGAAATATAGGGATGGCGGCCTCCTTAAATATCCCATTCACTTGTATGGGTTTCATGGACTGGCTCATTTTCCCTGTTAATAAATTTACATACACAAAGAAATTATTTGAAGAGTTAAGTTTAAGAATGTGGGCTACAACAAACAAGAGATAAAATTCTGATATGGATGATATAAAGTGCCATGCCTGAAGAGGGATGTTATGCTTTGTAGGTTGAGGGCTTTGGATTAAAAGGAAAGCCTGGCTTAAGTGCAGCTGGTTGCAGGAATTGCATAAATGAATGAGAGCTTTCTCCTTCATGGTTGTTTTCCATATCACCCAAATGGCTGCTGGAAAAATAATTTAAAATTCATATTGTAAACACAGGTGTTGGTCATGCTGTAGCTAATGTATTTCCCCAAATGAAGAAGTCTAGAAAATCTTTTGCACTTCTAAAGTATTTAAAGTTTTGTCAGTAGTAAGCACGGTTCCTGTGAAATCAGACTACCAACAAAAGCCACGAAGCAGCATCACAACCTGCTTAAACACTGGTTAGAAACTTCCCATACCTGCAGTTTTGACCTTTGCCAAGTTTAGCATTCCCATTAGGTTGTGTCAAATTGCAGAGTTGGTTCTGTGTTCTGGGTCACATCCTATGAGGAGGCCCCCAAACTGTCTTTTAAGAACACATAGTGCAGATGTGAGGTCAGTGTCTAGATCTTTATGCTGCCTTACGCACTTCCCTGTGTTTTAGGAGAGAGGAGAAATCTTCCTGTGATTTCAGGAGAAATCCTCCTGATTTATAACAAGAAAGAAATAGAAAGTCATGCTTGAAATATATGGGGGTACTTAGAGGAGTAAATGGGCATTAATGGGTGGGGTTAAAAATCTCCGCTTTCATAAGGGACAAAAGGAAGTAAAGCAAACAAAATAAAAGCTAGAAGCAATAAGCACATAGTATCATGTGCCTGCTCACAGTACCTCACCAGACATTCCCAAAGGCTGCAGAGCTGTAATGAGGACTGAAGTACTGTAATACAGAACATGGTGACCACTGATAAGGAAAGAAAAAAAAACACATCCCCTTGTTAGGATGGAGGAATTGCTGGAGACAAGTGTCTGCTTTCTCAGAGATAGGCTCATGTTTGCTGGCTTAAAGAAGGAGCAGCAGCAGCTTTGATCCTGTTTCAGTGCAGAATAGTCCCAGCACATCCCTGTAATTCGTGCTTAAGGGATGCTTAGGGTGTTCTTCATCTCTATACTTGGGGAAGAAACAAATACCCTCATTAAATGCCAAAATTAGAATCACAGAATAGTTTGGAAGGGACCTTAAAGCTCATCTCCATCCAACCCCCTGCTATGGGCAGGGACATCTTCCACCAGACCAAGTTGCTCCAAGCCCTGTCCAGCCTGGCCTTGAACACTTCCAGGGATGGGGCAGCCACAGCTTCTCTGGGCAGCCTGTGCCAGGGCCTCACCACCCTCATAGGGAAGAATTTCTTCCTAATATTTAGTCTTAACCTCCCCTCCTTCAGCCATTCCCCTTGTCCTGTCACTCCATGCCCTCATGAAAAGTCCCTATCCAAACCTCTTGTGAGCCCTCTTTAGATACTGGATAATAATAAGAATCCCAAATAGTGACCAGTGTAAAGCCAAAATAGAGCTTAGTAGGTGCATTCATGTTCTCCCAGTACAAACAATGTTTGAGTCTTGTGTTTGAATTTTTTTGGGCTAATATCCCTTTATGACCTGCCTTTTATTTTGCATATTTGTTTGCAGTGATGCTATCTCCATCTGTGTTGCAAAGCTCACTTTTCTGCAGCTTCTCTGTGATTTCCCAGCTGTCCTGTTATTTCCCACCTCATGCTTTTCTTTTCAGCTGAACCTTATTCACAGTGAAATCAGTAATTTAGCCGGCTTCGAGGTGGAGGCCATTATCAATCCTACCAATGCTGACATTGACCTTAAAGATGACCTAGGTAAATGGGGCATGGGTTGACACAACTAACGGTCACATGGAAATTATGGAACCCAGAATTTACTCTCTAGGGCTTCATACCTTTAATCAGAGCAGAAATTCAAATCTTGCAGGTCCTGCTTTGTTGAAGAACTATATTCAAAACACTTTTTGACCAATTCTGAATACTTGCAGCTATTTCTAGTCTTCAAGCTGATTTCAGTTCAAAAATTTTAAATTCTTTTCCATAATGATCATATGTGACTGTTAGCTATTTTGGGGGGTTTCTTATTTGGATACTTTGAGGACTAAAATACTTTTTTGTCAGGTTTTTCTCAAAATAAGCAGTTTCTCCATTCTACCTGCAATCTCAGGGGTTTTATTGAGATAGTTAGAGTAGGCTTAAAAATTTTGGAAAGGGCTTATTACATAATTAGCTGTCCTCAAATCTTCCATACCTTGATTTGATGTTTAATTCAGTCAATAATTTGTTTCCATTATGTTTCAATTCTTCCCTGTCACTTTTGCATTCAGCTGGAAACAAATACTGACATTATACCAGGAGTGAACTGTCATGGGTGGAGAATCACTTTTAAAGCTTTTCTCTTGCTCAGATTGATAAGAAATCAAAAAATCCTTCTTTAACAGAAGTTTATTCTTCAGCAAAAACAAAAATTGCCTTTCATGTATTATGTACTGTGTTCCCTTCTTATTTGAGTAGACCTGCTGCTGTCTTTTTTTGAAACTTCCTTAATGGAATACAACCCATAATTCTAATACTGCTACATTTCCTATGGGAATGTAGAGAAGTAACTTGACAAGAAAAAAGGTCTAAGAAGGCTAATTTTGACATCAGCCTTTCTAAGAGATACATATATTTCTGCAAGTGTCTTAGCCGTTCCAGCAGATAATTAAAAGATGTGCCTTACTTTTAAATGATACGAACAATTATTTGTATTTTTTAAAGCAAATTCTGTACAACTCTGGCTGCAAATACATCATTTCCTACATGTGAAGGAAACTGGCATTTTTAGAAACGAAATGATGAATGGCTTTACATATGAAAATCAGTTCCTGTCAGCTTATTAGTGCTGACAAAATGGAGAAACTAATTATTTTGTTTGGCTTGATGATCCTGAATTTCTCTTTTTTAAACAGATTCCATATTTTAATGTCATGCTCTGTGGGGAACTGGTTGTTCTAGGTTTCTGCAAAGTGAAATGGGGCATTAGCTGATTTTAAAACTTTGGAAATGATCTCATGTGATTGCTCTGACTTGTCATTTTAACATTTATTTGATCATGTCATACTCAATATTCCTCCTCCTGCTCCCTACACCCCTTTCTCTACACACACCTGCACACACAACTCAGCATACTCCTTTGGCGCAAGGTTTGGAGATGTAAAGGTAGGAAAATATGGACGTTGGTACATGTGTAAATGTAGAGCCTGTGCTGGGTCTCTGTCCAACGTGGTTGATATACATCTGTTTACCTGTTGTAGTTGCAAGTTGTACAGGCTGACATTGCCACGATCGACAGTGATGCTGTCGTTCACCCGACAAACTCTGACTTCTACACCGGTGGTGAAGTAGGTAATGGCAAGTTCAGTGCTGCGGAGTTCGTATGTGTGTGCATGGTCGATCAGCAGCCACCAGCTTGTTGTAGCTATGCAGATTTGCATTCATTTCTCACTTCCAGCAGTCCCGACTGATCATAAGAAATGAACTATTATAAACCTAGTGGGCATTTTTGGTTTTTGTTGCCAAATCAGCCTTTCAGAAGTAACCATGGAGTGCACCACCAAAATTGAAGTGCAGGAACAGTGCGTTAAATGCAGGCACGTGACCAAGGAAAATGAATTACCACATTGTTGGTTTGACGTGTTAAGTGCCTGGTTTGAATGTGGTTTGAGTCTTGATCTTTAGATTTTAACCAGTTCCAGTGCACTCTCTCCATGCCAAGTTTCATATGTTCATATCTGGATTCACGGGCTGGATCTAACCTGTTTGTATTTTCCAAACTCTTAAGATTATCCTTACGGACCGATGACTTTCCTAGCCCTGCTCCATGGTCCTCACACCCACAAGCCCAGGCTACGGCTGCACACACATTGGTCACCTGAGCTACAAGGATGAGAAAAGGCATGACAGGAAACAGGACAGACCTCTTAATTCAGCCATTTAACTGTCCCTTGAGTAACTCTTCTCCTAGCCCTTCTCTTACCCCTCTCATATACAGAATTTTGAAGGATTTTATAAAAGGATAGGAGTACTTGATTGAGCTGCCTTGGTAATTTGAGAAGGCAAATCAGAACTTGGGCCAAATGTAGAAGTTGCTGGCAATGCTTAAGAACAAGTCAGCTGATCCCAGCCTCTGTTCTGCATCTTATCTTGATCTCAGCATCACTGTGAGAATGGGCTCCCCCCATGCCTGAGGCCTTGTTTTCAGTACTGACTTGGAGGAACACATGTCCTGCACCACCTGTTTTTTCTGAAAGGGCTGCATTCTGAGTAACAAGCAGAGAAATATAGCTCTGGTTGACCTGCTGGGGCAGAAGCACTGTGACTTTGCTGGCTAAATAATATGCAGAGTATCATAGTAGCCTGTACCTGAAGAATATGCTTCCAAAGTCTGTCAGACCCATTTAGCCAATGTGCCTGTCTCCTACCCTGTTACAAAGAAATGCTTTGCTACTCAGCAAAGAAAATTGTCTCTTGACGTTGGACTGCTTATTCCTTAGTGTAGGTTCCTGTTGCCTCTGACTGCTGTAAGAAAGAATAGAAGTGCACAAATGCTTAGCTTCCAATGATTAACTTTTACCCATCTGATTTTTTTTTAATTTTTGTTGGTTTTTTCCCTAACAATTTAAGTGTACTGGGGGCTTATCCTGAGAATTTTAGAGCCTAAATTTCTGCTAACGCTGTTTTCAACACTGATACCAATGCCTGCTTGGAAAGCATGAGATAATGATCTTATTCTCATGGGAGTGACACATATTTATGCTTGTGAGCAAATAAGCTACTAACCTTGAAGCTGTGAAGCAAGACTTCCCTCAAGAAACTTGCTAGTATAGTGGAAAATGGTTAAATACAGTCTGTCCTTTGCCAGAATAAGCTAATTTACAACATAGATGTCAAGTATGATTTCAATATAAACCCTTACTATTAATCAGGAGAAGAGCATAATGGAGGAGTAAATGCAGAATATTTCACTCATTCATACCAAATATTACTTTTTCTCTTCTTTGTACCAGATCTGCAAGAAGAGAGCTCAGTGGAATAACTGACATGGCTGTTCATTGCTTTTAATTATAAATTAATTCCCAGTAGAAGGGAAAAAGCTGATCCTTCTGGATTGAATTAAACCAAACTAGGCTAAATTCCATTAAATGTACAACAGCTTTGCAATGGCAAAGAAATGACCTACTTAATAGAACTTTGCTGTTCCTAGGTTCTGCACAAGGCTTAATTATGTTTCCTCTTGAAACAAGAGAAATTAAGGATTATGAATGTCATGGGTTTTAGGACTGATCAGAGTCCATGGACTCATGGGGGATATAACTGGCATATATATAAATATAAAGAGGAATGATATGGAAATATATACAACAAGAATATAACGAGAATGGAAGGCTGTTTCATTCCCTCCCCATCCCTTCTCAGTCAAAGTGATTTTATAAGACCCTGGAGTCAGCCACATCTGCTGGATGGGCTCAGCAAAGGGCACAGGATGTTGTGCTTTATTCACTGCCTTTGAAGGGCAGAGTGCTTCCAAGCACCTGAGTGCTGCTCTGGATCTCCTTTCCCAGCACTCTCCTAAGACACCTTGCTGCTACAAATGAAGACATTGCTCTTTTCTAGAAGGTTTGTAAGGTGATCCTCCCACTCAGTTGCACTGGGATAGGCAACTTTAAGTTTCAGGAAATCCTTAGGAGTTGGGCTGAAGTATTTATATTTAAAAGCTTAAATGAGCACAAACAGCAAATTACACTCTGACCTACACAGTCTGACCTTGCAATCCAGTTTTTGGCAAACCCTGTTGTGAACTGGTTATGAAAAAGCCAAAGAAAAGGCACAGCTTTTGTAATTGTCCTCAGCTTTTGTACCCCAAAAGCAATAAACTCCCACAAACAAAATAGACTCAGGGTCACAGAGTCAGTTTTTGAATGGAAAACAAATGCATTGTTTTCAGCTTTTCAGTTTGGAAGAAATTGAGCAAAACAAAACAAAAGCATCTTGCAGTCTTCTTGGTTCCTAGAGCTATATAACCTGATTTAGTAACCGGAATCTTGGAGGAGGGACTCTGCTTCCTGGAGCATATAGTATGTGCACTTCCATCAGAAATTGCATTTTTTTCTTTCTTCATCAGTGGAAGTAAGGGGTGTCACCAAATAAATGTCTAGATCTTTAGAGATCCTAGTTCTGAACTTGTGGAAATCAGTTTTCAAAGCAATATCTCAAATCAGAGCCTTTATGATATCACTGCTTTTTATTTATCTACCTTTATAATTAATATGCACAGTGCAAAATTATGTGGGATGCTTATGTAGTTAGGAAAATGCTTTCTTGGGCTGTTTTTTCTTTCATTAATATTTAAAACTAGAGCTGCAAAATAAGATCTAAACCATTTAGTGATGGACTGCCTTTGTAAACAGCATACCTTTTGGTTGCCCTGACACACTGCACAGCTCTTCTCCTCCCAGAATGACTTTGTCCAGCTCCTTAGTTGTAGTTAGAGAAGTTCATTGGAGGAATGTGTTCCTTAGAGATTCTCCTTATTTCTGAGGCTCTTCCTCTTGGTTAAAGGTGGCTCAACAAGCTGGGCAGTTACCAAGTAAAGCAGCCCGCTGCACTCACGAGACTGTTTCATTCCTGGGGCCACCTGTTGGGGTCAGGGACCAAGATCAGGTGAGTTTCAAATTCTTATTGTGGCAAATGGCTCTTTAAAACAATTTGTAAGAGAAGAGGGGAAATGAATCCTAGGGGAAGGAATTACAAACCTTCAACCACTGTTGAGCTAGCACATTCTTCTGGAACATTTCACACTGAGAGATGCTCATGAGAAGGAAGGAAGTAGGGATGTCATGTCAGATGTTTCTTGACAGTAAATTCAAGTCTGAGAATGTTAGCAAGGGATACCAGTGTGAGGTTTTTGGGTTGTTAGGGTTGTCTTTTTGTTCTTTCTGTTGTTGTTGTTGTTGTTTTTAATGACTAGCTAATTCTCAAGTCCCAAAAGGTTTAGATCTTACTTTGCAGTCCCCAAAAAATGTTTGGGCAGAAAACTCTAGAGTGATGTAACAAAAGCAAATGATGAGTCACATGTCTGCTGAGATCAGAGGAGTAAACTAACAATTCTCTGTTCAGGGAGCACTTTGGAAAAGAAAGGTGGCAAGGAGTTTGTGGAAGCCGTCATTGAGCTCCGCAAAAAGAACGGGCCGTTGGACATAGCCGGAGGTGAGGCTGCGCTTCGGGACCACACCCAGAGCCCTGTGGGAGTGGGGCTTGGCTCACACAGCCCAGCTCCCCCTGCAGCAGCGCTGAGGCTCTGCTGTCTGCTGGCAGCTCCCAAGGGCTCTGTGTCTGTATTCTCCACAGTTAAACTGCACACATTGCATCTTAAGTAACCTTTACCTAAACACCTGGGAAATGGGCAGTGCTGTAGTGCTACAGTAAAGCCAAGCTGTTCACAGGTACGTGCATGCACACTCAGTGTTGATCATTAAGGGCACAGTTCAGAAAAGCAATTAATGAGATGCTTATTTTTGAGCCCAACTCTATTAAACATCTGCTTTGCTGAAATGCCGCTGACTTTCACTGAACTTAAGCGTGTGCCTAAAGTTCAGCATCTGCTTGGGTACTTAGTTTAATCAGTGCCAAAATCATCACTATAAAATCTTATGACTTTTTGATGCCTAGTTATCAAAATTTATGTAATCTCGGAGAAAAATCTACTATGTGAGTAATAAAGTTTGATAATGGCAATATATAATTTTACACCATCTGTGAAATTGCTGATCCATGTTGTTCATATAGAAGGCTGATTCTGCCATCTGTGTTTATGCTATAAAAATAAATACAGTGTGCACAGTTTTGTAAACGAATCCTAACTACAGCCGAAGGGGAGATGCAAGAATTCAGCTCTGACAGGAAAAATTACAACTGTTTACTTCTGGAGCTTAGTACTTTGGGGGTTTCTCCCTTGCTTTTTAAAAATTTTAATAAGTTTTTCTTGGAATTTTTGTTCTGTGAAAATATGCAGAATCAATTACTCACTTCTTTCTTTTTACTAACTTCTGTACAAGATTGCTTACCAGCCTAGACCAAACTGCTCCAAATAGGTGGCAAGTTGAAAAGAAAAGTTTCTTTTTCTCAGCTGTTAGTGCATCCCTCTGAGCTGAGGGTTGCTTGGCAGTCTTACTCCAGGGCAGCTCTGCACTGCACTGAGATAAACTGGCTGTTAGGGACTTGTTGGAGGACGCTAGAGTAGAATTAATACATCAGTTTTTCAATCCCACATATACCCAGTGTTCAGATTTCTCAGTTCTATGGGCATCCCTTTAATCTACCCATAACCAGAATGCTGACCTGAAATGTTACTAGCACAGAATAAGTCCATAGTTGGCTTTATCTTTCTTACTTCCCATTTCAGTGCATTTGCATTTGAAGTAAGGGACAGCTGCTCTTGGTAATGAACAGTTGTCCTCATCAGAATCCTAATGAATTAATTAATGACTACCCTGGAAAACACTCCCTGAGAAATATTAAAGTTGGTCATGTGTATCAATATAGTATTTTATTCTTTCAGGGTGAGGATGATATCCACATTTCACATCTGACTAGAGATATGTCAGCTGCTTTTAATAGATTTTTCTTGGATTTATGATGTATTCTGAATCTGCCAACATTTTAGTTGCACATTATGACAAATTAACATTGCCTAACACTGAGGCTATTCAACATGTTGGGACTCTGCAAACCCATAAGAACATAAATGCTTGTGCTTTCATTGTCCTTCAAAATGTTCTGGTTAACCCCTGGTCAGGATCCATATGACAAAGTCTATTTTCTCTTTGCTGCAGCAGCCATGAGATAGTATCCATATGTGATGATCATGTGCCAAGAGTTACTTCTATTATACTTAAATAGCAAAATGCCTCATAAACATTCCAGAATGGAATAGAAGATTTCTATAAGCACCTCTGCAAACCTGATTTTTTAATTTTTTAAAAAACTTGTTTGTATTTTTATTATGGTTTTGTGAAAGACATAAAGCCATTTTATACCTACGCTTTTGTGGGGTATTTTAGGGGCTGACTCTCTGTGAAGGCTCACTGTATGTTCTTTTGAGATTTCAGATAAATGTTTTTCTCCCCTCAGCTGTGATTAGGGTGGTTTGCTTCTCCCATCTTCCTTTTTTTTTTTTTTTTTTAACAACCCAAAGTTACAACTTTTTATTTGCAAGCACAGCCCAATGAGTTCGGAAATGACAGAGATCCTCTTACCC
This sequence comes from Peucedramus taeniatus, assembly GCA_013400575.1. NCBI lineage: Eukaryota > Metazoa > Chordata > Aves > Passeriformes > Fringillidae > Peucedramus > Peucedramus taeniatus. The sequence goes on along the minus strand of WBNO01019843.1, from coordinate 299,989 downwards.
TGGTTTCTGGCAGGCAGAGCACAGTCTGTTGTTGCTCTGTGATGGAAAGTGGTGAACCCAGAACGTGTTTTCCTGCAGAGAAGGAGGCCTCTCATCTGCAGAATCCCTGCCTGTCAGCAGTCTGTAGGCAGGGTCTGCTGCATCTTTTTAGTCCCCACATGTTCATGATAATATTGTGGTGATAAGATATAATTAGCATGGTAAAAATTCTTTTTCATTTCTTTGTATGTACACAAGGCCTGGCCTGTTGTTACACAAACAATGTGAATCAAACACTGCAAATCTGTAAATGCATCCTCTACACCCCTCAAGAATGTGATGAAAGAGAGAAACTAAGCCCAGCATTGTTCAAGTGATCTTGGATGACCCATACACAGAAAAGCTAAAATAAGGCCAGGCCCAAAGTCTTGAAATCACACAAAATGTCTTCATTATAGTTATTCAGAGACAAAGCTGGAAATACAGCCAGAATCTTAATTCACCTCTTTTCCATCCTTCCTTTGGGGTTTGCAGAGCACTAGTAGCCCTGAACTGCTCCAGTTTGGGCTGGGGTATGATCAGAAGGCAGCTAAACACTCTGTACATTTAGCAGGAGTAGCTGAAGGCCACTGGAGTCGTAACTCCTTGTGCCTGTCCAGCATCCTGGTATTTACTGTATCTCTGCAGTAAACCCAACCAAAGCAAGATCATCCCTTGTCTGGGTTTGGGTTCTAACACCTACTGCCCTTCTCCTTACCCAATCCTAAGTATAAATGTGCTTCCTTTGATGTCAGCCATGAATTCTTGCTCTCTCTCAAATAAGCTCTATCCTAGCTATGATTCATAAATTATCACAGCAAAATGCAGCTGGAAATGGAAAACACAAAGTCTCTGTAATCATGTTATATTTTAAGGCTGTGTGATTTGTAATCTAAAACATTCTCAGGGCCTAAAGGAATGTCTGTTGATTGTTTGCTATTTTAATCACATGTACACTCCTTTAATCCTAAAGAGAGGAAGGTAATTATGTTTCATTTTCTATTCTTCCTAGCTGTTGTCAGTGCTGGCCATGGACTGCCTGCAAAATTTGTGATCCACTGTAATAGCCCAGGTTGGGGCTCAGACAAATGTGAGGAGCTGCTGGAGAAGACAGTGAAGAACTGCCTGGCTCTGGCTGACGAAAAGAAGCTGAAATCAATCGCATTTCCTTCCATTGGCAGTGGCAGGTAAGGTTGTCAGGCAAACCTGATGCCAAATAGGTCACATTCTCTAAGTGCCATCTGGTGTTCCAGTCCCTTCCCATAAACAAAACACATTGCTGGCTTTTTTCTTCCTTGTTTGAATCAGTTCCCTAAAAGAAGAGTTTCTTCTAGGTTTGTTCCGGTAGTGCACGGAGCCTGCAGTGTTTTCCTGAGTACTGGCTTAGTGTTGGCAGATCTCATAGTGATCCCTGCAAATCTTGAAGCATGCAAATGGGATAAAGAGCATAAAATTAACTTTCAAGAGAATGTTAAAAGACTTCTTTCAGACAATCAATTCATTCATATAAACTGGAGATGTGGAAAAGAACATGAAGAAATGGGGTCTCTTTCGCCTGATTTTACTGCATAATGAAACTTACCTGCCTTACAACGGCCAGAAGACATGGCTTGGTGTTTGTTTAAGCAGCAAACCTAAAGTGCCTCGATTCTCGGGATTTGCAGAGTCACTTCAAGCTTTCATCCAAAATCCATAAGCTGAATTCCATAGAGTTTACATCATGGGACTATTTCGTTAAAAAAAAAAAAAAAAAGACCTTAAAAACCCTTGCCAAGGTCTTTGAAAGCCTCAGTGTAAAGTTCAGGTCCTCTGGCTCTGTACTGTGTGCTCAGTGCCTTTGAAAGTCAGATCATGTTCTTAAGAGTTTCAGTCCAGACTGACTGCACCTTTAGTCTGAGGCTCCTGCGTGCAGAGAGAGGTTGGGAACACCTGGCTCTCATTGATGGCTCAGTAGGAAGATCAAGGGCCAAATGTGAATTACATAGTTGTGTCTCTTAACCCTGAACAACTGACCCTCTTGAGTTTGCCATGAAAGAAGTTGGCTGGTGTACAGCAAGAATATTCTTCCCATTGTGCTGTGTTGTAACACTAGATTAATTCTTGCATATTTTGTGGGCTAAGGCAGAAAACAGTGTTTGAGGTTTTGGGTGAATGACGAGAAATAAAAGTTTCATTAGGATGCTAAATTTAAGCAACTTGCATCACAGAAATCTCCAGCTAAGGTTTATTTGCATAGGTGTCATTTTAGGAGATAACTTGAGCAAATTTTGCAAAACAGTAGAGAAATAGAGCAGAGTTCATAGTAACCTATTGGATTAGCTGTCAGGGTCACAGACTGGTCAGTACAAAGAGAAGCTCTGAATCACTCTCTGGGAGAAACTCTGTTCCTCCACGGAATAATGTGTGGAGTGCAGAGTGTCTGGGGAATTGGTTATGTAAAAGTGGGACCGTGTAAAGTATCTTCCACACAGCCCTGTCTTTTCTGGATAGCTCCCAGCAAAGAGCCATTCCCAGCCCTTGGTGATTGGTACTGGAAGATGGAGAAGCCTTGAACAATTGTCAGGATTCATATTCTGTTCTGAAATTTGGTTACTGACAGGCAGGATCTGGGGCAAGTCCTCCACTTGGCATAAACATGTCATTCTTACTTGAGCCAGTTGAAGTGGTGCTTTTACAAGATGGAGAGGAATCAAAAGGCCTTGAGTAATATATGAGGTTATGTATTTTTCATTTTTTTTCCCCCTTAATTAGAGATACTCAAGCATAAGTTAATTTTGGAAAAGACATAATATATTCTGACAATACTCTCTACTTGTTTTTATGAAGTCAAAAGCATTAAAAAAAGAAAAAAGTAAAGCTTTAAAAGATAGCAAATGCCAAAGACACCACATGTATGCAGCTGTTCTAGTACAGGCATCTGTCAAGCAGACATCACCCAATAAACCCACATAAACAGTTTCATTCTCTTTTATAGTTGAGGAATGGGATTACATGAGGGCAGTTCAAATAAATCACGAGGGGAAATAAAATAGCATACTTGTAGCATTCATTGGGCCAGATGCTCAGCTACAGCCAACTTATGGAAAGCACAACTTGGGTTCTGTTCAGAGGTAGCCTGGAGTTCAGTCTGGTAGGGCCAGCAGGAGAAAAGGGAAAGGAGAGTTAGGGATTGAACATGAACTCATCCTCTGAGAAGGGATTTCATTCTGAGGCTCTGACTTTGATCTGAATTGACATTGGTTTGGCTAAAGTCCCAAACTGCCTTTTCACAAGAATTTAACTCAGACCCATAGATCAATGCATCAGGCTTCTGTTTCTTGCAGCCCACACATGGCCATCGAGCCAGCACTTTTCTGCTGATTTTCCTGCTCTCTCTTGTCTTTTGGGAGAGGTGTCCTGAGCAATGGATTGTTACCAGCTTGCCTGGCACTGTGCCTTCCTTTCACCAGGCCACTCTTCTTTCATGTGCCCTGGTGTGACCACCATGCCAGAACACTTGGAAGCTGTGTGACTTCAGAGGCCCCTGAGAACAGTTCAGAAACAGTTTATGTCCCTGGTTTGATGCTGCCCTGCATGACAGTTCAGGAGCAAAGTTCCTGGAAGATCTCTTCACTGAATGCAGGATGCAGCACTCATAAGTAACCTGCAAGTGCCCAGGTGTGGAAGCTGCTGACTCCTAAGCAGCTCCTGTGTCAAAACTGCTCTCAGTTGATTAACTTCTCACACAGCTGATTATCCCTGACCAGCTCATTTGACTTTGGAATAGTATGAGCTTTGCCTGCAATGCTTTTTCCTTTTTTTTTTTTTCTTCAATACAAGAAAACATCAGGCATTTTCAAAAAATAAAAACCAGTGTAAGCTATTTCATGCCATCATCTTTGAAATACCATAGACATTACCTTCAAGACAGCACGTATAATATCAGATTACAGCAGGACTGACACAGAATTGCTCTCTGAGAATGTTTTTTAATAAGGCAATGTGCAGCAAGTGGGCCATGACACAGGCAGTTGCCCTTCACATTTGGTGTGTTGCAGCACAAAATAAGAAGGAGATTACAACATCATTTTGCTACCAGTGTGGTGCTTCAATGAGCAAGTGCTTAGAAATGTTCCCCTGTTAGTGCCAGAGGTGGATTTAGCCCAGCTTCCTTGACCTGCTCAGGAAATGCTGAGAAACTCATCCATCTGTGTAATCTGTAAATTATTTTTAGTATTAATAGTACATACTTTAAAACGGGGAGTATTAACTACCAGATACCTGTAAGTGCACATCAAGGAACCAGGTGATGCTCAACAGGCTCTTTCAGGTTCTTTTTGGGTGCTACTCCTGAGAGTGCTTATGTCCAAGTCACCTTCAGACTGACTACGGAGTGCACGCCACTGAGGCTGGGGGAGGGCTCAGAATTTGGCAGGGTAAAACCACAGTCTGGGTGAGTAGCAGTACCTCAGGAGTAACACAGCAACAAAGTTCAGGCCACGTTCCAAGCAGTTACCAGCTGTAATTCCAGGAGTTTGCCATGATCTATAAAATTCAGATCATAAAGTTCAGGTCATAGCTTTGTTCAGACCATTCTATTTGTGCTTGACTTGTTTTAAGAATAGATAAATCTTTCAAACAAAGAATCCTAGATAAAAATGTGAAGAAGTTTATAAGGAAGGTTGTCAGGTTAGATCCTGTAAAATCCTGTGCTTAGTTACCATTAGTAGTGGTAAGACCCTATTGTACTTTGGGTCTTTTCATGTTTCACATTCTACATGAAGTTCTCTGTCCCTTTTTACTTTTCCTTAACAGTTGCTCTGCTTTCAGGACAGGTTTAAATTTGCAGCTCCAACACGTACACTGCTTTCCAGAATCCAGCAGGCTCTTGGTTTACTTACCTGTTAAATAAGAATAATTGACCCATCAGGTATCATGAGGTTCAGCCCAGCAGTGTGTGTTGACTCTGTATTCATATTTAAGGAATGCTTTTCTTCTGTTTGAGCATTTTAAGTCTTGCCTAAATCAACAAGTTTGTAGCTTCTAATTCACACTGTAAACACTGGCTTTGCAGCTTTATTTGCCATGAGGTGTTGGAGAAAAGCTGGAGCTTTCCCTGGGAGGTTAAACTATCAAAAGTTGGTTCAGCAAGTCTTGATTTTTTTTTTTCTCTCCTTCTAGAAATGGCTTCCCAAAGCAAACAGCTGCTCAGCTGATCCTGAAAGCCATCTCCAGCTATTTTGTGTCTACAATGTCCTCTTCAATCAAGACGGTGTACTTCGTGCTCTTCGACAGCGAGAGTATAGGGATATACGTGCAGGAAATGGCCAAACTAGATGCCAACTAAGCCTAGAAAGCTACAGTACCAGCCCCCTCTTCCACCCATCAGCATCCCCAAATCCTTAAATCATTGTGAGGCAGAGCATCCCTTATTTTAAATTTTGCTCATCTAGGGAAATAACGGTGGGGGTTCTGTTGTTTTGTTTTGGAATTTTTTGTTTGTTTTTCCTCTCTAAACTGTTTTATGTTGGCACTGATAGTTGGCATTACTGCTGTTAATGCACTGTTATACCAGGCATTGTCTGAAGTTAGTGTAATCTAGATTTTATAGTTTTATTTTAATGAAGTATGGATTGAAGCAGGAAGCTGTTAGGAGTATGTAGTCTTTTACTTGTGAAAGAAACAGGCCAACCCTATTTTGTAACTGTGTTGTGGTGCTTTATCAATACATCAAGTGGCGTTCCTTTCATTTTTTAAAAGAACAGATGCTATAAACCTAATTTGTGTTTGTTTATTGTCTTAATGATTCTGGAAGAAAAAATACAGAAACCCTGTTGTCCTTAATTATATTTACAATTTTGAAACTGTGTGAATTGATTTAGTAAAATGTTTGAACTGTTGCTCTTGGTGTACGTGGACTGATTTTTTCTTTAAGCCTTTATTTTTTAAGTTCGGAAAAATTAGTTCTGAGAGGGATGAGAGCAGATCAGAATCAGTGACCTGGAAGCTTGTTTGGATATGCTGGGCATCTTCCCTGTGCTGGCTGCATGTGAGTGTGCTCAGTGACACTCACAGCTGGGATTTTTCCAGAGTGTGTTCACCCTTCCCAGTTGTTGCTTCAGATCCTCCTGTTCAGAATCTGCCCTAATTGCCTCCTCAGTTTGGGAGGTTGAAGCCTTTTAGATCAAGCAACCCCTAAGATTTTTTGAACTCTTTCCAGTCATCTAATACTGGCCTGTTTGAAGCTACTTTGTATTTTTTCCAGATACTTATGAGCCCTGTTTATAGTGGTGGCCCTGTCCTTTGCACAGCTGAAATCCATACCAGCATAGACCTTTATGGAAGCCACTTGGGTTTGTACTTTGAGAAAAAGAAGTTACACTGTTAAAAGCTATTGCATGTGGATGCTACTCTGAGGGAGGCAGCTCTTCCTTTGAAGTTTTTAGCTGATTTCTAGGTAGGAGGGATACGTTTTACATCTCTGTTGAAAACTTCATTTGCCGATGAAAGAGTATTTCCCATCCAGTCTGGACTGGCCCAGAGCAACAAGCAGACCAAATCTGACTTTTCAGTAAGTTCAGGAATACCAAATATTGAAAATGTGTAGCTTGAACTTCTGCAAAAGTTTGAGGTGTTTTGTATAGAAGTTGAAATACTTGGAGCCTTCAAGTGTAGAGGAGCAATGGCACAAATAACAGAAGGCAAAATTTAAAATATAAAATAAAAGTTATTCTAAGTATATACCCAAAGTTAAAAGGAACAAAAAGTAAATTATTTTTGTGCTTCAAATGCATAAAGTGTTTGACCAGGATATGAGCTCAAAATTTAAAATTTTTAATGGCCAAAATGCATTTTGTGCATTCCTTAGACAGCAGCTTAAGGGACAATAAATCAAATAAGGTACAGTACTTCAAGCATTTAATTGTGAAGCATCTGCTGCTGCAGTTGGATTGATCCTTGGAGTTCAACTGAACTTGCACTTTCCCCAAGTTTCACTAGATGTCACTAAAAGAATTGAAAAATATCAAAAAACTCTTATGAGCAACTAACTTGGAGTGAAATGGGCCTTGATTTTTTTCAGCACAGGAAGGGATTTTTAACACAGGAGAGCACACATCACACTGAGCATTCAGATAACAGAATCCTGATCTGTTTGCAGTGTATAATTTACTATACTGTATTAAATCTCACTATTTTAAACTCTGAAAGTTTGAATGCCAACTGAAGTGTTTATCCAGAGATATTTTCTAGGTGGTTGAAAGTACAACCTCCAGTGGCATTTAATAGATCTCCCTTATACTGCACCAGGCTGGGAGGGCCAACTTGTGTCTTTCAACTAGAAAATTCTAAAGCAAACTGAATTGTAATTCAAATCACATGGACTTGCTTTTTCTGGCCTCACATCTCAGCTCCTTATTTAGCTGTGGGCTCCATAAATAGTTTGGCTGACTTCACTGGGATCACCTGTGATGTGCCATTTTATTTGCTGGGATTATGGTGCTTTTGTAAGGAAAAAAAACAAAACCAAAATCATTTGCAGTGTTGGAGCTGGTCTCATGCAGGACACTGCCACATTCTCTTTCCAGACAAACACCAGAGCATCCTCTTCCTCCTCCTCCAACAGCCCAGAGCCATCTGTGTTCACCCACATCTCCCACAGCCCAAGGAATGCTGCTCAAAGGTCCCAAAATCCAGCAGGCTCTGTCAGGAGAGCCAGAGGTCCCAGAGCAAGCTTGACCTCAGGCAGCCTGAGTAGATTATGGCACCTATTCAAGAACCTAAAAAGTAACATATCAGGCTACATTCATAACAAAGAAAACAAGAGGAGAAATTCCTGCTAACATGTGAACTGGGGCCAGGACATTACTTTGGGAATCTCTGTGGCATTTTGCTTGTTGGAGCTAAACATGCAAGCTTCACTTGCCAAATAAAAAAATCAAACTTTGGGAAGACCACACATGGAAAAGTGTCAGTGAGGTGCCTTTACAGCTTCTTAACTTCTTCTCTTACTGGTAAGTTCATTCTGGCTTTTACCTGAAAACAGCAGTTAAAATAGACATTCTCTAACTTTTTCAATACTTTCAAGGTAAAAAAGTAAAAAAATTTAAAGCATTTTGGAGCCAGTAGCATTTTCAATTCACATCAGTAAAAGTCAGGTGGCTGAGCAAGGATGACCCTGGCAGGAGGTACAGACACATGGCAGAGGCTCTGCCTGTCCTGATCCCTGTTGCATCCTGGAGATCCCACTGCTCCCTAATTTCGGGCAACCAGGCAAAACATAGGTGGGACTGCACTACTTCCATGTGCTTAACTCAGAGATTACAGGTCTGACACTACATTTTATCATCAGTGTTTAAACTTACAGCATAGTTGAGAACAAATAATTGTTCTAATTGTTTAATGAATGATGGATTTGAAAAAAAAATCCATTTTAGATTAATAACTCAAGCCCTCATAACCATAATATTGGAGAAGCACAGTGTGCAGCAGGGTAAACAAACACACTAATGGGACATCAAGACATCTCCAGAGATTTGTCACCAAAAATGCTTCCATGCACAAAATTTTATCACAATTGGGAAATGCAATTCAAGGCTCCATTGGGAGCAGTACCAACATAATCATAAGGATAACATGGAAATACAAAAAGATTGGTGTTAACAGCTAGATAGGAGAGCATGTAATCCTTCAGCCACCAAGGGTACCAAGGAAGAGTCACTGAAGTGAGTGTAGCTTTGTAACAATGTGAGGAAGACTGGAACTGGAGTCAGTAGGTGTGAGCAAAGCACTTTTAGAAATGCTTTTTTCAGTAAGAAGGTAAATCAGGAACCTTCCTATTTGAATAATCTGTCCAAAAACTAGAGTAGAATCAGAGTCCTAGGATGGTTTGGGTCAGAGGGACCTTAAAGATCATCTCTTTCCAACTCCCTGTCTTGGGCAGGGACACTTTTCACTAGAAGAGGTTGCTCAGCCCAACTTGGCCTTAAACACCTCCAGAGAGTTCAGAAAAAGCAGTCCAAAAGGGAAAATAATAACACACAGACAAGACATCAGAACCATACTCAGTCTGAAACAACCAGAGAGGCAAAAGTTTACAGAAAAATAGGGCTCCAGGTTTCCAGCATTCATTAGCACCAAGTTTTTGTGAGCTCCCTTTCCCTTGATCCTGGCTAAAATTGGGGTTTCCAGCCTGAGAAACAGCATTGACAGGAGCTGCAGGTGCTGGTACTCAAAGATGAGGGCTGTAGCCTGTGCTAACCAGCCACATTCTCTGCTCTGTGCTGGTTTACAGAGAACAGTAATACCTCAAGTTGTAACTGCAGCTCGGAAGGAGCAGCATAATTGATAGGCCTGAAGAGTGCAGGTAAGTAGGAGGATTGTATTTATATCCCTGGCATGAAACCCAAAGGGAACCAGGCTATTGCACACTGGCTAAAGTGCTTGAAAATTGCCACCGATTCCTTTTTGTGTCAAGTTCTTCAGAGATTTAGTTTACTCCTCCATAGAATCCCACTTAATGCCTCCACAATTCATGTTTAACCATTATCACTAGCAACCTGCTCATAAATGCTTCTTCCTTGTTAGATTCCACGACCAGGAATCAAGGGGAGATGATGCTGCTGTTTCCTAATACAAAGGAAGGAGCAAAGACGTTTCACAGCGCAGCCCATAAAATCCCAACTCTTCCCCACTTTTTCACCAGCCTGGTTAACAGAAGAAATTTGATATTTTTGTACCTTGAAATGACTAACCTTCTTAGGCTTAGGAGAATAAATTAAAGTTGAGTCAAAGTATGCCTCAGCTGCAGCAATGGGCAGATTGATTTGCTTTCCATCTGGGAGATTAAATTCCACTGCCAAAAAAATGGCACCAGCATAATTAGCTGTCAGTCAAGTTGCAAAGAGACAGACTATGTGGGATAATTGAAAGCCCTGCAGCTTCTCATTACATACTACAGTAGCCCTATTTGCAAATTTCCACCTTGAGGTTCTCCCAACATGGTCAGGATTGTACTCATTCCTCCTGGCACATTCTTGTGAAGTGAAACAGGAGTGTTGTGCAGGGACGGATTAATTTTAAGTAACTCGCTTAACCTAAGTTGGTTATAATATATTTGTCAACAGCGCCTGACAGCTCCACTAGACTTTAATTGCAAACAAATCCAAACAGCTAAAAGGAAATGGTACATCTTCCACTCTGGGTACGCCCAGGAGGCACCTTTACAGGCATAAAAATCACCTCCCTCCCTTTGCCTTTCTTTTTTTGTCATGCACTGTCCCTCCTGCAGGAATCCTCCTATTCAGCAAATGTAATTCATAATGAATCCATCAGTATGCGATATTACAAACATGTACCTTTCATAAAATAATGAACTCTATTTTTTCCTCCCATTTCCTGAGGCTTGAGCATGCCTCAGCAATTGCTGAGTGTACAGGAAAGTTTAGAATCACAGAAAAGAATCACAGAATGGTTTGGGTTGGAAGGGACCTGGAAGATCACCTGGTTCCACCCCCTGCCATGTGCAGGGACTCCTTTCACTAGACCAGGTTGTTCAGAGCCCCATCCAGCCTGGCCTTGAGAAACAAGTAGCTCTGATGATCAGTCCAAGCCTTACTGAAGGGTGTGGAGTAATCTTGGTGATGAGGCAGGAAGCAAAAAGGGTTCTAAGAGTAAAATATATTACAGCTTTCATCCTAAAACTAAGGGGAATATGTAATCCAGATTTTTTTCCTCCGAAATGTGAGTCAGCACTGCCTGCCTCTCCTTTTAGGGTGAGATGTCCCTCTTCCCCAATAATCTAAGGAGAATTGGGTCCATCATCATCCCCCGTTTCAAACAAGGCCCAGCTCCCACGGCTCCTGGGGAGTACCCGGGCCCTCCTTCCCTCCCCAGGGGAGGAGGCAGCCGTGCCCCGCCTCACAGCTGGGCGCTACCTGCTCACATCTGCACTAATGGCATTTATACAAGGTCCCGAGGTGGGAGGGATGGGGGAGGTTTCGGGGGTTTTATCTGCTTTTGGCGGCTTCGAAGTTCTTCAACCCAGAAAAGTTTGTGGTTCCCACAGAAGAGGGAGCCAGTGTCACACCTCCCACAGGCTGTGAGCCCTCCGAGCTAGTAAAGCCCGGACTAATACACTAATAACTCTTCTTAAACCAGAGCTTTCATTATAAATGTAATTTATGTTCACCTTTAAGAGCACCGCAAACCTGAGCCCTCTCACAGGCACAGATTTGCCTCTTGCCTCCCCGCAGCACTTCTTCAAGGCACTGGTGTGAACTGGGAGCCAAACTGGGAGCAGAGCAGGTGGTTCACAAAGTGAGTAAAGCCAGAGGAATGAGTTTGCTGCTGTGATGTGGGAGAAGATGGGGTTGGTACGGCCAAGCAAGACAGAAACTGCAGAAAATGGTGTGAAACTATTCCTGATTCTTCAGGATCCATCAGAAATATAAACTCACCAATCTACTCCTGTGTCCACAGGGAGCAAGTCAGGCTTTAGCACACAGACAGGTCTCACACTGGTTTATCCTCATGGATGTCAGGAATGGGAAAATTGCCCCTCTTGTCTGTGCACAATGCCCCTTTATGATTTATTAGACGGTCCTCTTTTTTTGCCTCAATTACTCACTTCAAAAGAGGGTGGAAATGGGACATTCCTAGCCCTAATACTAAATGCATGTAGTCAATAAAAAAGAAAAAACACTGAAAAATGTTTAAAGGGAGGGTGCTTAAGTTATTGCAGCCCTTGGGAGCATTAATGTATGTGCCAACAAGTTACTGTATGTGGCTTTAACATGCTTATTTATTCTGCTGTGCAATAAAACTCTCTCTTAAATAGTGCCAAAACCTGTTTGCCATGGCAACCCCTCATCACACATGTGTTCCAGTAGTACTTACAAGCACCTTCTTAAAGAGAAATACACAGCAGGATGAATGTCTTGTGACCTTCAGGGCATTTTACAAAGTTTTAAGCACCCAAGTAAATATTACTTTGGACTGAAATATTTATTCCAGGTATTTTTTTTTTCTTTTTGAGCAACAGTAAGCAGTGAAGCAAAGCTTGTTCCTTGCTCACTTCTCTCCAAGTGGAGCTCTAATGACTTGGACAAAGCACAGAGCCTGGTTTTTAACCTGGCAGGGCTCAGGTGTTGCCAGTTGGCTGGGGAAGCATGGTAGGGATCAGCTGATCTTCTATAGTTTCAAGGGCACTGCAGCTGTTCCTGGTGTAATTAGTCATCCTTTGTACTGTCACAAGAAAATAGATGTTTTCCCTCCTCCCATCCACACAAATGTTTGCTCAGTGTAGCCACTGGCCTGGAATCCAAGCGTGCACATGCCTGTAATAAAGCCACTTACCCTGGTGTCACACTGCCAGTCCTGCAAGTGCCCAGGAAAGGGGTCAATCCTGGGATCTTTTCCCTCTGTTTAGTTTACTGCTGTGCCTTAACACAACTGGCAAGACCAGCTCATTTCCCACATCCCTGGGCAATATTTCCATGGACCACTGGAGGAAGCTGCAAGGAGCAGGTCTGGTTGTCCTGCTGAGCCACCCTCCCATGGCAGGACAGTGCCCTCTTCACCTCTGCTGGAGACAGCACTGAACAGAGGAGGTTCCTCAGCCCTTCCAGATACAAATTCCCACTGACTCAACAAGCAAAACCTGATTGATAGTGGCCTTTTTATCACCATTGGCTGTTTGTCCTGTTGTGCACAAGCAGGACCAGCGGAAGGAGCAGCCAGGCAGGTTCTGCCCAGAGAGTGGGGCTGCCCCCAGGAAAGCTTAATTGCCAGGAGTTCCCCTATCTGCCCTTCCCTCCTCCCTCCCTTCTCACCTGCTTCTCTTTGTGGGGTTCCCACTCCTTTCCTTCCCTTTTCATTTCAAAGAACATTATTTAACATTTCCCAAACCCATCACAGGACTGTACAGGTCGATGAAGCTCCTTTATTCCCCAGGTCTGGAGAGGGCAGGGCTGGCTCAGTGAGCATCAGAAATGGCTGGTGGGGCCTCCTGAGAAGCCACTCCCCACATCATCCAAGGGCCCTGCATAACACCACATCCTGAAAAGCCCCCACAGCCCCCAAGAAGGATTCCCAGTGCCCTCCATCCTGAAGGTGGTGCTGCCCAGATGTGAGCTCATGCTTGGGGCATCCCTGAGGGTGTGTTCACTTCACTGAATTCTGCTAATAAGATTATTAGGGGGAAAAATAAGAGATGTATTAGTCCTCTGGCATCATATAGAACCACAGAATAATTTCAGTTTGGGAAAAAAAAAAATAAGATTTTCAAGTCCAGCCATTAACCTAACACTGCCAAGCCCACCACTAAATATCATGACTTTTTGCACAATGAAGTTCAGTTTGATCTTTAGAGAAAGAAACCCATGAACATTACCAACCTCTCCTGGGCCATGCATTTTCCTCAGAGCTGACAAACCTTGCCCACCTAAATTCCCTGTCCCAGGCCCTGCTGCAGACTGTTGAGTGAAAAGTGTCAGTAAGGCACAGGAACATTACCAGATATGGCTGTACAGACTTTCCTTCTTGTAGCCAGCTCCAGGGAAATGCTCCCTCCAGCACCCAGGAAAGAAATCCTAGAAAGCACCAGAAAACAGTTGTTTTAAAAATAAATAGATGTATATAAAGCAAGAAAAGAAAACAGTGTATTCTTAATGCTCCATTATTAACGGTGCTCAGGAAGGGATTTTCTGCTTTACTGGAGCATGTAACAGGCTTAAATAAGAATCCCTACCAGAATATAATTTTGTAATTATGCAGATAAAATTTTGTTCTTGTAATGACAACATGAACACTCACAAGCTACATTACTTACACATTGCTGTAAATAGCAGGGATGTCTCTCAGGTTGCACTTCCATGAAGACCACAAGTGTGTCACCCTGACAAACCACAAATCATTTAAGACTCCAGGCATTTAATAGTGTTGTCCTGTTGGTTTTAGTGAGGCTTTCAGCTACTGGCTCCTGGCAGGATTCCTGAAGCAGTTGTGCCAGGCAGAAAGCTGATTTCCCAGCCCTATGTTATTAATTAACTATTTCAGCACTGACTCAGGTGCATCCTTTAATGCTCAGTGAAGCCTGCAGAGAGCCAGCCACCCTGAGGGCTGTTTTGAAATGCCTCAGTTTTACTTTTTATCTCCCAAAACAGCAATACCACACCTAGAAAGAAATAAATCATAGAATGGTTTGGGTTGGAAAGGATTTTAAAGATATCCCATTCCACAGTCTTCCACTAGACCAGGTTGCTCCAAGACCCCTCCAACCTGGCCCTGAACACTTCCAGGGATGGGGCAGCCACAGCCTCTCTGGGCACCCTGTGCCAGGGCCTCCCCACCTTCATGCTGAAGAAATACCCTCTTTTCTCCTTCTTTATTTTCTCAGTGACTAACACAGAATGTAAACACAGCACTTGCACGCCTGCAGCTGTGACAGGACATAACTCAAAAATTCCAAATGTGCAGAAATGAAGTCTAACAGCTCTGTACAGTAAGTGATTCCTTCTGGTAAACTGTGACCCATTTCTATGCTATCACAGCAAATATGTGTTTTACTGCTCTGGCAGTGGGATCGATCCCTTCCACAGTAAGTGTTTAAACAGATACATGCTTTGCTGGAGAACTGTTTTTGGATCAACTCCATGAGAATTCAAATTTGTGCTGAAATGTCTAATTATGAACACTTCTGTCATGCCTTACAGCTTCCTAAATCCCAACTGGAAAATATCTTTATTTTATACTGGTGTCATCAGTTTAGACAAACATATAAAGTTCCATTTATTGAGCTGCAATTTTGCAGTGCATTTGCAAAATTCAGAAAATATGTTAATGTGTGATTCCTCCGAAAGGCAGGCACAGAAAACACACACTGATCTACTTGTGCATGTGTTTATAATTATTTTTGTACATTACTGTGTCCAAATAGCTGTTAGAAAAAATTCCAGGCTAGTGTGGATATGTTTAGTTTTACCCCAGTGTCCATAAATGCATAAGAAATCTCTGCTGCCTAGAGACTTCTGAAAGTCTTGTTCTAGCTGGAATCAAATATCAGGAATGATACCTATTACTGCATCCCCCTTGCCTGTCCCATTATAACTTGGAGGCATGGCAATATTTTGTGTCATTACATAGTGCTGGAGGCATGAAAATTCTCCAGGCTAATTAGCATCTTAGAATTTCTCACACAAGCACCTAATCCATTGGAAAGGACTGTTGGGTCTCAGCTGATCACTCATTTGTCTCATTGAAACACTATGAGTCCATTTTAAGAGCTTTTTTATAGACTCGTATAAAGGAGAAAGTGAACTTTTTAACATGTTTGCACTTCACTAAGTCAATACACATAAAAAGAAGTACAACTGGGGTTCCTACATGGATATACAGCCCAGAAGTGCTAAGGTGGTAAAGAGATACAGCTACTAACTAGGCAAGAGATTAACTTTATTTATTTCCCTTTCTTCAATTTGCTAACTTCTTCCTAGAGATGCAAGGGACATCCAGGAATGTGACAGCAGGATGAGTCAGATCCCAGACTCCCCAGACAGATGTTTTACCCAGTACATTCACATGTGAATTTCTTTTTCCCCTAAATCATTTATAGTCTGTGTTACTCTGTGAGCTGTTTTGCTGTTGCTTTTCTGTCCTTTGAATGCCAAATCCAAAAGCAGAGCAGGATTCCCAGAGCACTGTCATTCCTGTCTCTACAGAACCTTACAAACAGCTCAACACACACAATCTCTCTCCCAACCAGCTTTTCTGGGAGCACTTTGCCCAGTTACCTGACAGAAGGGTCACAGAGCAGCAGTGAGGATTAAGGGTCTGTTTCTCCTACGTGAAAAACTGCTGCACTTGTCCCTCCTGCTGCCTAAATATCTAACAATAGTTTATAAAGCACGGTGGGGTGTTTCACCATCCCAATTTACTGAGAGCATCTCCTTCTCCCCAGCATCCCTGGTTGTTCTCCAGGTTGCTCCCAGACCAATAGAAAGGTCTGAGGCATAAGAGAGAGAAGAAAATCAACTTCTCTGCCATGGTGGTGTTGGAGGCACTTGCCCCTCTCTCTGATGCCTGTGGGATACAAAGAGAAAGATTTAGAGGAAGCAAGGCAAAGAATCTCAGCAGCTGCAAGATGCAGCAAACTGGAGACATGTTTTTTAAATAGAAACCATCAGTACCAATACAGTTGTCTACTGTGCTTTGCCCAAGTGAATTTTTATTAAGCTCTGTAAAAGCTTCCAAATCTGAAACTTTAAAAACTTTTTTTTTTCTGCTTAAAATGAAATTTGAAGTGGCAAGTTTTATTAAAAAAATAATGTCAAAGCAAGAGCATAGCCAAGAGAATCACTGAGATGAATAGTGTTATCAATTATCATTTAAACATCTACATCTTCAATAGTCATGCAAAACCTGTCAGAAGGAAGACAGACAGGATCTCCCAGCCAGATGGCTGAAACAACACCAGCCAGCCTTTCCCATGGATAACTGCCTCCTTCATAGCCTGACTTCCAAAATGTTCACATCTCTGACAAAGTTTTAAAAAAAAAGTTTGATCCAAAATTAATGACATTGGTGTAGCACCATTGATTGCTCAGTTTGCAAGAACCTGAGTGGCACTCAGGAAAGTACCAGAAGAAAGCATGAAAAAAGAAGAAAAAATTAGGCAAAGAGAGATTCAGAAAGTCCACTTATACTCAGAAAAGAAGAGCCTTCACATCAGCAACACAATCACAGTGAAAGTTGCAAGTTGTCTTGGATGGTGCTTCAGTTAAAGCTTTTCCAGGTTGGAGGTGGGTTTGTTTTGTTGAAAAGTACACACATTAGCCCAAGCCCTTTGAAGGGTGGTGAAAGCTGCAGAATTCCCAGCCATTGCACAGCATTATCTTTTCCTAAAAATATTGTTCTAGGCTGTTATTTGACCAAAAAGTTGAGAACATTTAAACCAGAGTGAACCACAGGCCAGAGACAATGCTTATTAGAATGAGCCTCAAATTATATGTAGATTTGGATACTGTGATCTTGAAGTTCTATAACAATAATTCTTCTTGGAAGATAATCTTCCTGGAAACGAGGGCAGAAATTGATGCTGCCCTCTCCTTTCTGACACTACATTGAGATATACCCTGGCAATTCATGGTTTATCACCATGAAGTGAAAGTTTAAGGGAGGAAATCTGTCAGGGCAAGCAGACCTGTAGCTGCTGAATCAAGATAAATACATACAACAGAGAAAAAGTGCTCACAGCTAAGTCTAAAACCTGAGGGAACCCAACTCTTTGCCCAGCTCCACAGGTTTATTGCAAGTAACTTATTGTAATAGCCATAACTGTACCAAGGGCATAACTGCTGCTTAAAACAACCCAGAGAATTAGGCATTCATACTTGGATAAATCTGGAGCTTCACAATGGCAGCATTTCCATTTATAAAATAGGGATGTAAACCAACGGGGACCCACCAACCCCACTGCTGTGCTCTGCCAACAGCAGACAAGATTTCCGGTCCCAGGCCAATTTGCTGTGGGGGATGAGGGATGAGCAAGGCTGGGTCCCAGGAGCTGGATGACAGACATAGTGAGAGCAACCCTAACACAGCCCTCAGAGCATGTTCAAACACACCAACATCAGCTGTCAGTTATAAAAGGGGCTTGAGAGCACTGGCATGCAGAGTATTTTCTCCAAGTCTACACCAAGCTACAGTCTTGAAGGGAAATCTTGATTTATGTCTCTATACAGTCCATAATCAACCTCATGACCCAGGAATTAAGGAAGTCTTGAAATAATTGCAAGCTTCTTATATAACTAGGGAATTAGCTTTTCATTCCCATCCTCCAACAAAAAAAAAATTTTTACTCTTACACTTCTACATGATCTCACACCCTTCCCAACAACAGGCTCATTAACTTTTGATCCCAAAAGGATGTGAAGAACAAAAGGACATCAAGGTCTTTGGGTGCATGAATGCAGGACAGCAAGCCATATGCAAGCAGTGTTTGAGTTTTCTACTGTTCCCCTGACTCCCAAAATTCTCTGAAAGACCTGGTAGAGCTCATGTTATGATGGGCAATTTGACAACAATCTGAAATATGTCCTATCCAAAATACAGTCTGTGACACAAGTAGTCTAGGCAGCAAATAAAATGTTTGCCCATATGTTATGATTCTATGAGCATGTGGACTAGCATAAAATGAGATTTTGAAAAGCTTTGGAGTTTAACTTCATTACCTTACTCAGTGCCTCATTAACTAGGTCTAATTTTAATCAGCCAACAGTCCTAATTGAGCAGAGCTGTCTTCCAAGGGATGGTGGGAACGACATCACTGCCCCATCACATTTATTCAAGGCACAGCATTCCTGGAGTGCTTGTCATTCCACAGGTTTTGTTTCAGAAAGCACAGGCAGTATGGATTTACCCAGCTCTGGTGAGTGTGGAGGTCCATTTCATCATACTTCTCACAACAGAACTGTTGGAGATCCAAGTTTCTAAGCAAGATCACCATGACTGCTCCCATCTCACAAAAAGGTGGGAAGAGAAAGCCATCCCAAAGAGATTTTGGGGCAAAACACTCAGGCCTTTCAGTATTGGGACTGTTGATTGAAAGAGCTCTAATTTTTATTAGCCGTAAGGGGTAAATTTTTGAAGCAGCTCCTTACTTTTTTACTCCTTTATTAAGACAAGTTATTCCTTTTAATTAAGAAGCCAGTGGCCTTCTGAGAGATAAACAAAAGGGAGGGAGATCCCCAGCCAAGTGAACAGGATCCACTCTCTGATATGCACTTTGTGCATGGTTAATGGATGTTGGGCATTAATATTTCTTACCCTTTTGTCTGTGTTCTCTGTAATAGAAACCCCTGTCTAGACTGAGTGGCTACTACAAGTAATCCCAGTAATATCCAATAAAATCACTCTGAAATGTGATAGCTATAGTTATCAAGGAGCACCAGGATTAACTTGATTGATTGAACAATGGACTTCTGGTTTTTAACATGATCTATATGTGTTCCCCAAAAAAAAATCAAAAATATACATAAGGTTGTAAAACCTTCAATGCTGGGCAACTTATCATAGTCTGTAAGTGTACTGACACACCCTGAAAGGAGAGGGATTAGTGCTGCTCTGAAATTAAAGGGAAAATGGCAATGGTCATAAAGAAATACTTTCACTTAACCAACTTCTGCAAGGACAGGACACATCACCCTCTCAGCCAGCAAACAAAAACATAGATACTCAATCTTTGCTTGAAAGTCCTCTACTGAAAATACTGCAAAAATCTTCATTTGTGATCCAAGTCTGACCATGAGAACCACCTGCTTTTCCCAGAACAGCCTCTGAAGTGTCTCAATAAATACATCTTTCATTGAACAAGGAGAATTAGGTTCTTCCAAGAGGTAGGAGACCACATGGAATGCATTTGCTGAATTTACATAAGTAGGAAAATATCTAAGCCCAGGTGTAGAGCATCATCCACTTCTGTGAGCCCACGTGCACTCCCTGCTGACCCAGGTCTGCAACTGTGCACCCAGTACCTTTGCTTTGAGCTTGGTTAGCTCATGGTGGGTATGTCTGATCTTTCTGGAGACTGAACCACATCAGTGGATAATTAATATCTCAGAGGTACCTGAACCAAAACTCCTGCACTCATTTCCAGCTCTGCTCAAAGTCCTCTTTTTGAATTTGTTCAAAACCTTGAGTTCTTTGCATGGGCTGGTATGAGTCTGGAAATGAGAAAAAATGTTCCTGTCTAGTACAAAAGTGCCAGAGAAAAAATTGAGAACATTCAATAACTAAATGCATGCTTAAGTTGGAGATTAACTACTTCTCAAACTAGAAAAATATCAACCTTGAGGAAAGTTGCTCAATAAATCAATTTGATCTAAGGAATCCCCACCCAGAGAATTGCATTTTACTTCCAGAGCTCATAATCAGTTCCCAGGAAATTGAAAGGGAGCTACTGTGAGTTTGCAGCAGTACACAGCTCTGGAAAGGCAACAGTGCTGACACCAGGAATTCTGGTGAGGCACAATCTCTCAGGAAGAGGTTTGGAATGACCTGGCAGCAAGATGGGTTTTGTGCTCATCTGGGGTATACCAATAAACAACATGTCTGCAAAGGAATAGAAAGCTACTAACCTTAACAAATTCTTCTGATGTTCAGGTTATTTCTGCACCAGATGTGCAATGACACAAAACATTCAGGGACTGTCTCACACTGCAGCAAAAAGGCAAACTTCCTTCCCCAGTGCCTCTGCCTTCCCTTTTATAATGCACCTGTGGATCACATTTCCCTTGCTTCCTGCATTAAAATGGCAGAACAGAGGGTCAGGTTTGTTTGAAAAAACAATTAAAGGAGCTCTCCCTATACTGCCAGTTGTTAAGTAGCTCAGCCTTACTCAGCTGGGACTGGTCTGCTGCAGCAGGGCTGCTTGTTCCCTTTGTTCCTGCAAGTAATCCAATTTGAGAGGGCAGGGAAGGAAAGGGAAATCCAACCAAAAGTCGTTCATTCACTATTAATATTTGTTTTTCTAGTGGAAATATTCTTGTTGCTGCAAGCTGGGGCTGTACCCACTGCCCAACTTTGCTCAAATTCTCACCAAATCCAGCATTTAAAATGAGCAGAGGTGAATACTTTCAATTATCTCCCATCCACCAGCCACTATGGAGCTCTGACAGTTTCTTACTGGAGAATATGGTCCATGTCTAGCAAAACATGGTTAAAGAGCTGCCTTTGCTGACCTGTCATTGAACCTTTCCCTGAGCTGTTCTCAGTGCAGGAAAATATTTATTTTATTACAGCCCTGCAGAACTCATCCCAGTCCAGGCACTCAGATTAAGACCAAATGTGTTGAGCTTGCACTGGGTGAAGTTATGATATCTATATTTGGGATTTTATCTTTTTTGTAGGTGCTCGTGGTGCTGAAAGAGCACAAAATAAAAGAATTGCAATAATAACAGTGCTCATGGCAGCATGTGGGTTCTGTTGGGGACTTCATAAAGGGCATAGCCCTATCCTGTGTCAAATGTTGTTTTCAAAGTCTTATGTAACACAAGTCTCTCTGAATCCTAAGAAATTTCTTTTACAAGGAAATTCACGAGGCTCTCCTGGCTGAGCAACATCAGCCCTTTGAGTCTCAGCTCAGCTCCCTGCACATCACAGACATCTCCAGACCCAGCTTGGCAGCACCAGCAGCCACCCCAACACCAGGAGGGACTCGGAGGAGGGAACCTCTCCCCAGCCAAAAGGGAAAGGTGTCGGGGTGGGGAGAGGTCCCAGAGCACACGTGTCTCCAGGCATAACCCAAACCTGATCCTGGGAATGCTGCAGCAGGAGAGAAGGGACATCTGACCTGCACTGGGACCCAGCTCAGGGGTGTACATGCAGGCACCAGTGAACCATGCTCATTTATTTCTGATTTTCACTGCATTAACAGCTACTTCAATAGCAGTGAGAGAACTGAAATCTCGTGGGGTTAGACATTGATGAAACCATTAAGGAGTTTTCTCACCAAAATTTCTGAGTAATCCATGTTCTCATAGTAACAGCAAAATCCCTGTTTAAAATATAGTTGCAAATATCCTGTTTCTTTTTATTGCTGAGTTGATATATCAGACCTGGGATATGAGATATATGATATTTCCATTACAACCATAATGTCTCCTTGGGACCTATATGGTGTCACTGTGTATTACCAGACTTCAAGAGTGATCCTGAATACAAGGATTTTATTTACTAAAATATCACATATACCAGTTCTTGATCCATCTATTGTAATATGAAGAAAATTAAAACTAATGAGAAATTTTAAAGCACAAGTGTAAATTTCCACCTTTAGAAAACATGGTAGAGAAAAAGAGGGGGGAGGGGAAAGTGTGAAATCATAAGTTCTTTTATCTGATCACAAGAGAAATGCCAAATTAATAGCATGAGGGTTTATTAGTGTCTCTGGGCTTGTTTCTGAGACTGTGTAAAGGAGCCTTTATAAAGGAGGCTTTATTCAAAGACACCCCCCAGTTCTCACACAATTTTCCCAAAGTGCAACAATAGATCACTAATACAGAAAGATCTGTCACAGTATTATCTGTCCATCTATTTGAAAGCAGCTTGAGAGGCGAGGAAGGGTGCTGAGGTGCAGATGTTATCAATTAGCCAAAGAAGTTAACAAAACAACTTCAAACCGCAACAGTTGTTCCAGCTGAGAAGGCTGAGGTTGGAAGTGGGTATTGAGATGTTGCTGTGTGCTCACTGCTTTTGTATGTGCTGATAGGAAACCAGTCAGACCACAGCTGTGAAATCCCAGCTTTGGGAACCAGATCCTCACTTTCAAATCCGAGGGGCAGCAGACAAGGCTTGTATTGCAAAGGATGCACAGTCCTAAGGTAAAAATCACAGCTAAAGCACAGCAGGGACTGTAAAATGGTTATTGATAAAAAAAGTGAGGAGACAAAATTAAACTCACTTCTGTCATAGCAAAAGCAGCAGTGACATGAAGGTTATGTAAATTGCTATTAAAAAGAATTCCTTCAAATCATGACACGTAGGCAAATGAGTGGATAAGGCTGACCAAGTCTAGAAATAAAGAGAAAATGTGCTTGTTCTGTGCCCTGAAATGCCACTGAGTGAGGTGCAATTGCACAAAATGCACAGATATCTGCAAACACTGCTTCATCTTTGGGCCATGCTGAACCCTCAGCACCATCTACGTATCACCTGCTGGAACATCTGAACTCTGGCAGAAGGAAAATCAGGGATTTGTATTTCCTACTGAGAAAAAAACCCAGATGTCCAAAGCATAGGAGAGCCTAGGAACCTTCCTTCCCTAGGGCAGAACTCCCAGCCTGTGTCTCTCTCTGGGTTATTTAGTGCAGCTTGTGGCCATCCCAGCAGGCACATCACCTCCAACAAAGCTGGTGCTGAAATCCAGCCTGAGGATGCTCCCAGGTGCACTGAAGTGTCTGCACTGGCAGCAACCAAAGGTACTGCAGGTTCCAGAGCAGCCTGAGGACACTGCAGGATAGAAGGGCAGTGTTTAAAGCCTGTTGGAACAGGCAGTGGTGCTTTCTGTGGAGCCTCCATGGCCTGAGCAGAAGCTGCTCATCCCCTCTGCAAGTGGCATTCATCCAGACTGCCTTTCTGAGCTGCTTCTGCAAAAGTCAAAGCAGAGTCTAACAAACAAGCTCAAGATATGTACAGCCTGCCTGCAAAGTCACAATGTCTTGATTGTGACAAGCCTCCTGGGGATGTCCTTGGCCCAAAATCTTGGGTGGGAGACAGACACATGGTGGTGTTCAGCCAACAAGGCTCTGTGGTGACAAGACCACAATGCAGAGCTAACCAGGGAGAGAGAACCAGGGCTACATGGTTGGAAGCAAAAGGAGGCCAGAGCAACCAAGAGCAGCTGAGTAATTGATCTTACAACAGTTACTTAAAAAATCAGTGTGATTAAAAAGAGTGCAGCCAGAGGTTTATAAGGCAGTGTGCTGTGGAGGGTGTGTTGGCATGGTTTAAAAGAAATAACAGCAAGATATACAACATTCTCTAACCCTGAAGTGACAAGAGAGAAACAATAAAAAGTTGCTGTACCTGCAGTTTGTCAGTGAGCTCTGCAAATGGGAGGGAAAGACTTTGTTTCACTGCCTTGGAGCACAGAGCCATCCCTTTGTTTCCATGAGTCCTGCATGACATGGCCACTAGCCCAGAGCTGCAGCCACCCCTGGGGGGTGCTGGGGTTGCATCTGCCTTGTGTGGGTCAAACACTGCCTTCACTGAATTAACTGGCAAGTGGCTGCACCAGCAGACAAGCAATTTGAATGAGGTCTGAGTCACACAGCCCTGGCATCTGGTGCACAAGTCCTTGCAGAAAAAAGGGCTGAGAGAGGCCTCCTGGGTCACCCAGCCTTGTCTCCTGCTATCACAGGCACCATGTTGTATAATCCCCTTCATAAAGAGCAGCAGCTGGAGGAGAAAGGCCTGGAATGGCTGAGGATGCTGAAAGTGAGGTGTTACAGGGTCCTGAGTCAGGGGGATTGGGAGTATGTGAGGAATGCAGCTATGTGCTGCTCAGAAGAGCAACATAATATTTTATTAATGAAGCTGGAAAGTCATACAGCCAGGGAAACACCCAAGACCTTAATTATGCCAGAAAGGCATCAGGGTAATGCAGTACTTACTTTCTACTTCTGGCCTTGGGTTCAGAGAATTGTTTTCTTCTGTTTCAACATTTGGTTGAGTACAACATGCCAGCAGGAGAGAAAAAAAAAACTGGTTTCCATTCCTGTGAGTACTGTGTCTGGTTTAAATCATGAGAGAAGGAGACTTCTAATGAGGCTGATTCATATAATGATGTATTTTACAAGCTATTCTTAGCAGATTCACTGCAATATGTCATTCTTTATGTACCATGAGAGATATATGAGCACACGAGCTTACGAAGGGTGGGGAAGTCTCTGAATAACTGGCCAGTTTTGCACCTCATGTGCTGGAGAAGGGGAAGTTCACACAGACTATTGCTTCCAAACCTCCAGACCTCAGGTCAGCTGTGAACTGCACTCCAATAAATCCCAACATTACAAGACTCGTGTCTTAAAACTTATTTCCAAGGAAGTGTCTCATTTTATTGCAACACGAATAGGAGACTCTAAGGTAATATTTACTTTGGTTTACATTTCATAAAAAAAAAAAAAAGACTGTAATTTCATGGAGACTCTAACAGAAATTCCTCTTTCCATCCAAGCGGAAGAAATCATGTTCAGGACCTTTCCCCGAGGGCTCAAGGAAATCACGTTAACATGGCAACTCCCACTTTGCTTTATTTGTGAGTTACCCTTGCAGGAGGATGAGGCTGGAATTGAGACAAGCTATAAGTGGACTAACAGGCCAAAGCCTGTGACATTAAGGGGTAGGCAAAGATGCTGAGAGGATAATCCCAAAGATGCAGCTCTCCAGTTGATGAAAATCAGAAGAGCCAGATAATCACTGAGAGATTCTCACCTAGACAGAAGGGAATTGCAGGGGCTGTCAGCATAAGGGTGCAGTGGTTACTCCAGTTCTGCCTGTCACCCCTGCCACTGCTGACCTTCCCAGCACTGTGTTTTAAGATGCTAGAGGAGGGGCTGAGGCCCTTGGAATGAACTGAAAGGATGAGCAGGAGGCCTGTCCAGACCAGCAATGGGAAGAGAAAAGACACATGCAGCGAGCATGGGGGAAGCAGAGCTGCAGCTGCTGCAGACACAGGAGCCACTGGAGCACAGGTGACCCCAGGAACTCTCCACACTGAGCCTGAAGGAGCTTTGGCCAGGTGGGACAGTGCCACAGCCACGCCAGTGCCCGGCTCTGGGACCCAAGGATGCTCAGACAGGTGAGTGGCTCCTGGCCGGGCTCTCCTGGCAGCCCCGTGTGCTGCTCCAAGGGGCCCTGCTCCAGCCTTTCCTCAGCACTGCTGGAGCAACCTGAGTTCTGGCACGGGCAGCTGGCTCTGTCCCCTTGCTGGGCTGCCAATGGACCTCCCCCTTCTGGCCCGAGGGGCCACCAGAGAGTGATCCAGGCTGCTGCCAGCTCCGTCTGCCGGGGAGCGAGGGACCCGGCATGGAGCCCAGCCCCAGACCATAGCTGCTCTCTGCTGCTCGCCTGCAGAACAGCCCTCCTGGATTTCTCAAGGGCAGGCTGCCCTTACTTACTAATTTTCTTAATTTTTTGTGGCCTCATCGATGATTTAGTCATAACACCAGATTCAGCCACCAGCTGCTGCCTATTCCCACGGTATAACCTGCCCCTGCACTGTCTTTCCTTAAATGTAATACGTGGTACATTTGTGTCTGGTACTTTCTCTTGTTTCTGCAATTGAAATTTTATCCGTTCATGGAATGCCCAAAATTCTGCAGAGACACTTGGCCTGAATACTCATTTCATTGGTGAAAGCCAATACTGCTTTAACAGATGCAGTAAAATTGTGAGAATCTAAAGTTCACTTTTCTTCTTTAACTGCCCCAGATGAAAGAAGTCCACTCCACACAGCTGAATGCCTCTCTTGTGTGCTGGCACATGAGCTTTAAAGGTGTTCTGGTAGTTTTCAGTCCTCTGTGTTGCTGGAGTACTTTTGTCCAGATCCTCAGCTGGAGGAGATGGATGCAGCTATGTTGCAGCCAGCAGAGCTATGCTGATTTATATCCCCAGGCATACTTTTTTATGTGTAGATATCCTTAGAAAGTAATCACCAGGCTCCCTCAAGCTAATTCCTCATGACTTGCAACTGCAGTTTCAAAGCAGTGCTATTCCTGAAGCCTGGGTACCCCTCCCACACTTCACAGGAATCTGTCCAAGGCAGGAAGGAATCGGGACCCACACTAGTGGCAAATTCCCAGCCTCTACACAAAGTATCCTTCATCCTTAGACATGCTTGACTGTGTAATTATTGTATTGCCTTGCACAATTTCAAACAACATCTCATGACACAAAAACCTCCAGACCAAGCTGTCAAATTATTTGCATTGCAATAATTTTAAAAATACAAATTCTGTCATTTCTTCACCTCAGGGAAATGAAACCAGAATGAGCCAAAGCTTTAGCACGGCACACCGTGTCTATACCCCACAACTTTAGATTCTCTTTCAATATAATTTCTGCCTTGTGAGTTAGACCAGTGCAGACCAGTTCCCTCCTGTGTTTGCAGCAGTCAAACACCCTGTTGAGATGTTAGGCTCTGTTTAGTGTACAGAACTCACAGCCCTGACTTACAGGGCTATCTCCATCCAGCTGTACAGCCCCTCTGTTCTCTGCCGACCCTGCAGGTTTGTCACCATTTGAAAACAATTATTTTCCCCTGACTTGGCATTTTTGGCTCCTACTCAACTCCTTGTGGGCACTTTGGGATTTATAGTTAGAGCTCCTCAAAGGAACAGTTATCTTGAGAGTTGAAATTATATCCAAAAGGCTAAGACATATCTTTCAGCTGAGTGTGGTTTTCCCTGCCAGAATTGCTTCATATGGATCTAGCCAATTCATTTTCCTGCAATGTAGGGGTTGCAGGAATACCTAAGGGAAGATTGGGCTGAGTGTCTCTTACCACCAGGGACTTGACAATAGCAGTACAATTTACTTCCCTTCTGAGATGCTTTACATAGCAGACAAATGTGAATCAGCTCTTCTGACTGAATAATTGTGTATGAAGAAATAATGTGGAATGAAGTCATTTAGCTGGTAAATAAAAGTAATAAATGTTTTTAATGCTCGCAAGAGAAGGAGAGAGGAAGATCCAAGAGTTATGACCAGACCCAGGTACCTCTGAATTCTTTAGTTCCCAAAGAGGGAGACACTGAAACACCCAGATACCAACCCGTGCAGCCTGTCCCACCATGCACCATGAGGCTGCTTTGCCAGTGGGAACAGAGGGAATGGGAGCTCAGCATAAAATGACCTCAGCTGTACCTGTCCTCCAGACTGCCCAGGGTCCTGACATTCTTGCAGGCTGTATGGTGTTAAAAGTGATTGTGTGTAGCCCAATGGACATCTGTATCCCAACTTTCCTGGCCAGTGTTTATCTGTAGGGAAGCCCAAGCAAGCCACTAATTTTGAATGAGGGGAATTGCTTGTGTAGCAAAAGTGAGATTCCAGACTTGAGATTGGTGCCATTTCCCTAGCCAAAACTTTCCATGCCTTGGTTTCAAAGGTGACTATTTGATAGATAAAAATAGAAATAAAATTATGTCAGTGTTTATCTTGCAGTCACTTCTTACTCAGAGAGGTCAAGACATCTTTGAATCATTCCTCACAAACACATTAGCAACAACAACAATAACAAAAACTACCAAAAAAAAAATAAAAATCCATGTTTCTGGTGTACAGAACTTCTTTCCTGGGGTAAGGCCTCTAGCACCTCATGCTGTTCTCAATTTTTATAGCTGTGGAAGGAAAGATGTTAAGCTTAAGATTTGGAATTTGTGCTTTGATCACTAGTTATGTCATACAGTAGGGTGTGCCAAGTGGAACTTTCTGCAGTCTTCTTAGAAACACCCTTGCACAGATCCCAGAAAGAGCTGGACCTCAGCCTGGCACATTTCAGAGTTGCTGAGTTCTGAACTTAAAAAATAAAAAGTAATGCTGCTAGCAGCACTTTTGGATGTTTTTGATATCCAGCCTTGTTGTGTAGCTTGTTCATGGTGTAGTCAGCTGGATGGCCTTGGTCAGACTCCCAGTAAGGCTCCTCCTCACATTTCTGCCCCCTATTATGACCCACTCCTTTAACAGGAGACAAATATTTCAGTCATCCTCCAAGTCTGGTTTCTGCAGTTGCAATATCTTCCTGAAGTGTTGGCTTTCACCTGCTTGTTAATAAAACATGCAGGTGACTGTGGTAAAAGGAAGTGAACCCATGCACCTTCTCACTGCCAGTGAAATGTCAGCAATTTTTGGTAATGACTTTAGCACAAAACAGATGAGCTGAATGTTTAGTGTGATTTGGGTCATTGTGACAGTGAGGGTCGTGCATGGTCTGGAATGGAAATGGTGCTTGACCAAAGAGGGTAACAGGAAATAGAAAAAATGAAATAAATTAGTATCCACACTGGGTTTAAAAAGGATTTTCAAAGCTCTGCTATTGGATGAGTTTATTCATTTGCAATTAAATGAGCCTTTTCTCTCTCCATTAACAAAAATATAACATCCTTAGAGCTGTTACAGAAAAAAAAAACATACATCAAGCTCACCTTTAAATAGGTATTTAATGGTCTGTATTCCATTATAACAGGTGGGCATGAGGAGGAAAGCTGGGACTACTGAACTATAACCTTCATGCTGCTCTACAGCTGTCAGGGGAACATGATCTGGGAAAATACTCACTTAGGAAAATTGATCAGAGACAGGGGCTGATGTACATCAACACCTTTGCCTTCTGCAGAGCACTCAGCCTTACCCAAGCAGGTACATCAGATGCAGCTGAGCCTGCCTGTTTTACAAAAAAATCATCCTACTCATATTTGGCCATGCTTCATCCTGGGGAATAATTCCTATCATTCCTTCTTTTGGAATTCCAAAGAAGGAATGATAATTTATTTTTAATAATTTATATAATAATTTATTATGATTTATTGGTTATTTCTCCACACATCAGTGCCTAAATGATCTCCCTGGAAAGCATTCCTCACAGGGAGTGCCATCCTGCCAGGACCCTGCTGTGACTTATGCTGGTGCTACCTGCATGAACTGATCTGGAAGTGTCTGCAGGTCCTTGGGATTCCTTTCCCATCTGAGAGATCGTCATGAAAAACTGTTAGTAAATTCTGTTTATAAGTGGTTAAATCTGTTTCTTTAAAGAAAAGTGAAACCACAAGCAGGATAAGAGGGTCAGAGGAAAATTCCTAACCCTGGAATCCAATGCACTTTAGAATAAAATACAATAAATTTGCTTAGTGAGTGACAGCAGCACTTGGTAGGAATGCAGTTGTAGCCCATCATTTATCAGAGCTGTGCTTTGCCTCACATCTTTATCAGACACATTTCTTTGCAGAGCTTGGCTGGATCATCATTTGAAAAGCTCCTATAAAAATGCAAAGTTTGTTCTTACCTGCCTTTGCCCTCCATGCAGTCCCTTGGTTTGCACTGCAATCCTGACACTCTTGCCCCTTGCAGACCAGAGCTCCATTAGCACAAGTTTTTGGTGATACTCAGATTGCTTTCGACACCCAGAGTGCTTAATTCTTCATGCTGTCTGGAATATATTGGCATCAGTGGTGAATAATCCCTCCCAAGTCATCACATCAGGCCTGTTTTAGTAAATCTTTCCACTTATTAAGAACAAATTTAAACCATCTAAATATGCTTATGTAAGGAGTCATTTAAAAATAGTTCGTAAATTTAGGAGCCAGCATACACTGAAAAAATACAATAAAAAAGAAAAAAAGTCAGTGACATACTTCAGCCCAGTTTAAACTCAGCTGAATCCTCCCATTTTTTGCAAAACAAACAGGAGGTTTTGCATAAAAGCAGCCAGCAAAGTCCTGCTGGTGTTAAGACATTCTTTCTGAAAAGCAAGGCAACACTTCAGCTGCTTTATGAGCCCATGGCCGAGCTGGTATCTACATTCCTGAACAGGCAGCCAGGATTTAGAGAGGTCCATCTGCAGACCAGTGACTCCCCAGCTCTGGAGGAGTGGAGAGGGTGTCCCCTGGAACCAGCTGAGCACTCAAACTTCTTGCATGAATCTTTGGCATAAAGAAGTCAGGGGAGCAGTTGCTCAACCTTCAGGCTGTTTGCAGGCTGTTCATGGCAGCCCCGGGGAGCAGCACTCTGTGCCAAGCTCTTAGCCAGGCACTGGGGCCAGGATACTGTAATGCTGGCTAGGAGAGATCAGCAACACCCAGGAGAGTTACTGTCAAATCTTGGTTGGAGCTGTATTTCACTGAAAGCCAAACTTCCTGCAGAAGCATCCCCCTCTGCATCCTGCAGGGCCTCGTACCCCTGCACACCCAGCAGCCCTGCCTGGAGAGGGGACCTGTTCATGCAACCACAGAATGGTTTGTGCAGGAACACACCTTAATGCTCATCTCATCTCATCTCAAACCCCCTGCCATGGGCAGGGGCACCTTCCACTGTCCCAGGTTGCTCCAAGCCACATCCAACCTGGCCTTGAACCCTTCCAGGGGTGAGGCATCCACAGCTTCTCTGGACAACCTTCTCCTTGCCCTCCCTTCTGACACAGGGCACTTCCCTTTGACTGCTGCTGACACCTCCCCTCATTTGTTGGTGTGCAAGACAAGGTGCAGGTCCAGCCCCAGGTGTTCTCACTCTTCACCCTGAGTGTGTGCATGAGAATGGCCGTGGTTTGGTCAGTGTGTTCTTAAATCGATGATCCTATTAAAAAACCAGACTGCCAGTGGATGGAGAATTCATTGGTATTGCAGGACTGTCTTTTAAAGATGCTCCCCAGGGCTGACTTGAAGCTTGTGCTTGACAGGTGTATGTAATGTACCAGGATCCAGGGAGAAATCCTGTCTTGTCAATTCAGCTGAAATGAGGCAAGGAAGAGAAAGGACAGAGTCGGCAGGTTCATGTGTGGGGTAATTTACAGCATCTCTGTGTCTGCAGCTCAGTACTTGGAAATCCTGTCACATTCTGTGAGATTGTATGAATTATAAATTCCCACTAATGGCCTCACACATATGGATGTTTCAATAGTAGTTCCTTATTTTTCCTTTTCTATGTAACAAAAAAGACAAAAGGACTTGCAGCACATTCCAGAGTGATGCATTGCCTGATTGTGACAGTACTTCCCTGTGCCAGTAAGAGTTGTATTTATCATTCAGGAAGGTAATCTTCTACACTTCCAATATAAGTAAATATAAAGCTTTTTGCTCTGATTTTTATTCAGGCAGATTTATGCCTTGGATAAACCCCACTTCCAAATGTACAACAAATATTTAGGCAAGTCTAAACAAAATCTTATTTTAATAAATACATAGTTTGAGGTCTGAAAAGATTTTGCCTTTGTGCACCAAAATGTATAAACAGCATCTATATGCCTCACAACATTTCCACTGAAAGCAAGCATGATTACACTGAGATGCAATCAAAGCAGAAAGATGTGTTTGTACAGCACAGAAAATGTACTGGGATATCCAGAGAAGATTATGTTATCTTGCTGCCACACTGGCCCTTAGGTTTAAAAATAGCAGTTCTTTGCTCTAGTTTGCAGAGCATTGGGATTCTATCTCTGATTTTCAGCTGGAACCTTCTGATGGAAAGAAAATCAGAACAGATTTCTCCCTTAAGGGACAGTGGGGAATGGTTTTAAACTGACAGAGGACAGATTAGATTGGATATTAGGAAGATATTCTTCTTTGTGAGGTGTTGAAACAGTGGCACAGGTTGCCCAGAGAAGCTGTGGATGCCCCATCCCTGGAAATGTTCAAGGCCAGGTTGGATGGGACTTGGAGCAATTTCAAGGACTGATGTATTTGAGGCAAGGGAGGTTAATATTTTAATCAACAGTTTCCTTTGAAAATATTCTCCACAAATCTTTGACTACATGTTAAATTATCCCCCAACTTTTCTGTATTCACATAATCCTAGATGCTCTGCCCTAATTACATTTGAAAAGTTGCCACTCACAAGGTTCTGATGCCATGGCTGGTCTGGAACCCAGCCCCAGCCCCAGCAGCACACATCATTTATTGAACCCCATGCACAGCACATTTCTTGTTGCTGCATGTGATCTGCTGCTGCTGCAGTGCAGGGGACAGATGTGACACAGGAAAACCAGTTTCTATTTCATTTCTGGAGATATGTCCCTCTGCTTGATTTCCTCCTGCCTAACCCAGGGTTATGGGTTGGGTTAAGATTATTTTCCTTTTCTCCTGTTAATAATTTCTCTGTGCCAGCAGTTTTGTCAAGTGCACAGTGCCCATCTTTCCCAAATCCTTTTTCCCTTTGGCTGGGGCAGTGGGCAGCCCTGGGGTGATGCAGCAATGTCTGACTGGCCCTGCCTGTCCTTCCACAGCTCCATCCCATTGATTCTCTCTGGCTCTGCCAGGCACTCACCCCTCCCAGCTCTCTTGAAAAATCCCTTGGCTTTAGGGACACTCAGAACTTGCAGCCCTGTGCTTGGTCTGTCCTGCTTCCCTGGAGTACAAAACCTTTGTACCTGACAGAGGGTCAATTAAAATGAGTGGGTTTTTGCCTCCTAAAGGCACCTTCCTGAATGTTCCATTGGCTGTTTTCTTCACATGAACATTTTTCTCTTTTTCATCTGTTAGACAAGGTCATGACATTGCATTTTGCCCTGTGGAAATTTTAAACAAAAATAAAGCTATTTTTATTTTGATTTCCAGTTTCTCTGAATATCAAGGGAAAGTGCATTAGCCCCATTTCTTTCAAGATTACTTTTAAATAAAAACATTCATGTTTTTCCTAATACTGAAAACATGGCTTTCTGTTCCCTTGAACATTCCTTGTTTTTCTTTTAAGTAGTTCTGATGAGAATTACTTTGGTTCTCTTTTACTAGAAAGCTTGCATGAAACAAGGCAGAACATTGTCTTGAAATGAAGAAAACATATCTCTTATTTTAATCTTTTTATAAAAAGCCTGACTTTTCTCCCCATCTCATTGCTCATATTTTAAAAAATGATTATCAAATAGAGAGCAGAAAATCTTGAGTATTATTCTTTGGCTCTGCATTCAAATTGAAGGTTTTTAAAATTCTTCTTGGCCGTTCACAAGCCCAGAGGATTTCTTTTGATTTTTTAAGCCTCTCTAGAAAGTGCAGCCTTTTCTCTGGGGACAAGTTCTAAAAGAAACAAATCAGAGACGAGGAATTTTAGTAGTCAGTTCACTCTCTGGCTCATTCCTTTGTCTCTCTCCTGTCAAGCCACTTTGATTCTGCATCCCCCACACATCTCAGCCTTTCGAGGCATTTATAAATTATAGAAGTATTTATTATTGTGGGGAAAATATGATCATTCACTGAACTCATGGTGAACTTTGCACACATGCTCACTCTTTGGTCCTGAGATTTTTTTTCAAGCAGCCCCCTTTGCTTTAGGTCTGCAGGCTAAGGGCTTGGCAGGTGAGCTGAGGCTCATTCTGAACCCAGAGTTAGAGCAAAATGCAAAAATTCCCACTGTATCCTACTCTTTTCTAAAATGAATCTGCAACTTTCCTTCATGTTTGTCCAGTTTGCCATATAAATGTAGCCAGCACCATGCTGGTGTGTAAATCTCTGGGAAAAATCTACCCATAGTCACACATAGCTTTATGGTGAAATTTTCAGTTCCCTTGTTGCTAAAATATAAATGTGTGTGAGGGTGGGATGTAGAAAACTTGTGAATAAAATTAATCTGTAGTTTTCATTTTCTCAGGTAGTACTGAAAGAATAAGTTGGTGGGTATTGAACAGGGATCTTGTCACTCCTCCACTCTTCCAACACTATTAAACAGGACAGTGCAATGGCAAAGGATTTGGGATATTTGGGTTTACACCTGAATATCCCACGTGGGATATCACCTGGGAGATTGATCATTCTTAATCAGTGGGATCTGTTCCACTGCTGACTGTGCAGATACATGACCATGTTGTGTTTCCTTTCATACCCTCCCTTCAAAAAAGAACAAAGTTCTCAGTGTGAGCTGTTCCATTGCTGCAAAGACACTTCTCAGCACAGACACTCTGGATTTGAGCTCAAGCCCCTGGAGAAGGCCACTTAATCCCCAAAAACACCTTCAGTAGCCCCCTTAAAGACTCCTCACTTACTGTGTCTTCTGTGATCTCTTCCATTAACACTACCAGGGACCCAAACTCTGCCTGATCACTGAGTGATCTGCTCTCCACCAGGCCAGAAAATGAATGCATTTAATAAGGATTAACCCCAGCTGGCACTAGGGAGCAATAAATATCATAGCACCAGCATTTGTAACGCTGCAGTTATCATTGTGTCAGCATTTCTGTTATAAACCAGGGGTTGCAGTGGATTAGAACTCAGCCATAAAATTTTCTCCAGGCTGAAACTTGGCATAAAAAAGAAATATCAGTCTATGATATTTTTTTCTTAACCTTTTAAAAAAATCTTTTCAGTCTATTTTAAGTTGTAAAAAGAAAGAATATGAGACTCTTCCCAAATTCTTTAAATCATCATCCAGGCCTCTGGGGAATGAAGAAAGACTCTGGTTGTGGCCGCATTTATGGGTGAGTTTTCAATGAGGTATCAGAAGTTCAGGGATTAAAGATGTTTTTTGGTATCTCTTGGAAGTCAAAAGCTTTGTCACATTATATTAAAGAGCTCAATTCTTTAGCAATGGGGCTTTACAAATATTTCTTGCTCCCCTTTTTGTTCAGAGAAGTGGATAATCTGAAACTACAAGGACCTCCAAACCGCATTGAGTGCCCAGGTTAGGGGTCCCACTGGGATCCCTCCTTGTGCCAGGCTGGGCTGGCTCAGGGGACAGACTGGGGAGGCTGAAATCAGGGTTGTTCAGGTTTTATTCTGTGCTGATACTCGAGGTTTTTATCAGAATTAGCTCCCTCTCAGAAACCAGCTGCACAGCTGAGGGCACTGCCATGAAAGGAGGTGGTGTGGGAGGAGGAGCAGGCACAGAGCTGTGCACTGGATGTCTCCTGGGATTCTGAGCCTCTTCCCAGAGCACACAGCATCCCCTGCTCTCCCTCCCCACTGTGGGCAGCACAGCCCGGGGTTCCTGTGTCTGCACAAGCTGCTGGCTGGAGAAAAGCACAGCTTACCCTGCACTGTACAAGCACACACTGCCAGAAAGGTCACCACTGTTTTGTGTAGACCTCAAGAGAAGAACATGAATTAATTTGTTCCCTTCAAATAACATTTTATTTTAGAAACAGGAGAGCTGTTTCTTGTTGGTTTTTTTTTCCTCCTGCAGTCTGAGGTATAATACTGAGTTCCAGTTTCCCTTAAGAGCTGAACTTCATCCTCCTACTAGGATGGTTTTATTTTAGTTACCAAATATTTGAGGTTAAAGTGAATAGTTCATCTTTAATGGGATTATCTCTTTCAATGTTTGCTTTCATTACAGTTTGAATTGCTCTGAGCATGAGAATCTAACCTCACCAAAAGCATATTTTTGTAATTTGATACAAACTAAATTTAACCTTTGACTCTCATCTATAAAGACGTTACTTTTTTCCACTGAAAAGCAGAATGTTAGATTAAAGATCTGCCAGTTTCAATTTCCAGGTTGCTAACCTTCCTGTGATTGGGTCCTGCACTGTGGAAAGCTGTGTATTCAGTAAAGGTATTTAACATTAGCTATAATGGTTGAGATGGTCTCATAACTGCTACTTTTAATGGCTAGCTGGAAGTTCTCTACTGATTTTTTACATGGACAATAATTTCCCTGACCTACACTGTACAATACAGGAGAACTCTTTGGACAGAGATATTTAAAGTAAAATCTTCCCTTTGAGTCACTTCACCATGTCATCATAGTTCTTTTGTTAAACAAATAAATTTTATCCAAATGCTTTGGAATATTAAGGCTGTGCTTAGGAAAACCAGATACATGTTCCCTGTCCTGAGGGCCCGTTTTAAATGGGATACAGAAAGGGAAAGTGTCTCTGTATTATTCTATATATTTCCTCCAGTAAATCACCAGGAAAACTGGAGAGGACTGGCTTTGTTTTAGGAAAAAACTGTATCCTTGTTCTCTGCTGGGAGAAACCTTCTAAATACGTGGAGTTTTTCGCTTCTGCTTTGATAAGATGAAGTGCTGAAACTTTCACTGACAAAGCTTTTCAGATATTTGTCAGCAATTTAAGGGTGGGTTCTTTAGAAAGAGCAATTAAGTGTGAGTGAAAAATTATGATGTCTCCAGTCCTAGAGGACAGATCCAAAGTGGATCAGCTGTCAGACTCCTGAGGAAGGAATGGTGCTTCCCTGCCTTTGGAATGATGTGAAGGGGGAAATGGCTCAGTGCATTTGTCAGGACATGGAGAGGAATGGGGGTGCATTCATTTATTTATTTAAGCATGAAAATTCATTATGAATTCTACAAAATCCTTTCACTTGATAGGTTTCCTATGTCTCTTTTTTTTACACTTCAAAGAAAAGTCTTTGTGCTCATAAACTCACTCAAGTTGCATATGGAAGATTGATCTGGATACAAAATTTACACTGTTAAATCTGTCCATTTTGTAGAGGAAAGCAAACAAGAAAAGAAAAAAAACCAAAACAAAACAAAACAAAAAAGAAACCCACCTTTATTTCAGCTCTGCAGTCATCAGAGAAGAATACTGCAGCTAAAATTCAAATTTCAGATTGAGCACTACAGTATAGTGCACTAATAAATGGTCAGCTTAGAAGCATTTCCTGTTTATACACTGTGTTAATAAGCATCCATCACCCATGTCACATATACGGGATACCAAATTCAAATGTCAAACAAAATGTAAGAGGTCACACATTTTCCTTTGCTAACTAAAAGTGTAATTCATAAATATTATTGCTACCAAACTCTCCATCTACAGCACTTGTTTAGAAATATGCACATGTAATATAAATTGTGATTAAGTTAAATGGGTATATTATTTCCTGTTTTAAGGGCGAGCAGCAGCATGAATTATGTTTTACTCAATAGGCATTTCAATAAAAACCTACAGCCTAACAAGCTGC
The DNA here is from genome assembly GCA_013400575.1 of Peucedramus taeniatus. Classification (NCBI taxonomy): domain Eukaryota; kingdom Metazoa; phylum Chordata; class Aves; order Passeriformes; family Fringillidae; genus Peucedramus; species Peucedramus taeniatus. The sequence goes on along the minus strand of WBNO01019843.1, from coordinate 262,874 downwards.
TATCATACAGTTCAGCTGCACAGACTAACATGAGAAGGGGCTTATGATCCACCACTGATATTTCAGCTGTTTCTCTGTCAGTTATTTCTGCTGATGCAGATAGAAGACACAAATGAGAAAACACATTTTCTTAGCTCAAAACCTCTTCCCATTTTTTGCTATAAAAATTAAGCTTATTTGGTCGCAGGGGGTTTCTATATACAGAATAAATAAGATAAATATAATCAGCTAATGGTAGTTTTTTTCATTTTTATTGACTTAAGAAACGTAGGGCTGGAGGAAATCAGTCTGTGAAAATAATCAGCAACTCCCATGTTTTCAAATTACTTGTTTTCATTTGTAGAAATCAAACACTCAAGGGACAAAATAATGGAGAGGTTTTAGAAATAACTTAAACAGATTTTTGAAAATGGAAAATGTGCTTTCAATGTCACATAGTCACTAGATTTTCTAGAATTTTTGGCTAGCCCGCTGTGTCTCTCTTTTCTTGATATTGAATTTGCAGTTAATTTGAAGCATTTTAGAATCCGATTCAGAATTCTCTGGGGTCATTCTAAACACTTGCAAAGCTGTAAGTAGAATACACTTAAATGAATTTGAAGAAAAAGCCTGAAACTCTGATATTATGAGTAATATTGTTACTGTGACAAAACATTCTCCCTTCAGGCCCAACGAAAGATCTTGCTCATAAAGACACCAAATAAAGATATTAAAATTGAGTGTAAAATATACCATTCCCCCCCCCTTCCATTTACATAAAAAACTGCCAGAATTCCTTAGCTTTCTGTGTGCAATTAAAGAATAGGAGCAAAGGTACATTTTGCTTGGATTTTATTTAAGGAGAGTCATTCCCACCAAGGAGCTGCAGAGCCCCAGATAAGCAGACCCAGTTACTGCTTGTCTTGAAGCACTGCATACAAAATGTGGTTGCAAATACTGTCAAATCAAAGGCTTTCAAGGCAAATAAGAATGCCACACATTCCCAAGTTATCTACTCCTTTTTTTTCAAGCTTTGGGTAAAAAAAGGAGGTTTACCAAGTCACTGGAGTCTGGTGTTCTTTTAAAAGCTTGTAAAATGGGAGCCTGAATATTTTCTTTTATTAGGAGGACCATAGTGCACAGCAAACACAAAGAAGATTACTAAAATGGAAGGGGTGCTAAGACCTTTAAGATACTCAGAAATGAAAATAAGTTCCATATTTTGAAAATCCTAGGAAAACAGCCATATAGGAGCACTGAATTATATTTCAGAGTTTTTTACAGTAGTGTAAAATCTTTGATGTGTCCCTGTTTATGGAGTGAAGGAGACACCAAGGCAGATACTACCAAAAAGGAAAAATGCCATTCCATTTAAGTATTCCAGTAATGGAAAGAGAGTCTTATTCATTAAAATTTCAGCACTAATAAATAACTAATTGTATAAATCTTACCCTCCATGTTTTGGCCACTGAATATCAGTAGTTAAAAACATAACAGAGTGAAGTTATTATCATTAATGCATATTATTGAGTGATTTCCTTGAAAACAGCCAACAAATAGAGAAGAATTCCCAAATCAGTTTATAAATTGTTGTGTTGAGTTTGTTTTGCTGTGGGGTTATATCCTTAAGCTTTTTCATATTCCCGAAAACTTCCCAAAAGGAATTCCCAAGAGATGTGTCTGTTTTTACACCATACCACATGTGAGCCTGGGTTGTCCTTCCATCCTGGAGTGGGAAGAGAAAGCCCCAGGTGGTTCAGGGAGCAGCCTCAGCTCCGGAGGGCGAGGCTGGGCTGCAGCACTGGGGCTGTAGGGAGGGTCTGGGGAAAAGGGTCTGTCCAGGAAACCTCCAGACCTCCTGGATCCCAGGGGATCCCTGGAGCTTGTGAACCACAGCTCAGCCTCGAGGGGATTCACAGTGACAGAGCTGGGGGAAGAGGAGGGCACCAACCACTGCCCCCCTGCCTGGATGTTGGATGGGAGTCCCCAGGGAAAAGAGTTTAATAGGGCAGGGGTGGGGGTGCAGTCCAGGCCCACGTTAGGAACCCCTGTGTGTTCAAAGGAAAGGTTTTATGAGTAAAGACAATGCCCTTCCCTGAGTGAAGATCAAACCCTCCCTAATCTTCTGTTGCAACAGACAAATGACTTAATAACTGTCTGCATATCCTCCACATAAGCTTTTTAAAAATAACTGAAAGGGTTTGTTGAATTGGTGTCCCTAACTGTTGAAAAACAGGGACTGAAGTAAGAACATATTTTCTTTTTTCTCCAAAAGGCCAAAACATTGCAGTTTTTTTCCCTTCTTCACACAAGTTGTACCATGTTCTTGGGAGATACAAATTTTCCTGAAGGCAGAGACAATGCAGCAGCGTGTCCTTCTGGTCCAAAAATGCCCTGTGAATGTTCCAGCTGATCCCAGGTGGCTGCTAGATCTTCTACAAAATTTGTCCTTTTGTTCCATGCGTATTGCTAATATCCCTATTCATTCTTAGATAAGGTTTTTGTACAATTCATGAAATCTGTTAATCTTCTAGATATTTTAGGAATATACACTAAGAAAAAGAAGAAGAAAGAAGAAGAAGGAGAAGGAGAAGAAGAAGAAGAAGAAGAAGAAGAAGAAGAAGAAGAAGAAGAAGAAGAAGAAGAAGAAGAAGAAGAAGAAGAAGAAGAAGAAGAAGAAGAAGAAGAAGAAGAAGAAGAAGAAGAAGAAGAAGAAAACTTTGTTGCCAGTGTTGCCCCCACAGATATTACCAGTACAGTGGTGTTTTAATTATGCTCTTTCCCCATCCTCCACAAGATCTGTGTTAATTAAAATTAAATGGCAGTAATGTCAATAGGTTGTAAAAGAGTTTTGTGTTGTTTTCATTTCATACACAGAATTGTCTAAAGCACCACTTCTACTGGCAGAGGCAATAGTGCTCAACTGTCAAGTTTCCAATTATTTTGGATTCCCACCTATGAAATTTTACAACTAAAAAGAGATAATACAGCATCTAGCCACTGATACAGGAACATGAATTTTTAAAGGGCCTGAGGCAAGGATTTGGGAAGGTACCAGCAGCAGGATCAGGAAAAAAGGAAATTCACTTAAGAACCAAACACAAGTTAAGGCAGCAGTGATTTCTCATACCAACTTGCAGTGTGCATTATTTCACCAAAAATCAAATTTAAAACTGTGCATTAACCACAAATAAACCACACACAATTTCCTCCAATGTAATTTGCTTTTTGGATAGGTGTGACTAGCAGAGACCTCTGTATCTTTGGCCATCTCCCCCAAGGAAGGCAGTCACTAGCCCCTCAATAAAAACCTGATTTGTGCACTGAAGACTCCACATGTGCTGAAAGGTTCAAGGTCCAGGGATTAGAGGTGTGCAATGGACAAAGACTATCTGGAAAGGGCAGTCCTCTTTGAATCCCTACTACTCTTAATTTGAGTGGAAAAGTTTTAAAAGCCCACAAATGAATAGTTCTTCCTTCAGAGCTTAATACACACCAAAATGTAAATAATGAAGGACTCTGTTTATCACAGTCATTGGCTGCTTTAAAAAAATGAGTATGAGAGCAACCTTCAAAGAGACAGAGCAGGTCAGAACAGTCATGGTGACCCTATGGCCCCACAGGAAAATGTCACTCTGATGTCCCATGCATTTAACCTTGAAAAAAATGTCACTTGGTCAATGCATCTTCTCACAGTTACAGGTTGCTTGACTTTGAGCATTTTCTTTTTGTGTGTGCCATGAAGAGCAGGATATGGGGAATCCATTTCAATTCACAATTATTGGCTCCTTTTAGGACCCAAAGCAAAGGAACAGAAGATGTTGAGCACAGCAAGGCTCCAGCAAAAGTAGATAGAATGGGAAAAAATATTTATTTGCCCTCTGTGAATGAGTGTTTGGTTGTACTATTTCTCACCAGGGCCCCAGTACACTGCTCAGACAAACTTCTTCAAAGTAATTTAGGTTGGTAAATTTTTGTTTTGCACAAGGTTGTCTATGGAGCACGTGCCACCTTCGCTTGCAGGCGACAGTGAAGAAAGGAGTGTCATGTGAGTCTGCAAGGCTAGAGGTGATTCACACTGCTGGTGACATTTCTGGGAAAGCAGATCAGTCAGCTGGAAATTTGACTTCTGTAGTTACAACTGGAGTTCAGTATCCTGCTGTCTCAGGGCACAAAGGCTGAGCTGGAGCAAAGCTGGAGAGAGGCCATCTCCAAAAAGGAGCAACTTCTCTCCTTTTCCCAGTAATGCTGCGGTTCCTCCTCTGTGTCAGAGACAAATGATGAATTCTGATGGGAGGAAGGCTGTGGGACACAAATTTTACATTAAAAGCCAAATTATATTTCTTCCTGTTTATAACTGCAGAACTCTGGCTCAGCAGAGCACCAACTCCTCCCAGCCACTGAACATGTGCACAGCAGAGACCTAAAGCTGCACTAAGCCCTTCGATGGCAAATGAAACACAACGGGTAGGTAATGAGAGAAATTTTATCCATCTATGGTCAATTAAGCTAATTTAATACCCCAGCAACTCAGTGTATAAAGTTTAGCCATTTCCATCACTTGTTTTGTTCCACTGACATTCAATCACTTATTTATCTCTGTTGCTAAAGGGCCACACCTGAGCTCTGATTTATGGAGCACAGTTGCAAGGGAAGAGCAGCCAGTTTCACTGTTGATTATTACATTTCTGCTTGGTGAGTAACAGGTTCAACCTGCACAGGTAACTTGGAGGGAAATTAACACGGAACCTTCTGTTCTTCCACCTGTCCAGCTGTATCCCCCGCTTTTGTTCAAAGTGACAAGCTTTTCTTGTCACCTGTGTGGACTTTCCATGCACTGCTGGGTTACCTTGCAATATTTCTTTCCAGAAACCGATTGAGGTTTTCACTTTTTGGCATGTTTAATGAGACTGACATTTCTGGGAAGCCTCAGTCCCTGTGTGCATGCATTGGCACAGTAAGCCCACCGTGTCTTGAACATATCATGTTTATCACTGGTGCAGGCTGTGCCTACAGCTCCTGAGACGAAGGTCTGACCATCCCCAAATCACATTTGGGTTTGCTTTGATCTGCTCACAGACAATGGACAGAGCTGAAGTTTCAGGGTGGTCAGCAGCCTAACTGGCACAATAAACCAGATGGATTACTAAACATCTGGATATCGCCTCCTAAATTTGGAAAAAAAAAAATCACCAAGTTGAACTCAGGCAAAATTTCCAAGAGAAGAGGGAAAATGTGTCCAGAGAAACCCAGATGTTGAACATCTAGGTTGGATGTGGTTTATATTGGTGGTGCAGAGATGAAGGCAATTATTAATTTTTTAATAGGAAAACAAATTGTGAATCAATCTGAACCAGCAGTGGACTTCATTAATGAATGCAGTTTTCTGGTTTCCAGCCCTGTTTGCAGAGGTCCTGAGCACTTATAATTCACATTTAAGGCAAAAAAGAGCTTCAGATGTTCAATTCAGCAATGTTAAAGTCATTGGAGCCTATTGTGTCCCTTGAACCTCAAGACACAGCAGCTTTTTAAATGCAACTTCCCGTGGCTCATTTCCAGTAAAGAAACATAAACATGTGAGGTCTGCTGACTCTCTCTCCATTTAGACTCTGGGAACTTGATAAATGCAAAACATTTGCTTACCTTATGAAGAGGAAGTCATGCTCTCTATTGCAAAATTTTGATGGCAGAATGAGGGACTCGTTGCTGTAAAGCAAGAAAAATAATACGAGAAAAGTGTGTTTTCAGACAGATTGTGTGGATTATTTTTTATGATTTCTGACTGTTTTGGCTTGGCAAAGCAAGAGTCTAACAAAACAAGTGATGAAGGCTCCTGGCATGTGACTTCTCAAATATTTAGCAAGTATTTGTACATTTTATTAAGTCAAGATGACTCATCCATCTTGACTTGCTTACATGTATGTTTTGTGTTCTATGCTATGTAGACCAATAGAAAGTGTTAGTCATTTGTTTTATTACTGCAGGGTTTTATTTCAGCAAAACTATCTAGTTTTGATGCTGTTTATTTTCAGAACAGCTCAGGGTGAATTTTGTAGGACTGCAAAACCACTGGCCTTTCTATCTTTTTTCTAGGCAGAGGAGACCTAGAACTGTGAAGAAGAATCTCAGTTTTCAGTATAAAATTAAAAGAATAAGTTGCTCTTCCTTTTATTCAGAGGTTATGTTCTTGGAAATATAACTCTGGTAAAGACAGAGGAATTATTTTTGCCAAAATTCTTCCACTGCTTTTTGCTCAAGGCCAGGTCTTCTGCAGCCAGGAAAAAGAAACCCATAGCCATAAGTGCTTTGATTTTGGGAAAACTTCCATGGGAGGTAAAGTTTAGAAGAAGGAGTGACAATGACACAGATATTTACTACAGGGGATGTGGACATTTTAATCCTTTTTTTAAACTTCAGTTTGTCCAACTTAAATTAATTTAGTCTCTTCAGATCTGTAACAGCCCCTGGCTGCCCATAAAACCCAACAGCTGCTGGGTTTGCACGAGTCACCTTGAGGTATGAACTTGGACAAATCTCTTCCAGGATGCAAATGTATTTTTTTCCAGAGTTTTCTCAGCTAAAATCATATAATAGCTGTGCCATGTTATGGTGCAACCTCTGGAGTGGGGCTGTGTCCTTCCCCACTATGGCTGCACAAATTTAGTGCTTCCATGACCAGTTACTGAGTTCTCTGCTTATCACAAGTGAGATGAGCAATTTTTTGACCAGAAAAAGGGGTCAGCCCACTCTGAAGATGGCAGCATGATCTAATGAGCTGTTTATCACTCTGGAAAAGGGGTCAGATTATGCTGGTGAAACATTATGAAGTCATACAGGTCACAAGGCAAAGATTTGGGACGTGAGTGTTTAATATATGACCTAAATCTAACTTAGCTTTGTTCATCTAGACAGATATTCATTTAAGTCAGTTCTGAAATTTCTGACTGAAGCCAGAAAACCACACAGCTTGACCTCATTAAAAACAAAATAAAATAAAAACTGGGAGGGTGGGAGGTGGTTCTGTGGAAAATTGTTATTCCAACTAAAAGAAATACATGGACAGTGCTTTTCTTCTGCTAAAAACATCATATTTTCTCTGGAAAAGGGAAAACCTGGGCACCAAAATAAATCTCCTGAAAAGTGCAAATTTTATGTATTAGTTCCTGCCACCAAATTGCTCCTAATGAAAATTCTGAAAGATCTCACCTAAGCTTTTATCAGTTCCACACATCACTATTTTCTATTTATAAAGTCTATGCTACCTTTGTGTCTTGTTGTATAAACATTTTTATTATGTTTTCTTTTTCAGACAAACAGCACATCTTCAGGAAAGAGAATAAGGGAAAAATAACTTATCACTAAACATGTCTTTTCCATCAGTAAAAGAGAACAGATGTAATGACATGTGAGAGGTTCTTGAACTGAAAAGTATCTGGTAGATACATAATATACATGTCTTTAAACTCATATATAGGAACACACAGGCACATGTGCACGCACAGATGACACACCAACATCATGTACACTCTGCAAGGCAAATAAATGCAGATGGAAGCAGATTTATGTTCCATAGCCAAACACATTTAGCAGCATCCAAAAGAACCCTGAGAAGGACACTGTAGATGTGTATTTCATCTGCAATAGCAATCTACCTAATCTATTCTGAGTTTTGGCTGGTGTCTCAGGGTTCTCTAATGTTGCCAATTGTGCAGTAAATCTGCTGGGTCACATTACCAGGCATATCAATACCATTCACTGTGCAAATGAGCCATCAGCAAACTGCAAACACCAATGCAGATAATTTAAAAAAAAAAAAAAAGGAAGAAAAAAAAAAAAGACAATAATAAGTAGGACTGCCCTATCCCCTTACAGCCCTAGGAGTGAAAAATGAGTTATAATGCAGAACACCTGTGCCACATAATGGAAGTCCTGGAAAGCAGTTGTGGCTCAGAAAAGCTTCTTGGGAGTGTAACATATCCCTGCATCCACCATCCAGGGACATGGAGGCCAACAACCAAAGCCAAACCAGCTCAGACCATGCACTGCTTTTGCCCAGGAGTTTTTCTGATGACAAAGAAGCAGGAACATAGTTCAGTGCTTGGGGGTGGCTGGGGGAACCCTGACATAAAGCCTTTCCCAGCTCAGTCTGGAGATGAGTACCAACACACGTGGAAGAGTTGCTATTTGGGAGGTCCTGGAGATCACACGAATAACAGGGGCTTCCCTTCTCTCACTCAGGTCAATTGTTCCTGCACCAGGGTCTGCAGCATGTGACAGAGCTCCTTTATGGATCTTTCCAAATAAAAGATTTGGAGATGTTGAGTCTGTGAGAAGAGTTGCTTATTCATTAGATCAAATACTCTTGGAAAACAGTGGAGAAACTTGGGGCACAAAAGCTCTTGTAGAAACAGCCAATGTCAAAACCAACACAGGCTTAGAGAACCATCTCTGTGGTGTGGAATTATGTAAATCATCCTGTTAGGCTGAGCAGAAAAGGGTGACTGGAGCTGAGGAGGTGAGGAAGGTGGTCAGGTTTAACCCTGTGGGACAGAGAACTGGAGTTTTGGAGGGTTAGCTGGAGAAAAGGGTCTTGTGATGAAATTCCTAATGGACAATAAGAGTTCAAGTGATGGAGACTCTATCATGTCCCTTGGGAAACTGTTTTATTAATAGCTTACAATGTGTTTAAAAGTTCATTTCTTATTTCCAGGTTTGATTTTTCTTCCTTGACGTGAAGCCAGAGGACTTTGTTTGCCAACCCTAAAGAGACTTTTATTTGTGATATTTAAGGATTGGTAGGGTAACCAAGAATTTAATTTCTGCTTATGGATATTCCTTTCAGTTTAAGGGTCCTTCCACTCCTTTTTGTTAACCCAGTGCTTTCTTTTGTGTGAGAAGGAGTCCCTAACTTCACTCTTCAGGGATCACATATAATACAGCACAGATTGGGAAGGAAGGTGCTTAGAAAATGCATATGGAAGGTCTAGAGATCCTGAGAAAGCTATAAAGCTCTGCAATGAACACAAACCAGAACCAGTTCCTAGAAGCTTTTAAAATAAAACTGCTGCTTTATTAAAAATTAACATTTTAGACCTGAATCTCACTTTGAGTGGCAAATACAGAATAAACCCAGCAGAAGGGAAGTAAATTGGTTTCCAAAAGGGCTAGTCCTGCATGGTCAACACACTGCTGAAGTAACTGGGGATTTATGCTGTTGTAAATAGCAGAATTGTCCCCCTTATCAGGAGATTTCACTATTTTGTGCTTTGCACTCCTGTTGTTCTTTGGAAGGTTTTTTATGTAACATTACTGGTTGTTCTGCAAAAATTGGGATTAACTTGGAAGACATATATTGCAGATTGGATTAGACTTCAAAGAGGTGTTGCCAAAGAGAACTTTTAAAGGGCTTTAAAAAATGAATTGCACCGATACAGACTCTTTTCCTTTGAACATGGTGGGGAAAAAAGCAGAGTTTAATATTACTTAAATGCATCCAGCAATTAAGTTGCTTGCTACTCAGGCAAACCACATGGGGAGGTTTTCAAAGGAAAGAGGATATTTTAGTGAGTTTTCAATGATTCCCTTTCTCCACATTTCTTCTGTGCCCCTGAGACAGCTGATGCTCATCTCAGTGCTGTGTCTGAATCTGCCCTCCATACACAGCACCACAGCCCTGTCAGCCACCCAAAGGGGGAATGGCTTCAGTCTGACAGAGGGCTGGGTTAGATTGGGTTTTAGGAAGAAATTCTTCCCTGTGAAGGTGGTGAGGCCCTTGCACAGGCTGCCCAGAGAAGATGGGGGTAGCTCATTCCTGTCAGGATGATGGGGCTTGGAGCCGCCTGGTCTAGTGCAAGGTGTCCCTGCCCAAGGCTGGGGGTTATAAAAGGAAGATCTTTAGGGTCCCTTCCAACCAAACTATTCTATGATTGGCCCAGGATTCCCTTTTCCTGCTTGGGTATAAAATGGCCCCCTTGTTTTTTGTACTTTCCCCTCAGGTTGTGCTGCGTGTCTCAGGCTCTGTGACGGACACACCTGTGTCCCTGGAGCACCATGGAGGGTTTAAACTGGGGATATTTAAAAAGTGATGGTCTAATTTCTGGACAGTCTCTGCCCCAAAACCTCTGTGTGTGCCTTGGCTCAAGGGAGCTGAGGCAAACAGAGTGGAGGGATTGCTTCACACTGCCCCATGTCCCCCAGCCTTGGTGGTGCTTTCCCTTGACCCTCCCCATGCCTCTGCTGGAGAGGACAGCTCAGCAAGTTTCATCCAGGCAGCATTGCACAAGGGATGCCACTGGAGTTTCCAAATGAACATTTATCAGATGTTGTTGAACTTTCAGTGTTTTTGGCCAGGCCCTGCCCTGGTATAATGATCAGCTTGGAAGCAGCAGGTCTGAGGAAGACATGCCCAGGCTTCAGCAGCTGCTGGGCACCAAGTGGTCCTGCCCTACCTGTCTGCATCCCTGGGGGATGGCCCAAAATGTGGCTCCAGCAGCTCCTGGGATACACATCACATCTTTGAATGGTTTTGTATTCTTCTCCACCTATTTTTAATTTGTTCAGGGTAAGAGGATTTATCTGTCAGTAAGACTTTGGGGTAGTTTGTTTTACTGCAGGGAAGGTGAAGCCCTGACTGGTGGATGAAGTCAAGTGCTTTTCCGAGTGGATTTGGGTGTTTGTAAGGGCATGTGGAATGCAGGGCGGGAGAGCTGCTGTGATAGGGACCTTGGCTGACTGCAGATTTTCTATTGGAAGAGTAAATACAGAGGGTAAAATGTCATTGTTTTTGTAGAACATAATAGATCTCTTTCTTTTTCTCCCAAGAAGCCTGGGAACTCCAAACAAATGTGGGGGCAGTTTTATTAAATGAAAATATTCGTGCATTGAGCTAATTTATATCTTTCCAGGCCAGCCCAACAAAAAAAATCAGTTGAACAAACCATTCTCTCAGGAGCTGGGAAGGAGTTATGAGCACACAGTAATCCTCCTAATTGCACTCTACCTCAGTTTTCCATTTTGTTAATCAGTGGCCAACAAATCCTGGCTTTCAGAACTCATTATCAACCTGCTCCATGCTCTTACCCCTGCCCTCACCCTTTGGATACACACTCTGCACCACCTCTGCCTTAGGCATCCTCCAGGTTTCCTTCTGCATCTTTCTGGTGCACAAGCATGACCAACTTTTGAATATAAGTCAACTATAAATAACTGGGGTGCTGCTGCTCATGTGGATTAGTGCCAATGGAGCAGCAGAACAGAATGAGCACCAGTGGCCAGCTTTGCTCCTGCTGGGAGCTTTAAAATCCAGCCTGGGTTCCAGAAGATCTCTGCCAGTGGAAACTGCCCAGGCCCAACACTTCATCACTGTATCTCCTGGCTGGATCCACCCCGCCCAACATAAATGTTTGACAAAATTTTACAATTGGAAGCTCAGGTCAATTTCTCACAATCCACAAATTAAAAAAAAANAAAAAAAAAAAAAAAAAAGCTGTTTGAATTTTCTCCAAATTTTACATGACTCTTCTCTCTTCCCTTCGGAGTAGATTTGGCAATTTCCAGGCCTAATGAATTTTCCAAGTTCCAGTAAAAGGGGAAGCAGCCTGCAACCCTGACTGCCTGCAAGCTTTCAAGCCTTCCAGCTCCTCGAAGCTCAGTCGTGCTTTCCACTGTGCTGCCTCTTTGTGGTATGTGCAGTGAAGATCTACGATTCCCCCGGACTTCATTCTCCCTCCTTTTTTTTTTTTTTTTTGTTACAGTCTGTCTCAAACACATTAAAAAAAGAGGATTAGAAGTGGGGATTGGATGAAGAACAGTGACATCTGTTCTAGTGCCAGGTGACTTCCATTTTTTCAGAGTTTTGTGACAAGAACATTACTTAAGAATATGATTAGATGAAAACCATGTCCCACCTCCATCCTGTGTCCATATGTTTGAGTTTGTCCTACAATGGCCATGAAATATCAATCTTTGCTGCTCTTTTGGTGTCTGGACGTTACAGCATACACAAGAGTTACCCTCGAATGAGGTCAAAACACCATGACGGCAAGATTCAGGGGGATTTTCTGCCCCCTTATCTGCATGGGCTTGTGGCACAGCTGCATTGTCATACTCAAGAGAATGGAGATAGTTCAATTCCTTACCCTGGGATCTGGGGCATTATAAGTGCCCAGTGTTGTCTGGCTTCATGCTGGCTTTGCTGGGCAACAAGACTTGGACCCTTCAGAGTTAGACATATGGGGAGAACCTGCTCGAGCTCATCCTTGGAATGAAGGTGATGGGAATTCCCCAGGAGCTGAGCACCTAAGAATTCACACAGATTCGTTGACAAGAGGGAAATACAAAGCAGTTTTTAGAAGAAGATGTCTCTCCACCACTGCTAAGCAGCCACAGACACTGCACAGTCATATGGATCCCTCTGCTACAATCCAGATTTATGTACATGGAATCTCATAACAACATAATGCACAGATCTCCTCACCAAGCCTGGCTGTAGTTCCTCCCAGAGACTCTTTAGCTCAGGCTTTCTCCACCTACAAATCTTCCCCTGCTTCCAGCCCATGGATACTGAAATGAAGAGCCACCTGCAAGAGGATTCACTGAGCATCTCCCAGAAGAACCTGTAATCATACATGTTGCATATTTGGAAACACTCCTGCAAATCTAAACATGGCAGTGTTCCCTTTCTACATGTGACAGAAAGGCCACACTGCCATATGTTCAAAAGCAAAGAAAATTCTCCACCTTGCACACGGAAGGACAGACCTCACTCATCTCACTTTTCCTCCATTTTGATTCAGATTTTTACCATTTTCTCAAAATGCAGGTAGGACTCTGAGTGTGCTGTTCCAAAGCATCTTTTTACCTCTTTCTGTAAGTAAAATACCTTCCCCAAATCTTCCCTTTGCCCATCTGCTGTTGAGGAGTTGCCTCTATCAGAAAAGTGCCTTTGTCTGTCACTTCTCTTTGGAGGCTGGTGCCATGGAGGCCATGTCACTTGTCACCTCATTTCCTCACCCACATCTGTTGCACCACCAGCCCTCAGCCCCCACCGTATCACATGAACTGCAGACTCTGCACCAGAGGAATTACGTGGAGCTTGAGGCAGCCCTGATTTATGTTGCAATACAAATTGCACTGTAAGTTATGCTGCCCTCAAAGGCAAGGGATTCTGACAGAGCACCTGTTGTCCAGATTCCTCCCTTCTCCCCAGATCAGCCTCTTGCAAGGTCGAGTCATGGCCAGCATGGCTTAGGATCCAGGACTCTGTAAGCTGAAGGCATTGAAAGTGTTGTTTACCCATATTTTACATCAGGTATTTCAAAGATGCTTCATTCAAAGAAATAGAGGGATGATAAAAATAATAATGGCTAAAAGTACCCTGGCTGATTAGTATGAGGGTCCTTGAAAAGATCAGAAGTTATAATAACAAATACCCAGCAAACAAAATATGAGACAGATTACCTGTGCACATTAATGACTTAATGTTTTTTAGCTGTTGTTTTTCTTAGTTGCCAGCACATGCTGATGTACAGAGCAAAGCTGACATGGCAGACTTAGCAAAGATTTTTTCCAAGTTTGTATTGTTTACTCTCACAGTAAACTTTTCTGCCTGTTAAGCTTTTTGTGCCAATACTGGTGACCAGTTCAGATCAATAAATTAGAGATGAGCAATGGTCAATTATAACAGGAGAGATAAATATTCTGCTCTTATGAGTCCTTTCCCCTTTTCTCCATCACCTTATGAGAGAGTTTAGTTCCCATCAGACTGTCAAAGAGGACAGTTTCTCTTTCATTTGGCTGGCTTACATCTCATCTACATCACCTGGAAACACAAGAGAAGAGAGATGACCTGCTGCAATGTTCTAGTCCTCACATGGCCTTGCAAACCAAGACCTCCCATTCAGGCCAGAATAGCAAAGGAAGGGGCAAGATCAGTGCTGGGTTTTTCCATATTATGGCCTCTTTTGCCCCTGGGAACTTTCTGTTTGGGCAGAATCTGTGGATCTCCTTTTCAATTTCTCTGACATTCACAGTTGATTGAAGTGACCTGCTCCCATAATGAACTGTTGTGGTTATTAATATGCCCAAAGCAGATATTTGAGTTGTTCAGTGCAGCTGGTCCCACCTGTCCTGAGTGCACTGAGCTTTGCTGTGCACACACCTACTTTTTTGTCTGGTCTGTGGCATCCAGAAGAACATGACAGCACAGCAGAGGTGAGACACAGCACTAACAACTGCATAAGACAGGATGAATCTTAGACTTTGATCCACACCAGTGTCCTTTGGACTCCCCTGTTCATGACATGCCTTTGCAATGCACAAAGACTCATACCTTGGAGGGGAACCATAGGAAAAGGTGTGCTGTATTTGTTCAAAAATTAATTATTGATGTCAGTCAAACTCCTTAGCCTTGAAGGTGTGAAGGGGAAACATTAAACCTGTACAAAGGTCAGTTTTACCAGGACCTGCCTATTCAACAAAAGGAACTAAGGCAGAATGATAAATTGCCAATGAGTTCCTGTGTGTTCAAGCAAATAACAAACTATTAACCTGTAAAACTGAACATTGCAATACAGGAATTCAGCTTTGGGATGGAGTCATCACTGAAGTAGGTAAGCAGAAGGTTTTGTGAGTTGTAGATGAATAACTGAGCATCAAATGTGGAGAAAAAAGATCATGCAAAAGCAGAGGGCACTTTTGTAGACTAACTCTGCTTTTGGTTAACATAAATACCTAAATTCCTGGGGATGAACAAGAAAATGCTGATGGTATATGCAAAGAAGAAGTAAATAGATCTTCTATTGCTCAGTACTGGAGTCTATCAACATGGAACCATTTGCTGAAACAGGGTAGTAAAGTACTCCTTTGTTTATTATCCTCTTGTTTCAAGAACAGGCCACTTGTAAAACAGGAAATCTCTTGAGGTCAAGTCTTTCACTGTGTTATGCTTGTAGATTAAGTGCAACTAAGCCCAGCTAGCTACACAACCACATATTGGTGTAGATGGAAGAACAACTTAATAAAAAATGGGAGTTTTGACAATTGTGTACTTCAAAGCCCTGAAACTATCACTCTTCCCAGTCTCCCCTAGTTATTGGGATGAAGATTCTTTCATGAATCTGTTTTTTCTGCTATAAAGTTGGAGCATTTGTTGAAAGAAAACTCAGAAGCTGAATTAATCCACAGTTTAGGGCCACATTTCCATGGGATCTATAGTCCCAGCTCATGGAGAGTTTTTAGAGCAATGACTTTACAGCCCCAAGGCTGCCACACTTCTTTGGCTATGAAGAGACACTCACCCACTTGGCAAGTTAGGAACCTAAAACAGACCGGACATTTTTTGTTTAAGTCCTTAAAAGTTATTCTCTCTATTTTGCTTTCTTTAGTAATCCATGAGTGTTGAACATCTGGGACTCATCATCTGTTTTGTGATGACTGTGAGGTATCTCATATTTTGAGCAAACCTTGGTAGGTTTATGTCAGAAAAAGTCAGTGGACACTCCCATGAGCCTCTGGTCATCCAGCTTCATATGGGAAAGGTCTGCCTGCTTTGGATGGGAAGTCACATCTGCTCCAATCTCTGTATGGTTTTGGTATGCAACTGCTGACACTAACTTGATCTAGGACATAAGTGTACACCAATAGACTCACAAAAAGCCAAGAAACATTCCATTTCCACCATAAAAATAAATTTTCAAGATGCTTCTTGGAAATATGCATACATTTTAAAAATAAACCACACCAAAGAAAGCAAACAAAGCAAAAGGCTCCTCTACTTTATGATACCAATTTCAGTTCAAAGTGAATTCAGACCTATGACTTGGGCTATGTCTGCTCTAAAGCCCAAGGTCTGTCAGCAGGCCAGTGTTAGGCAAAATTTCCTGTGTGTCCAGAGAGAGAATTTGCAGGCACAGCTTCTGCAGGTTCTGGAGTAACTCTGTGTCCTCCCCCAGAGTATGCAGAGGTCTCAGTGCTCTGGCCCTGTTTGTGCAGGGTGCAGCTGTGTGCACAGGGGCTGTGCAGCCCCCTCACTCAGCAGTGCCTGTGAGGCAGAGTCTGATGCAAAGCCAGGCCTGTAGGACTTGAAGGGGAGATGTGGGTACTCACCACCTTGTTAAAAATGGCCCAAAACCATAAAAAGCAAGAACAAAAGTATTTCCTATTCTCATTAGGGTCTGTAGGCTTGGCCTGCCTGAGAACTGAAATAATTTCTGCATTGTGGCCAGAATGCACACAGAGGGGAATACCTGTACCCATACTTGTATTCCCATCTTTTGCAGGTACTGAAGATTATGAAGATCAGCTTCATTTGGCTGTAGTAGTAAACAGCAGATCAAATCTGACAGAGACAAACACCCCTGGGTAATGCCACTTCAGCATGCAGCTCAGCACAGACAAGTCACCTGAGTCAAATATATTCACATGTGTTTTTAAAGAGCAGTTCTCAGATGAAGGCTCAGGACTGAAGTGCTGACACCCTTAGTGGAAAGACAGTTCAGCTGGCTACAAACAGCAGTGACTGTATTTGCATCTGTCATCACAAGTATATTTCAGTTTTAGATTGGGGGAGAAGAGAAAACAAACACAACATTTTCTGGTTAAACAGAAACAGAGTATGGAATCACTGAGATCTTCTGAAGGAGAGTTTATTTAATTTATTCTTCCGTACACACAGCTCATTTGCTAGGATATTATAGCTCAACTCATTTCTCTTGTGACCCATGGCAACCTCTGGATCAAAAGGATTACTTGTGACTCATAACTTACCTTGGCTAAATATAAATATAGGGCTTGAGGTTAAGTAATCTAGGCCTTAATCAATAAAACATTTAAAGTGACAGTACAAGGAGGGATTTCAAAAGTCGTGCTATTGTAATATTAACTCCTAATACTTGAGTTTCTGGGGCTCTCCTTTTCTGGTTTAACACAGATGCCCCACACCAAGGATTTTCCATGCATTTTGTGCATAGAATACAGCTGCATACCATTTGAATGTTCTCCTGTTCCTCAGCAAACTCATGCTCATTTTTCCCCACAGGAAATCCAAGCAATTGCCCCTGTGTGCAATACCACAATTAGGTGACCATAATTGCATACTTAATAAGCTTGTATATGTTATAGTGCCAGTTTCTCAGATGTGGCCCCCTAAATGGATATCTGAATCTCACTTTTGGTGGTGAGGTTGAGAAAAAAAATGTATGAAAGTCTTATTTCATATACCTAAATTGGAGCCAGTTTAAATCCCCAATTCTTGTTTAAGTGCCTGTATTTCAATATCAGACCATACGTGCAAATCAGCCACCCTGTGGACTAGTGTTGGCAACCTTGAGATGGGAAAATACAAGTTGAGTAAAATATGACTCCTTTAAAAGAAGTCTGGAAGCTTTCCAAATAACTGCAGGAATGTAAAGATTTCAAAATTATTTTTCCCCAGCCTGGGGAATCTACAAGGTCATTCCTGGTTATAGCCATGGTGGCCACTTGAGGGAAGTGGTTGCCAATCCATGGTACCAATCCAAAGCCTGTGCATCCAGTGAGCAGAGAGTGGATGTAGGGCAGGAACTCCCCATTCCCAAGGTAATAGAGCTTCTACACCCCAGAGATGGATAGGACAAGGGGCAGTTACTATCAAACCATCCAGTAGTGATTTTCAAGTGTACAGGCACCAACAGATTAGACTTGATATGAAAATTTAGCGGGTAAGAAGTTAAGAAATTAGAAAGAATCTGTGTTTATCTGTAATTACTTTAGTATTATTGACAAGCTGGGACTTCAGAAACAATATAAATTATGCTGTCTGCTGTCCATAGTTCCACTGATGTCAGTGGAGGGAGTTTGGACTAACCTTCCTCAGAGCTTGTACAGTCCAATTTATGAACATAGAGAAACTACTAGTTTCAGGTATTGAATAACTACATTTTTTCCTCTCTGAAGGAAAGAGCCAAATTTGTATCTGGCTTTTATTCTTGCCCAGGGTAATGGAAAAGAGGAGATGAATTGCAGCCTTAAAAACCTTTCCATGAGTTCTTCAGTATATAAAATAATATAATTCACAGAGAAGGTGACATGATTTACATCAATATATACAGTTAAATTATTCTATATTGTAAACCATTAGCAAAGAGGGATGAAGGGCTTATGAAGAAGAGTGGAGAGACTACACTGTTATGACAGAATGAAAAAATTGTGGACAGGCAAGAAGACATCACACTGTTTCCATTGGAAGATGCTTGTGTATGTTTCCTACAGCAAATATAAGATCTTTGGCCTGTGCACTGGAGACTGTTCTTTGTTTATTTTTGTTATATACCAGAAAGGTTTGGACAGAAGAGAAGGTAGATTGCACTTCAACTCCCAAAGTATGAGGTGGGGTCGTTTGTGGAGGTATGTCAGAGGGATGTAACTCACAGCTGATTGGTTTTATCCAGCCTACATTGTCCATGAAGTGGTGTCAGGGGAGGTTTAGGTTGGATCTTTCTCCAGAGGGTGGTTGGGCACTGAACAGGCTCCCCATGGCAGTGGTCACAGCCCCAAACCTGCCAGAGCTCAAGGAGTGTTTGGATGACACTCAAGACACATGGTGGGATTTTGGGGGTTGTCCTGTGCAGGGCCAGGAGCTGGACTCAATGATCCATGTGGGTCTCTCCTAATTCAGGGTATTCTGTGATTCTGTGATCCAAGCCCTCATCAATGCAAGAAGGGTTTGTTTTACAGCACAGGCTGGTGCTTGCCAAGTTTTGAGACAGAGTTGCCTCGTGTGTCTCCATTCTCAAATGAAGGAGATACATCAGCAAGTTGGTCCTCAAAGCCAGCACTTCTGGGATATGAATCCCCTGAGTTCAGGGATTAAGAGAGAGCAAATCACTCTTCCTCCTTTTGCACAAAATCTTACCAGCAGGATGCTGCATGGTGCAGGCTAAACAAACCAGACACTGAGGTGGAATCCCAGGGGTGGTTTTGCTGTAGGAGGTTCCCACAGGAGATTGTGGTTGATTTATTTTGAGAAACAGAACTCATCCTGGAGAAACAAGATGTGAATACTGTGGCACTAGGAAAGGAACTACAGAGGGACTCTCTTGCTGCCACAACTTTGTCCTTTTCATCATCTAGATTTGTCATCTGCTACAACTCTAGGGAAAGGAGCACTTGTCAATCCAATACAGGGTCTGATACTCTTCATCTTGGAAGCAGCTTCAGCCATGCTTATTTGTTGTTGTTTTCTGTCTGCTGATGAAGATTCCAAGGAAAAATAGTCAGTTTATCTCTTAACCATTCTTACATCTGTTTTGAGAAAAATTCTTGTTTTCTAAAAAGTGTTACATTTCCCCCCACTATGGACCCATTTAACTTTCCTTTGTAATCTCCTAGCTATTTGGAATGAGGTCTTTAGTAGTTCTGCTTGTTGTGAAACAGCTTTGGGAGATAAGTCCTAGTCCATGTTAACTACACTTCAAATAATCTTTGTGTAGCTGTGATGCAAACCCATAATCTCCCAAGGCTCGTTTATAACCATTTTAATGACTGAGACTCAAGGATGTTATTGCAGGATGGGCAGGGAGAGAGGGGTGAAGAACTGACCAAGGAAGCACAGTTCAGTTTGTCTTCCAAACAGCTCAGTATCATTCACAGCTTTACAAGGATGAAGTGACTGGTAAACAAACAAGAGGGCCTAATCTCAGATAAAGAAAGGGGGTCCCATTCTGACCAGCAGCCTTCTTCTGGAAGGTCATATAAGCCCATTCTTTGCAGTAAGACAGAGGCTTGAGCCTGGGGGGCTGGGCTTGAGTTTCATAGGACTGGACACCTTCAAACATAAATGAAACACACCCTCGGGATAATGAAAAGACCAAGTTCTGGTGTCTGAATGCACACAGAGAAATTGTGAGCTGTCCTTGGGGACACCAGTGGTGAGGGAAAAGAGTGCTAGGAACTGTATTGAGCACTGGAGAATGTGTTGCATTAAACTGTTCTTCAGACAAAGTCATTCTCTCACTACCCTCTTTTGGGCTGCCTCTTGGTAAAAGAAAATCTGCACATACCAAGGACAGAAAACAGATTGGGTTTTAAAAATGGGGTGGTTTCAACAACCCTTCAAAAAAGTCTCCAAAAAATACAGCAAAACACACAGTAACCTACAGGGGCAGAACTCTTCTAGAGAAAGATAAAGGCCTCTAAATATAATTTCTGACTACTTTTTGTTTGCTCAATTGCTTTTAATTAAGCCACACTTGGTTTAGGGAGCCAGCCAAAGGTGGAGAACAAAAAGGAAAGCAAGAAATCCAACCCCTCAAACCTTTGCTCAGTGGCTGAATTTTCCTGGCTTTAGGGCACAGTCTTTCTCCATGGAGACTCAATGCTTCCCTCTAAACCTGCTTGGGAGAATTTATTATCCCTGTGCACAAGTCTTTGAAACCATGATTTTAACGGTAATAATTTCTAAGCAGTGAAATTTGTGAGAGGCTGTAATGTAATGCCAAGTCTATCCTATTATGGTTTTAATTGGAATATACATTTTATGTGTTATTAGAGAAATGTTACTGTCCTTCTTATGCTTAATACTATATGAATAGCTAAAGCTCTTTAATGACCATGTAATTTATTGTCCCTATAGTTATGGCATTAAGCTACAAGGCACCTAATACTTGCAAACATTGTAAACTCCAATTGCAGCTACACCAGTGATCCTTCTGTCAACTGAGCTAAAAATGACTGGATGATAAGGTTAAGCACTGAGCCTTGTAACACAGTTATCTGGAGCTCAGCACCTGTGCTACAGAGAAATGTCCAATAAACTGTGCTTAAACAGTTCTACATTGTTATCAGATATAACTATAGCAAATACATCCAGCTTCCAGAATGATGCTGATTGCTCTGATTCCACCAATCTTTTATGTATTTGTCAGCTTTAGCCTAATTTACTGTTAGCAGTAAATCAGTGATTCTCAAGAACTTGAGAGATTTCACAGCCACCAGAGTGGATTCTGCCCAACCCCTCAGAAATCTTGGAACTTCACGAAAAATTGCCAGCAGTTTCTATGCAAGGTGGGGTCTTCTTTTCAAACATCCACAGCTGCTTGAGAAAGTAAAACTCACTGACTATGGAATTCAGAGAATTTGGAAACAGGTTAGACTGCTTTTGCCTTTTGAGTGACAGGAACTAGGTACCATCTGAGGGTAACCTTTACCTCAAAAAAAGCTGGCCTGCAACAATGGTGGTAAATTGCCAGTCAAAAGCAGACCTCTCATTAATGCCTTTGTCTGGCAAAGGAGTCAAGAGAAGTCAGTGCAAAACCATAAAGACCAACCAGAAAAAGCTCTCCAAAATGAATGACTCTCAAACTGGAGATATGTCAGAAGACTTGTATAATATTGATTCTTCATAGGCTTCAGAAGACATGTATAATATTGATTCTTCATAGGCTTTTTCTAAACAGAAAGGAAATAAATCTAATCCACATACCAGAAGAACAGCAAGATCTATGCATGGACTAAATTACCTCCATGCAAAGTTTGTTATCAGCATAAATGGCTCTTCAGATTTATTAATAATTCTCATTTTCATTGCTCATAATAAAAAAGCTGTGTGGAAATAAAAGGAGCTACCTAGACTGATCCCCTCTCTCAATCATTCTGTGCCCCATAATTTCTAATAGGTTTCCAGAATTCTAACCCTAATTTTAGCCTTTCACACTTCTGTATTCTAAAAGGAGAGTTGACATTCAGCTTCTGAAGTGACCTAGGAGTGCAGTTGGTGTCCCAGAAAGAGAAAGCAACTTTAAAAATTCCCTGCATTCAGATACTCAGCACTGTATTCCCAGGTTCCACACCTGGGTCATGGTCACTGTCATTCCTGGTGAGGCTGTAAATGAAACAGAAACACACACTCTACCCCAGGTACATTCTGTTTCTATGTAGAAAAGCCTTTCCTAAACAGTCTATTTTAAATATTCCTGAGATGCTCCGTAAGGCTCAGGGGGACTCTCCCCACACTATTGAGTTTTATTTCCTTTTTAAAGGTGGAGATGTGTGGGAATTATCACCTATATCACTGACAATGTCATGCTTACCTGCAGAGTCACTCCTGCTGCCCAGTTTGCTACTTTTCATATGCTTTACAATGCCATGGGGCACAAAAGTACTGTAAAACCCCATTTTATTTCCTATAAAAATACATATATTATATGTGTCTATACATATTCCCACAAACTGTAATTTGTATTTGTTTTGGAGGGCTTTACACCACACAAGAGGTGATAGTTAAATAGAATCCTGGCACCAGCTCCATTAAGGATATTAAAACATTTGCAGAAATTCTCTCCTGGATGATCTGTGATGTCTGTGTAATTCCTCTGGCTAAGCACTCCTCTCAAAAGAGTACATGTTGCAAATCAAGTGCACAAAAAGGATAAATCACCTTTCCTCACCTGTGATTTGTGATTGCTCACTTAAGCCACCTAACATTTCTGCAGCCCAAAAAGGAGGACTAAAACCTGCTAAAAGAGGAAAACTGCAAATCACGCATTTCAACAACATTTCAAACTACATTTTGGAAAGGAATGAGCACTCAAGCTGCATTTTGTGACACATTTGAGATTTGTGTCGCTTCGTACATTTCCCATGACCATCCAAATATTCATGAAGAATTAATAACATGGTCCTGCTTTTAGCAAGTTCCATCCATTCTTATTTGTATCTGGCTATAATCAGCACTGAGACCCCAAATAGTGGATGACTGCATTTGATTCTTGAGTCCTTTTCTTTTTGTTTATGTCAAAGCAAATTAGCTGGAAGGAGACTGATGAGGAAATCGAGCAAACTGTGGAAGGTCAAGAGGGCATTTCACTGAAATGTAATATAATAAGTACAATTTAAACAATGACAAATCCCATTCACCTCTTTTGTTTCCTTGAAATGTTTAGAATTATTTTTAACCATCTTTTTTAATAAATAAAATTGTTCTATTAGTTTGTTGTACATTTGGATTTCATTAATTTTAGAATATTTTCCAAGCATCTAAAATTAAACAGATGTCATTGGGCTCATTTAGACCTCAAATAACCCTTGCAACAAAACCAATTATTCAAGGGTCAGTTGGAAGTTGGAATTTTATAATAAAGGAAAGTTTCAAAGTTAAAAAATGAAATGAAGAAGAAGAGAAAGAAGAAGAAACAATGCCAATTTCATGTCAATTCAATTGTTAGCACAATAACTGAAGATGTGTTTTATTGTTGGGGAGAAGAGTGGAGCCAAAGAGTGAAAGTTCAGGAAAGCTGGTTTATTCTCAAAATGCCCTGGTTATTCCCTTTCCTGTGACAATTAGTCATGAAATAGTCTCCCAACTTTCCACCTCTACCATGGGGATGCAAAAAGAACAAAGATTTGGCTTTGTTCTGAAAGCTGGTCCTGTTGGTCAAAGAAATTTCAAGAACATCATGGTCATGTCTGGCAAATTGCAGTCCAAGGACACACGACAGAATGGGCAAAGGCAAAACCTGGGATCCTGACTACAGTGCCATACTCTAAACAGCACTTCCACCTACTTTAAGAGTGAAGGGGTTTAATTTGTTCTTGTCAGCACAAATTGCCATTTTTGGAGGGATTTTAGGCTGTGGAGAAGGTTTTCAAGGACAGTTGGGCAGCAGGCTGGATAATGCACTGCAGGAGTGTTTCCCAGCAGGTATCTCAGGGGCACAGCTGAGCCAGCCCAGGCTGCTTACGAGGAACAAATGACTTCTGTGAGCCCTGTAGAAAAAGAACCTTAAAAATGTGGTATATAGGCAACTGCTTTCCCCTTCCTCACAGCTTGCCAAAGAGGGAACTGGGCTCCCAGCTCTGTAAACATCTTCAGATTTATAGGGGTGTGTCTGAGAACAGACACGAAAAATCCAACCATTGTGATTCCTTGGCTGAAAATAAGGAGCTGGGGTTTACTTTACTGAGCAGGAGGGAAAATGAAAATTGCTTTCCCTGTAACCTGAGAGACTTAGTAGAGTTTCCCTGCCAGAGTGCAAAGATATGCAGGGGTCCCTGCCCTAAACTCTACCATCCTACTTAGCTTCCAGGACTGCTAAATGGAGACAGAGAAAAATGAATAATGGATTGTATGAAAGATATATTAGCATAACTTTAAAATCCTGCTGCTGGAGGCTGAAGATCTCTGAAATACTATCAAGCACAGTGGAAAGGGAGTAGAGGGCTAACATCCAAAAAGAAATTTAATCACTGACCTCTGAAAATCATGGTTTAGGTTTTTCTTTTTTTTTTAAGAGACAGTAGCTGTAACTCTCCTTCTGACCCAACATTAACCTTCTGCAAGTTTAACAGATGATTTGTAAAAACACCCCTTTATTGCCTTGACCTGTTTGAGGGCTGCTCTGTCCTCCAGCACAGCTGTATCCTGTGGTCTCAGTTAGCTGAGTAGACATGCTGGATTGTTGCTTTGGACTGAATTTGATAGCTCAAGTCATGCAGGTCATTCCCAGAGAGGCTCCACAGCCCAGCAGAGCGTTTGTCCCATGTTGTGGGTTTACCCCTAACATGAAAAAAATAAAAGATTATGGGAGATTCAGTAGAAAATTCACTTTGCTGAGCAATGGGTAGGAGTCAGTTGAAGGGCCTGGGCTGTTCTGCTCACAACTGGGGAAGAAGAGAGTGTTCCACTTAGAGGATCCTTCCAGACCAGTGTCAGGGCTCTGGCATCCAGCCAGCCCAGCTATCCTGAGGACCAGTGTGCTAAACAGCAAAGAGGAACTTGCAGCACAGACAGATGCAAAGTGAGTAGAGATCTCCCCAAATTCCTGCAGAAGCTCTCAGGCACAGTGAGGAACCTGAGCCTCCCTCTTAGAGCTCCTCCCCAGCAGCTGAGGAGGGGAGCTGTCTGCCCTGCCTGCTGCCTTCTGCCTACCTGGGCTTGGTACCAGCATTTAGGGCTGGGCTCAGCTTTGCAAAGCCAAGCTGCCTAAAGTGATGGCATCAACAGTGGGCTAATCTAACCTGCCTGCCAGTCTTTGCTGCTGAGCCAGCCAGAGGGACTGCCTGGGGGAGACAAAGGGGCAGCCAGGACCTGCAGGGAACACAGTGAGTGTGACAGCAATGTGGCAAACACTGTCCTAGTGCAAGGAGCACTCTGGTTCTTTGTGCCCAGCTGCTGCCATGCTCCAGGGCATCAGGGACTCGTGGCCCTGAGGACAGGTAACCCTCAGCTTCCTCCACAGAGGAGATGGCAGCCAGCACCATGCTGGGCTTCAGATCTGCTCAGCTGCCCAGTTACAAAGGAAAGCCAAACATCCACAGCACTAATCCTTCTCCAGGATACTCTTTCCACTGAGAGCCCAAAGAGCAGGAGAGGTTTAGGGAAGGTTTCATGGAGGAGTGTCCTGGGTGTCTCTGTTGGCCTGTGCCAGGCTGCAGAGCTGCACAAGAGCCCTTCTGCCTCCAGCTGGGGCAAGCACAGCAGATCACCAGCCCCAGCTGCTACACCCAACACCAGAGTCAGAGGAGACTCTGCTTAGCACAGCTCTGAGCAAGTTATCAACCCATTGCTTGTAAATAATCTCCAGTAACAGATGGCAACAAAACAATGACTATTGGGAACTTGTACTGAGTTTATCAATAAGATCACCAGAACCATTAGCAGTTTGTTTCACTCAGTGCAGGAATTGCTGCAGCACAGAGAAATGCACTGCACTAATACCAACCTCCACAAAAAGCAAACATACCCTTTCAGATTTCAGGTTTTCAGCAGGGTTATTTTTTGGTTTGTTTTTCACATTTTCCTCCCCCTTCTATTTAGTGCTTTCCAGGTTTAAAAAACAAAGGCTGCTCGTAGTGGAGGAGAAATAGTGCCTTTCATATTTAATAACTCTTAAATCTTGCTCAACATGTGGCAATTGTTAGGTAGATTTGGGCTGCAATTAAAGAGGCACCCTTCTTTCTCTTCAGCAACAATATAGGCTCTTAATCCGACTAAAACCATCATATTTTAAGAGCTGAGATCATCCTGAGGCAAACGGTATCAAACTTAACATGAATCTGTTTTTCATAGGGAAGTTTAAAAGTTAAAGTTCACTTTCCTAAGAGTCTTCCATTAAAGAGAGGGGACCTCTGAAGGCTCTTTTCAAGTACCCACAGGTACCTGTATCAGGCATCAACATCTGGAGGATGGAGGGGAGAGTATAATTACTGAAATTCCTCTGTTAAGTCCCTTTTTCTGTAAGAGCCTAAGTTGGGACTCTAAATAGAAGTGAGGTGAGGGGGTTTTGTTGCCTGATTATAGATTTGACTGCAGATAAAAGCCTTATTTGTGTGACTCAGCCTTCGAAGTGCTCACAGGGCTGATGGGGATAACTGATAAAGGCTGTGAAAGACAGGAATAAACACTGATAAAACAGCCAAGTGCACTTTGGCTTCAAACTAAAACACATACTTCATAAAACCTGCACAGCTGATGGGGAGACATTTTTGTTTCCTTCTGTGGTTCGGGGGTGGCTGTAAATATCCCCAAGGAGTCAGGATTTGGGGCTGGTTTGTGCTGTCACTGTAGGCTGGTGGCCAGGCTGGCAGGCTGAGCTGTGCTGGCTCCATGGCAGCACTGGGTTGGGGTCAGGACACTGGGCTCAGAGCTCCAGTTGGTTTTGCAGCTTTGGGGTTTACAATTCTTTTTTTTTTTTCTTTTTTTTTTTCCTTTTTTTCTGAATACAGCATGAGGAAATACCTGCCAGGAGGCCACAGGCAGGTAGTGGAGCTAAGAGCAAGGGTGATGTACATACCAGGGTGACATAAACCCATCAACACAGAGAAAATGTTTCCCTTTTTTGGCCGCATTCAAGTTCCCTTTGCTTCTCAGAGCATTACTTCAGGTACCCCAGATTCCTGTTATCCCATAATAACTTCCACTCCCTCTCCACCTGCAGCTCCTTCACTCCCTTCCCCTTTTCCTTTCCCATTTTTCACAGACTTTACACTCCAGAGCAATTTTAGCAAAGCCTGACTTGCAGCCTTCATCTGTGCAAAGGTAAGAAAGCCTCAGTGACAGCAGCAGTGCCTTTCAGAGATCTGTAGCAAGAGGTATCTATTCATATCCTCTAGTCCTGCTGCTAAACCTCTGTGTCCTCCTTTGGAAAGGTAATCCTGTATTGTAAAGGCTCAACAAATGAGAACACCAAGGGACTTCCTCATTTATAATACCTGCAAATGACTTGAATGAAAATGCCTCCACAACTATCAAAGTTTGTGGAGGGCACCAAATTGGAGAGGGAACAAATAATGAGGAACAAGGGATTTCAATCCACTGGTTGCCAGGGCTGGTGAATGGAAAATGCAGTTTAATGTACAGAAACATAAAATAATAAGTCTGGGGCCAGCAAACCAGACAGAAGGATATTACACTGAATGGTGATGCATCATATTGACCAGTGAAGGGATTTAAAGGTCAGTGCAGAAAAATCCTTGAAGCCTTAAACTTGGCATACAGCTAAAATGAAAATAACTCCAGGAAAGCAGCAGAGCAGTGGAGGCAAAGGGAAGGGACAGAGCCTTCCTAGGCAGTCTGTGCAGCAAAATAGCAGCAGGGCTTTGCTCTAAGGGGCATGACATCATCTCCCAAGGGGTGAAACATACAGGCACTCAAGTCCTCCATTCCCCACATAGCCCAGCACAGGATAACATCCCAACACGTGCCCTCCCACAGACACAGAGGAAAAGGCAGCCCAAGATGTTTCCCTGTTACTAGTGAAGCACAGGGGATGCTGCTGAAGTTCACTCCAAGGCTTACTGATGCTTGTCGGCAGGAATGCAGGATCCCAAACCCCCCAGCTCATTTGCTCTTCTGCTTGATCTTTGCTTTTGACACTGACAAGCAAGAAAAGCCAAAGCAGCAGAGCCCAGGGCCCCTGTGGGCACAGCACATTCACCTGTCTGAGCACAGAGCAGCTCCTGAATCCTGCAGCCTCCTGGGGCTGGAACACGGTGTCTGTGTCCATGTGAACACACTGACACACCTGTGGGACCTGCCAGAGAGGCAGTGCAACGGTGACAGGTGGGAGAAGAGGTGCAAAACTGAAAAGGCAATTCATTTCCTTCCCTGTGGCCCTAATGAGCAGTCTCATTTAGTCATTTTCCTTCTCCTTGCTCAGCCAGAGTACTTCATGCCTCTTCCCTCACAGCTTTCCTGCAAAAACATCAACTGATAGAAATTTTGAAACCTGCTTTCCTCCCAGCTGGTTGCCTGTCTGAACCAACACCTTCCCTCATTCCTTCTTCTGTCACTGTAAACACAAAGAAAACCTTCAAGCTTTGCTGAGCTGGGTGATGCTGAGCTGCAGGTAAAGGGATCCATAAGATCATTAACAATATCCCTGGAGCATCCTAAACCCCATGAGTGATGACCTGGGGCATGAAAGGGAACACACAGTCACATATGGTGGAAAATGGTGAGCTAAGTTAGCATCAGTCTGAATCAGCAGTTTACACACACAAACACACACAGAGAGGCACAGACACACAGACTGACACAGACACATAGACACACAGACACAGACAGACAGATACACAGACAGACACACACAGACAGACACACACATGCACAGACACACAAACACNACACACACAGACACACACACACACACAGACACACACACAGACACAGACACACAGACACACACAGACACAGACACACACACACACACACACAGACACACACACACAGACACACACACAGACACACACACAGACACACACACAGCCTCTAAGATGGATTTTTCAGAGGGACCTGATGGGGAAGTGTTTTCTCAGTTTTTGGCTGCTGTGCAAGTGCCTTCCTTACCTCTGCCTGCTGCTCCTGAGTTAATTCTGGCTTTTCCCACCTGGGGGAGCAGCAGCAATTCAAAGCCAGACTGCCAGAACAGGTCCTTCCTCCATCAGAAGCCTGGACAGGTTACAATGAGCATCCACAGGATGCAATACCAGGAGAAGTCCCCATTACTTACCCTCCTCATCTGTTCCTCTTCAATTCATTCCCTTTCTCTTCTCCAGCCCTCCCCACCACTTCTGCTCCCCAAAACCTGCAGAGGACAGGGCTGTGAGGGAGAGTGGGGAGCAGGCAGGTCCTGCAGCTGTGTCTGGCAGAGGTGCCTGCTCGGAGCAGGAAGGACAAGGCTCTCAGCCAAGTGAGGATCTCACAAGATCTGTGACATCTGGCAGTCACCAGCACTGCCTGTTCCTCAGTTACTCTGCCTCTGGCTGTTTTCTTGTATAAATGAACAGATAAACTGGACATATTCCAGCTGCATTAGTGTACACATGATGCTCAAAATGAACCTGGGGATAGAAGTACATTACTGTCCTATTATAATACGAGACCTACAATACAAGACCTGGAATTGCTTCCATGTTCTGGTCCAGATGCCTCTCCTGGCTCTCACTCAGCTCCCATGGCAGGTGAGACAGATGTCAGACCTGCTTTCTTGCCCTCCTCCTATGCTTCCATGGGATAAAAAAATAGGGCCACATGCCCAAAACCACAGAAAAACCCTAAAGAATTAATGTGACCACAGTACCAGTGCAGAGGCATGCCCACAGCCATGGTAGAGCCCTAGAATAATCCCTGAGCTCTAGATTATACCATGCACATTGCATGGAAGTTTTAATACATGACAGTTGATAACCTGTCAGTTTGATCTATAAGAATTTCTTATTGAATAGATTAGATTTTCATGCTGTCCTACATTTTCTTTTCAGAGGCAGAATGACTTGTATCCTGCATGAGCATCAAGGAAAAGAAAATGTTGGGTGCCAAAATATCTCATCTCTGCCAGCTGCCTTGCTTGATACCCTATTCCTGCTATCACCACATTTGAAACCTAAGTATAGCAGCTAAATTCATTTTTTCTTTTTCCTCTTTCCTTTTTTTGTGTTGCCCTTTCAGCAAAGACTTATATCTCAAGTCCTTTGCTACAGAGCACTGTTTTCCAGAACAGTCTTTAAAACAGAAATCAAGCAACACAGAAAGATGAGATTAAATGCAATCTTCTGTACTCAACTTTCCGAGCTTTTCCAAAAAAAAAAAAAAAAGTCAGAAAATACTTAAGAGCATGCAGCTATTTTCTGTGCCTACTACTGATCCCATCAGGAGCTTAAAACCAGCCCTTAAGGTGCTTTACTGTCTTAAGAAACTCATTGCAATGGTAGAGCAGAGATGAGCAGTTTCAGCTCCTGCTCTTCCATTAGTGTACAAACTGTTAAAAGACAAGAAAAACTACAATAATAAACATGAGCGAGCTTGCTGCAGCTGTGCTTGTCAGCCCCAGACATTAGTGTGGCTAATTCCAATTGGGAACAGTTCCTGGGCTTGGTGATAAATTAATCCCAACTCTGATAGTACGGAAAGATTTCTGTATGCATAAGCCAAAAGAAAACTTCCCAAACTGCTTACAAAATCCTCTTTACAGTTATTTTGGTGACTACACACCAAAATATTTAGTCTGTATATCTTTTTTTTATACAGTGCAATCTATTTTTTATTTTGATTAAATTATATTAGAATAGGATATGCTTCATCCAAAAGACAAAAGAATTTATGCACATGCTTGCACTGAAATTGCAGAATGATGAAGTACAACCAATGTGAGGTTATGTCTGTTTTCCTGGAGATATACTGCAACTGCTTGGTAGAAAAGAGGAGTGCCATTGAACACTTCTGAGAGCAGCCTGAGTTTTATTCAGATCACCGTTCTTGGAAAAATCCACAGGCTGACTGCTAAAATGAGAAAATATAATACCATTCACTGATCTTTTTTTCCATCCATGCTGGGTCAGTACTGGTCTGTTGGCAGAAGGATGTGACCCAGAGGACAAGGGAAGGATCCACTGCCTGTATAAAAATCCCCAGTGCAATGATTTGGCATGACCAGTGCCTGGGAGAGACACAACGACAAGGATGCTGGAGCAGCAGAGTCCTGGAGAACTGGACATCTTCTGCCAGCTGCATCCTGCCCTCCACCATCTCCAGTTCCTGTGCCTTCTCCCAGATATTCAGGCTCACACACCACATTCATCATGCAGTTGATTTTGGTCGCACTCCTGCAGGAGCACTGGCTTTCAGGAAGTTGTTCACCTGGGCAGTTTCATCTCAGCCTCGATGAATAGCTTCATTCTGGAATAACAAATATATACAGAGGGAAAGCTGCTTGCCACAAGGATTCCTTTATACTGCGCCATGAATTGTTGGCCAGTGGCCATTTAACATTGAAAGGCAAGAGCCACCTGTGTCAGGTGTGTTTAAAGTTCATATTGACTCCTGCCCACCAGTATTTGCATGATGGACAACATCAGAGAAAGGTGCATTTAGTCATTAATTTTTGCCTGACATGGGGAATAGAAATGAAAAGGAGTCCTTTTCTTCCAGGTACAGCTTTTGTTTCCCAGTGTGATTAGTCAACTACCAGCCTTATGAAACTCAGCATGGGGCAAACCCAGGTCTAGAGTGTTGGAGGCATTTCAGGGCTCCCTCCTGCCCTGGTAGCCCACACCCAGTGGGACCACAGATCCGTGTGGTCCCCCACACCCTCCTGCCTGCCCCTCGCTGCCTCTGCCCTTGCTGGATTTAAGATCCGCTCAGCCTCACACAATGCAGCTTCCTGGGAATGGATTAGAAAGCGAGCTGTGTGGGATATTTGTTATGGCCATGCCTTTCATGGAGCAAACTGTGACTTCTAGCAGTTTTTGTAGATTTTGTAACCCCAGCCAGCCTGCTACTGATTCCTTCATGAATTTTTACAGCTTTGGCTCCATTCGTGAGCGGTAGAGTAGAGATCACAGTTTTTAATGGGTTTAAGTTATTAGTTACGTATTACCAAAGGGTGTAACATTCTTTATGTTGTAAAATAAAGTCCGTTTGTCTTCTCTCCATTTCCCACAGCACACAGTGTTAACTACAGTGCACCATTGTTGGGCCTCTCTCTGAAGCTGGCTCTGGGCAGTTTTGGGTCGTGCCAGTGCATCAGCCACGGTGGCAATGATTGCTGTGGGTGCCAGAGGACACTCATCCCATGTGGGAATCCCCTTCCCATGAAAAAGGGGAGACCATAGGTGGGAAAGTGCATGGCATGACTCAGTCAGGAAGGCTGGAGGGATTTGCAGAGGGTTTTGGAGCTGAGGGCTCAGTGATGGTATGTGCCGCTGGAGGGTTTATAAGGTTTCCTTTCTGTTCCCTAATGGGAAACTCTGGCAGGGGGGAACATTCAGATCTCAACCCATACTGGTGTACATATCCACTGACCAAAACTTCCCTTGTCCACACAATTCCAAAGTGGGAAAATTTGCACTGTCTAGCTGCAAACTTGGCCGTGGCCTTTGCGCGGATGTCGTGGAGGGCAGAATTTGCTGGATTAGTACAAATACCATCTGTAGGCTTGGTTCAGATGAGTGCAGTGTTTGAAAAACAACCCATTTTGCTTATACAAGGACTAACGGCATAGCCAAAATCTGCAGAACATATCTGGTTTTCTCAAACAATTATTGGTGGGTAGCCAATATTTGTTACTTTTCTCCAGAACAATGCATAAACTACGGCACAGAAACAACTGGCCACACTCATGTCAGACCAGAAACTCTGTGCTCTAAATCACTTAAATCAATTTATCTTCCATTTAAAAATAAAGACAGAGAAGAAAAAGACATTGAAGTTATGTTTGATACCACCAAAACTTTCTTGTGTTGATATCCATTGGAGCTGGGAAGATAAATCCAGCCTTATTTCATAAACCTAAGTTTCTTTTATAACTGATACAGATTTAGGATTTTTGTTTTGTTGCAGTTTTCCTGACTTAAAATATCCTTTTCAGTCTTATAATAGTTTATCAGCTAAGCTGCAATTCCAAAACCTCGGGTTTTTTGCACAGTAATGTTAAAGGAAAGACTCCTTCAGCCCTCCTACAACTTCTCCCCAGCCATCATGAACACGAAATCAGGCCTTGCAGAAAAAGCAAAGCTCTGTAGGGAAGGGACAATTTTATGGTTGTTGTCTGTCTGTAACACATGGGATTTTTAGGGACTGACTTTTACATGTCATCTGTCATTTGAAGACTGAAAAGAAACAAAAGAAACCAGGGAAACTTTCTCCCAAATCATTCCAGGCTGATCCTGGAAGCATTTATTACGGGGATTTGGTGGGATTATTCCCCTAAGCAGTCAGACATCAGTCCCACCGACACTTCGGTGTGCATTGAGCACTGCAGAGCTTGGCATTTGCATGGATTGTGTGAAATCTGGGGGGAAGCTCACCTACCCGGGGCTTCCATGTGTGCTAAAGCATGTCCTGGCTCAAGGCACCGTGTGTTTCCAGAGCTGCCCCTTCCACTTGGAATGAATCCACCTAAATATTTACATGTATTTTGCTCCTATAGTAACAAGAATATTGCAATGGTATGTCTGACATAAACGTGCTGGTATATTCTATGTTGATTTAAATAGCACGGGAGGCATGTGTGCAGTTCCTCCTTCCCAAGGAAGGACGGGCTCGCAGGAAGCATCCCCTCGGCTTCCGACAATTGGGAAAAAAATTGGGGAGGGGGGAAAAAAAAACACAGGGAAGGAAAAAATCATTTTAAAAGGGGGTTTTAGAGGCTGCCCGGGTGGAAGACAAGCCCAGCCCTGCAGCTCCGGGGGCCGCGGCCGGCAGGCGGCAGAGCGGCCGGGATGGAGCGGGAGCGCCCCGGGAAAGGTGCGAGCCCCGGAGAGGCGGGTCCCGCCGCCGGAGCAAGGACCAGAGCAGAGGGAAAACTAAAAAAAATTAACATTGATCCCGTAAGTTCCTTTAAGTGGAATTTTCAGGAAAACCGGGCTTTGCCTGAGGAGATCAGGAATTTCCCTATTCCCTCCGAATCCTGCCCAGATTTAAGTTAATTTGGAGGTTTATCCTGCATTATTAACTGCACTTTTCATTATGGATTTGAAAAAAAAAAAACAGCCTGTTATCCTCAATATTTCCAGGTTTACTCGGGTAAATCCTGTATCTCTGCTAAGAGGAGTTTTGCCTGGATACGGTAGCAAAATCTGAGATTTCTTAATCTATAGCACAAAGCAGAGTGAGAAGAGGGGAGACGTATTTGAAGAAATGCCTCGTTTCCCTGTGCAGAGTCTGAGGGCTAAGCTGGATGTTCATTATAAAGTTGAGCAAACTCCACAAAAACATTCACGTTTACAACAAGGTAATTTGTAAACTTATCCCTGCTGTACTCAGTCGTTTTACTGACTGACACTGCCATGGAATTGGATACAAACACTGGCGGGGGGAAAGGCAAAGAAAACTGCTGAAATCATATTTGCACAAAGAAACCAAACCAGCTTGAATTTCCAACAGTAAATGCTTAGAATAAGTCCTGCAAAGGAAGACTGTCATTAAAAAAAAAGTAATATAACAAATTGATTAGAGAAAATAATGTTTTATGCTTACCAAAGACAAAGCTTCAGAAGGAACTGCTATTGTGTTACTCACTGAGTTCTGATCCTCCACTCCTAATACAATATCTGTCCTGCAGTAGCAGTACAGAATCAAGTCCTTCATTCTCTCAGTACTGAAACCCCTTATTTTGTATAGGTAGTTGTAGATCTTGTTCCTACTTAAAATTTCATGCTTTTATAAAAGTAAATTCCAAATCAAATGCAACTCTTCAGAGCTATCATTACCCAGGGTTTTATTGCCAGGCTTGTTAACTCTCTTGACAAACATCAGGTCCAGCCTCTCCACTCCGTGACTCCTCTTCAGAGGCTGGTAAGATTTCTTTTACAAATAATACTAAGAACACATTGTTCACTTAGTTGCTCTCTCAGTGAAACTCTAGAAAAATAAGTCCTCTATTTTGGTGGCCTTACCTGGCATTTTACAGGTGTAAGGGAGAGTACCAAGAGCCCCACAGTTGCTCAACAAAAGGGAGATTTTTGGCTTTGCCAGAAGATAATTGCTCCAGTAGTGAGCTGCCGCTAATCCCAGGCTGTGTTCTCGGTGCTGACCTGCAGCCCTGCTGTTTACATCAGTGGGATTTTTAGGGCCAAATTTTGCACTTAATTGCAGCAGTATAAATCTGGATTCCTGAATCTGCCTTCCCAGGCATGGAGCTCCTTTGGATCTGACAGCCAAACTCAGGGCTGATCCTGCAGCCGCTGAAATCGGTGGTCTTGTTTTGCAGCAAAGCGCAGGAAAGACCTGGGCTGGGCCCTTTCCCAAATTTCCTAATGGCAATAAATGTGAGCAATTAGGGGCTCTGATTACTCTGAGGAGCAAGGGCTGCCTTATCTCTGCCTGCCCCAAGCCCTGGGCCCGCCGAGCCTGGGTGGTATGAGGAGGTGTCACTATTAGAGGGGCTCTAGAGGGGATTAATACTGCTGTGAGCTATATTATGTCCTGTCAGGAATCTCTGCAAAAAGAGCAGGAGCTGGAAATGCAAGCTTTCAGCTTGAAGCCCTGAACTTGGGGCTATACAGCAAGATTAAAGCATCAGTCTTTTAATGTTTTCCCATTGAGAAGTGAGAAATCTCCATTCATTTATAGGCATTCCCTGTTTTTTAAATAACCTGTTGAGTCCAGAGACTGATTCGATGTCAGTGCTCGCTGCACTCCCCTGTTCCTTTCCCTGAAGTGCTGCACCATGCTGGCAGCTGCTGAGTGAGACACGAAAAAACCTCAGCAAAAAGGGGAATGGGCTGACATTACAGACCCGGGGATTGCAGCCTGAGCTAGATTCCTTCCCCAAGTCTTGCTGCAGATATTGCAGGCTATGGCTTCTGCAGAGGGAACTGATTTATAAAAAGACATTGCAAGAACACCGAACATCAAGGTCTCTGCTGAAGGAAAGTGTGGATTAAACCTCTCCGTCGCTGAGAAATGCAAAGAGGAACAGGTAGAGAGTGAAGTGATTAAATCATTCATTAGAAGAAGAGGGTTAATAGCTCTGTGGAATTTCCTCATTTGTTGATAAATGTGCTTTAGTGTCCTCACCTTTGCTGTCACCCACCACAAACAGGGTGGACATGGGAGTGTTTTGGTTGCAAGTGATTTATTCAGTAAAATGCTAATTCTGTTATGAATCTTGTATTCACAATCACAAATTTGACCCCCACCCAGAAAGCAGCACAGAGAATACAGCTTAGCTCTATCTTCAGCAAATTTTGCACCAAAATCAGACACATTTCCCCTTACCTGTGTGGGATGAAATAAGAAAACATGGAGGGAAAGGTTCAGCCTTTATACCTTGAAGCACAGTGTGCTTCTCCCCAGCCTCACATTTGGGTGCACATCAACACAGCACAAAACTGTTTCAGTGATGTACTTTGGATCAGCTCTGTGTTTACTCAATGTCCAGAAAATGCAGCATTCAGGAAAAAATAGGTATGATTTTAGACAGCTCAGATCAGGTTCTTTTTTCCTATGGACAGTTGCTGTCCTCCATAATATATTCAGTACTAAATCTGCCACTCTAGAATTAAAGAAAGTGCAATTCCCAGCCACACTGAAAGTACGTGGTAACTCTGGCAGGATGAGATTTCATTTTTATCTTTAAAGATGAAAGCAGCTTCAGTTGGAGTGAAGTGTAGAGGGTAAAGTCAGAGCATTGTATTGCAATTCTCAATGCAAGAAATTTGGGAACAAAGGACAGAAGAGAAGGCAAAATTACTTCCCCTACTAAATGCTTGTGAAAACAGCCTCGTGTTCTTTCATTTTCAATGTATGCATGCAGAATATATGCACGTTTTTATTTTGTACTTTAAAGTTAAAACACCTTTATGAGTCTGGCTTATAAGAAGGCAGAGAGGAATAATGAATCAAAAAATATGAAACAAAACTTTCTTTTACAAAAAAAGGAAAGAATTCTAAATAGAAACTAGATTTGTTAGTGAACATTGCATTTTAAGTGTGTGTGTTGAGCACTGCAAATAATAAAATCATGTGCCCAAGATCATAATAATGGTCTATTATTTTAACTCCCCCTGAGAAGTAGACACGATGACTTCAACCAAATTACCTGTGGAAGTAAAATACACAGATAGAGCTAATTATCAAAACACACAGAATTTTCCACAAGTACCTGATATCAATTGAGAAATTGTGTGTGATATATTTAGCTGGTTTTAAGTTAAAGCTAATGTGCACACATTTTCATTAACATACACACACACACATATAAAAATATATATGTATATACACACTGTGCATTATGTTTAATTATGATGTAAAAATAGCTCAGAAATGCTGGAGAACTGATTGCCTTGAATTATTCCATCACATCTGTATCAGCAAGGGCTTTGTCTTTCTCCCATTGAGGTTTGTGCCCCATTGACTTCAGTGACAACAGGACCAGCCAAAAATACACAAATATTTGTCTTGCATTACAGACTACAAAAGTCCCTGGAAAAGGTTACCTGTGATATTCTGTAGTTTTTTTATGCAAGAGATGCTGTTTGTTCTGTAGGAATACAGGTCTCTAATTAAACCAAACAAACATAAAGTCTAACTTCAACCAGTACTTTTTTCACCAAAAAAATTTTAAATTTCATAAATTAATATTTAGTTGAGAGGTTTAGTTAAACAAGCAATTTAAGATGTCCACACTCCCAAGCCCTTTTGTTTTACTACTATTTATTTTTCTCTAAGAGAAACCTTTATTTCCCAAAGGTTTATCTTGTGGAAAATCACTGCTTTAAATTAATTTTCTTTTCGTCAGGTGTAACTTATACTGCTGTACAATGATGTTCTGTGTGTTATTTCAGAAATAAATAGCTGCTTCCTTGGGTTTGGGGTTTTTTTAAGTACCAGTTTCAAGAGAGGAGGGAGATTTATTTAAAGAGAAATTTTCCTCCTCGGAGAAAACTGTTTGAAAAGCCACACACACACATTGAGTCTTTGTCTATTGCAGCATCTCAAAGTTGCTGAGGGTGTTTAACAATCTGAAAGGAGGAGGGGTAAAACCTAAAGATGCTTTAAATGTGCAGCCTGGCCAGGTTTTTGAAAAGCTGGTATGCACCTAAATGAGAAATTTGGGATAATTATTTGATTTTTTAACATGCTGGACAAAAATACTGAGTTTTTCTCTCTGTTTTTGTTTGTTTGTTTGTTTGTTTGTTTGTTGTTTTTGTTTTTGGTTTGTTTTTTTTTTTTTAATTATAGCAGTAGTGGATTTTTTAGCCTGGTTTTTGCCATAAGGAGCACTTGGTGAGTCCAAGAAACTCTGCAGTGGTTTGAGCTCCTGACTCTTTGCAGTATCAGGAGCTTTAATGAGCTCTCAGTGGCCTGATCCTGTTAGCACTCTCATGTAAGTAACTGACTTTGGTGATATTGCTTATATGACTGAAAATAGTAGTCAAATTAAAAATTAACTTCAGCCTTTTGGAATTAGCTTGGGTATGAAGCTGAACTCCACACAATTTTCTTTCAAAAAAGCAACAATCACAGGGAACTAGGGATTGCTGGGGGAGTGCAAACCTCTAAAAGCAAATAGAGGCTAAATCAGCACATCTGAGCACAAATTATACCAAGAACTTATAAAAATTTAACAGGGAGTGGTGTCCTTTTAGGAAGTATTTAAGCTGTTCCATAGCAGCATAATAGATTAGATCCCTACAAGGCAATTTTTAAATCACCTCCAGGATTTGATAGAAAACTGACTTCAACTCTCTTAAAATCTGTAGTGACACTTCCCTGGGCATTCTAAAGGACCTTCTGGAGGGGAGGTTTTGGTTACAGACAGGATTTTGGAAATGACAAACCCTTGGTTACCCGTGAATTCCTTTCTGGAGTAATCCTATCAGATTATTCTGTGAAGGGTCAATCCTGCCTGTACAGCCCTGAATTGTGCCCAGGGTCACAATTTTCTTAGCTTGCACCCACAGTGTTCTTTATCCAGACCTACCATTTGTAAGATTGGGCTGTTTATTAATGCTTACTTTTAAAACTGCCTCAGAAGGGTCATACATAAAACTGAAGAAACCAGTTAAGGAACCAACTTGCTTCCTTTGGAAAGAAAAGAGAGCTGGAGCATGTGGAGTCAGGAAACTTTAGCTGGCCATCAAAACTGGGTGCACAAAAGACGTGCCAGTGTGGCATTTCCTACCTCATGAAGCCACTTTTCCCCTCAATGCAGCTCTGCAAATACAATAGTGCATTGATTGAATCTCTAATTCAGCAGACTTCAATAAATTCTGAAAGTGTATGAAATTCAAATTGAAGCAAGGGACATGCAGAGTGTTAGTCCTTCTCAAAATAATAATTTAATAACTCTCCAAAATGTATAGTGGTTTAGGAAAGGCAACCCAGATGGGAACATATAAAATAAAGCTATAAAATTTCCTTCAAATGTATTTTAATCATTGTTAAATATTTACATTTAATAAGCACAAGGTTTTATTGTAAGAGAGATGTAATTACACTTATCATTCATGGAAAAAATGGGGTTTTAATAGCCTGTACATTGATTTCCTCAGATGAAATAGTGTCCTAAAAACATGTCGCTTGCTCTCCCCTGGGAATATGTTCCATATGTGAATGTAAAACAGATGAGAATTTTTTTGTCACTGCACAAACGATGTCAACTTTAGTTCTCATTGTCTCTGTTACATTTAACATAAATCTTTGCCTCTGATGTTTTGCTTATTAGAAGAACCTTAGCAGTGTTTTACAACCCTTACTAACAAGGTTATTTATTTAATAGGAAGAGTAGCAACACCTTGGCATGGACTCCAGAGAAGCTGTTGGTGGAGGCTGTGGCCTCACACAATTTTATCAATAATTTGTGGCCACATTTGATGCATCAAATACAAACAAAGGTCAAAGGGATTACACATCTCCAAAAATTATCCTTTATTTTTCTGCCCTTTTTTTTTCCCCCCACATCTTTCTTTTCTTCTTTTTTTCCCTGGTGTCACAGGGGTCCTGATTGTCAGGAAGTTTTATGTCATCTCCCCTTAGCCAAAACAACCAGCACAGCCATAGCTGCAGCTGCAGCCAGAACTAGACTGGAACCATCCATCACCTGTAATTCTGATCAGTTTTTTTATCTTGAAAGCTGTTGTCATAAAAAAATCCCCTAATATAGGGACTAATATAGGAAATATCTGGATTTTAGGAAATGATGACACTGTGGGCATTATCAGTGCCGGAAACTGCTTGACCCAGCACCTTTTGAAATTCTGACTGTGGCAGCACCTGGAAGCCTTCTGTCTTGAAAAGATGTTCAGTGTTTGTAGGCAGCCAGGAAAGTCTCTATTAACATTGTCTGTTGGGACTGAAAAATTATGTTTTTTTTTTTTAATAGATTATAGCTTTTCAGGTGAACTGCAGAAATTAGGAGGAATAAGCTTAAAATTTGGTGTATATTTTGTTCTGTTATGGCACTTGTGAGCTCCACATTTTTCAGCAGAAGGATACTGTTGTACAAATACACCAGAAAGAAAGGCAGACAAATGTGGAGGAAAAAAAATATTGTATTAAAAACTAACCATATAAAATGGTCTCTGGGACTTCACACAGCAGTACAATCCCACTTAGTCAGTAAATTGATGGGTGATACATGGAGTGGACTCAAGTTAGCAATGGTTTTTTTTCCCACTCTCTACATGAGTGGCCATGGCTTTAGTCCTCCTAAGTCAAATTTTTCAGACAGGGAACAACTTTCTTGAGAATTAAACTAACTAAAACAAGCATACACAAAAATGACCTATTCTTCTAGTGCAAATGTGTACCTCCCACCACTGCATGGTCCCAAAATCTTGTGTAAGCCAAAATCCTCATCCTTTGCTCTAATTCTACAAGAATTAAGTTGAGGCACAGAAATTCAATGCATTTGAGCATATTAATTTCATTAATATCAGGAATACCCACAATTTATTGTATTGCTAAGCTCAGACCTCCAAAGAAACTCTTTGCTGCTGCACAGGTTCATGCACTTGGGGGATCCCACATCCAGCGTTTTTGGATAGCTGCAGAGCATTTCTTTGCTGGAGCTGGTCATAACTCCTGACATGAGCTAATGAATACCTGAGCATAACACCAGACAGGTAAATGCTGTGTTACTTCTGCTGGTGTAAGGTACCATCATTTGGAAACACTAAACAAAAACAAACCAGACTGGTGCTCACTCCCAAATGAAGGTCAATTGTCCCTGCAGCCATCTCCACATGTGCAAGCTATTACAGCCTTGTTCTGTCTGTATTCCAAGAGTGGCTGTTGCAGTGAATTGAGGAACTGCTGCCAGGAAATGTCCTTCTCCAAATGACATAATTAGAGTCTGGGGGAGCCCAGTGAAAGCAGATTAGGGGCATCACTGCTGTTCTTGAGGCAAGCAACAATTCAAAGCACATAAGCAAATACTTAGACTGTGAGGATGATTTAATATTGATTAAACTCTGATATCTGAGAATCCATGGAAGGTAGGTACAGCACTCAGGAAGGCAAACAAAGCACTGAGTTCACTTTTTTTATTAGCTAAAAAATAAAATAAAGTGTTTTCTTTGACCTCACTGATCAGAAATAAAAAAAACAAACCATTACCCAAATTAAAGCTATTGGCTTGACTAATTAAAATTACTGGACTGTCTGATAAAATTAAAAGAGGGACGGTTAAATAAACTCAAAACTTCACTTTCTGTTTTATTTAAGTGTTCTCAGTTTCTCTTGAAGTTGCCCAGCTATTTTGGATACAACCATGGATAAGGTGAATCACAGATGTGCCAGCTGAGCCCTGCCTATGCCTCCAGCCTTGCTTCCACTCCTTTTCCCAGCCAGTCCTCAGTTCTGCAAGTGATTTTGGTGATGGAAACACATGGCAGGTGGCCAAGAGGGGAGTTTAGCTGTGGCAACACACCCTCCTCTTCCTTGTTAGCATGGAGGCACGTTGATTTTACCAAATTGTAATTTTGGACATTTATCATTAAGGTAAGAAACATTCAACTTCTCCATTAAATAAATTATAAGCAGGCTTCAATTCACTGCTCCATTGAAACCAAGAGATCTGCAGCCATCAGACACTTTATTAACTCTACTTCCAGATGCAAAACCATTGACTCCCATGGGAATGACCATGGGGTAACTTGTTTTAGGGTTTAGAGCCCCACACCAACAACAATGGAACTTCTAAACTGTCCCTCTTGGCTTCTGTGCTGTTCTTCTTGCTCAGGACTTTACAGCTTATTATGCAGGCACTTTACTCACTGCCTTGTGCATTTCCCATTTGGTTTTTTGGTTTTTGTTTTTTTACTAAATGTGACAATACAGGAAATTTATGTGAGCAGGTGTGGCAGGATTCTCTACCCTTTCTATCTATTTCTATGTTCCAGCATGAACACCAGTGAACACAAGTTCTAACTTGGTTCTTGGATGCTCTGCTGATACAGAAGCCTTTTAAAATATTATTTGTTCTTGTTTTAAATGCAATAGTGCACAGTGAAATATCAATCTAAATAAAAGTCACGTGGGTCACGACAATGGTAAGGATGTCTTTGGCAGAGTTTAAGACATGGGATACTTTTGCAGGCTTCTTTGTCTGGCTTTTCTGGCTAGATTGGGGGCAGCTGAGTTCAGCTGTGCATTTGCCTCTGCACATCCCTATTTCTCTCCTTTGCTCTCAGATCCTGTGCCCATCCCCATCCCAAGCCTTTCACCAGCCTTCCCAATGCTGCTGCAGATGGTCACCACCTTTGTCAGGAAGAGCCTAAAGTGCTCAGCACCAGCATTTGGCCACGGAAGTTGGAGCTCTGTGTACTGCCCCATGCTGTTGTCTGGCCCATCCCTGGCAGTCCCATGCCACAGCAGAACACAAGCTGTGGATGCCACTGCTCCAGGAGGAGGTCAAACAGCCCAGCTGGTTTAGAAGCTGACAGCTGCCCAGCTGTGCCACGGAGTTTGATGTCCAAAGACTCCCATTTCTGGTTTCTTGTCTGTTTTGCTTTTGTAGCCACTCACCACCATAATTGCACCAATTGTTTGGTGCAACTTTGCCAATTCTGTTTCTTCCCATTGGCTGCAGAGAAAGAGCAACGTATGGATCCATGAGAACAGCAGAGCTGACTCTTCTCACACCTTTCAGATGCCTTCTTCTCTTTTCCCAAATCTGAGAGCAGTGTGCTGCCCCCACACTCTGCTCCAAATTGATGTAAAGACAGAAATGGAGCAGCCTCTCAGGACAGCAGAGAAGCTCTTCTCCTTCCTACAAGCTCCACCACCAACTCCCACTGCTCTGGGCTCCAAGGTGTAAAGACAAATTCCTTCCCCTGAGGAAGATGGTCAAATATTGATCAAAATTCCCCAGTGACCAGCAGCATTTTTCCTTATCTACAAACAGCTGTTCTGCTTTAACAGACTGTCTCTGATAAGCAATAACCACCTCCCCTAGATCCATGGGAAGAGCATCTTCTACAATCATGCAATGCGGGTGCAGCAGCAGCTTTGATCCAGGCAGGCAGAGCTACAGCAAAGTGACCAAAGAGGTTCATTCCCCTGTGAATCATTGCTTTTCTTTGCATCTTTATCACATTCCTGGATGCAAGCCATGTTCCTGCAGCTTCTTCGCCCTTGATTTTACTAGAGGAGGGAAATGGAAAAACAGCTGCAATATCCTTGGCAGAAGCTGTTTTACAGTAGCTTTGAAATTAAAGTATCTCTGTGAGATGGCTGAACCCCTTTAACTGTTGCTCTGGTAGCAGCCAAATGAAATTCTCACAGGGTTTAGCTGATGTTTCCTCCTGAAATCATCAGCCGAGTGGATGTGGGACTGGAGGAGCATTGATGGGGCTTCCTAGGAATCCTTTGACCAGCACAGGGAAGCAAACAGCAGGTCTCACATCAAGAGAGAGAGTCAGTGTCTACACCACTCCAGCTTGTGACCAATGTCACCAAGGGCTGGCAAGGTCTGAGATGAAAAATCCCAGTTATGTTCAGCAAAGGGAGTCTCAGTGACCTCCTCTGCTCCCTGGCTTTCTCAGGTTCCTGCCAGGCTGCAGAATGAGCTGCATGTGTGTTTCATGTGCACTAAAATTACTTAAGTGATTTCAGTGAAGCAGGATAGAATCAGCAGAGCTAAAAACAGAACAATAAGGCACAAATAATACCCAGTGCATCCTTGAAAATATCCTAATTCCTTCTCTTTTTCCACAGCTCCCATAGCACAACCCTTCCAGTAGGCTCCTGTCTCTCACAATGCCCAGACTGAAAGCACTGGCTCATTTCCATCTACACCATGTGCCATCTCTCTTAATTGAATTCAGCAGAGTATCAGTGGCTTATCTGACACAGAGCTATTTGACACTGAAAGGCCTGGAACAGATTTGTTATGCAGGAATATTTTCATTCCTCACCTCTTTGCTCAGGTTTGGGAAGTTGGAAGGATGGTACACCAGAAAGAAGATGTGCAGGGAAAAATAAAATAACAGGGTTCTCTTGAGGAGAAAACACAACAT
Source organism: Peucedramus taeniatus (assembly GCA_013400575.1). Classification (NCBI taxonomy): domain Eukaryota; kingdom Metazoa; phylum Chordata; class Aves; order Passeriformes; family Fringillidae; genus Peucedramus; species Peucedramus taeniatus. Next base: position 218,459 of record WBNO01019843.1, on the reverse strand, counting down.
ATAACAACCTTAAGGGATTATTCATAAAGTAGAATAATATTTACCACTGAAAGCAATGTAATCCTGATCACAAAAGGCTGATTTTCAAACCTGTCAGAGTTTCTGAGAAGAGTTTGTATGAGGCACAAGCTACTTCATTTCAGTTTGGTGGTAGTTATTCAGATCATAGCCTTAGCAGGTGCTACTTCATGCCTCACTTCAGATGATCCCCAATTCACTTAGCATGTCAGTGTGATTTCTTTGCCCTTAGACAAAGTTAGATAATTCTGAAGGATGCTCTGCAAGCAGAGTCCTTCAGACAACGGCGTTGGGAGCTTAACCAGCACCAGTTTGCTCAGGCAGCCAAAGATGGGGTTGGCATGAGCACTTCAGTCCAGGGCTTCACACAAAATAAACTCTCAAAATTAACTTCACTATAGTGGTGATCTTGCATTTGAGTCAAACCTTCACTAAAGCAGGGAGCTGTGATGCAGACACAAGGCAGACCCTGCAGAAAGAGCAGCTCTGTATCTGCTCTACTTTGCATCTGCAATTCTTACTTAGGGTTTTTTTATGTTCAATTTCTGTGATATTTATTGGTTTTATGAGACATTTTCAAAGCAGCAAATCAAAATATCCTTTTCTGGGGAAGTAAATCTCCCAGAGCTTAATTCATCATTTTGAAGTAATACAAAGCTTAAATTTGTCTTTGCTGGAGCTGCATACGAAGTATTCAAGCATAAATAAAGAAAATATAAATAAAGCAGTCCTGAATCTATTTCATTGTGTTATTAAAATTCCATTGTTTGTTCTGCGGGAAAAGACCTCCCAAAATGACAGTGGTAATCTGGGCAAAAAGCAGATTGTTGCCAAAGGGTTCAGCTCTTAAAGGGGGGAAGCATTTTAAAAACTGCCAAGGAAAATATTTTCATTCATGAGTTCACCCAGCCTAAACATGCACCTAATCCTCCCAAACTGACAGTTCAAAAAGGCAACCACAGCTGAGACAGGCAAAGTGTTCAGTTCAAAGGCAAAAAATAAAAGGACCTGGGGATTATTAGCATTATCACTTTATCACAAAATGACCATTGGCCCTGGAAATGCAGAGCTCCACCTCCCCTTCCCAAACCCAGGGACTTAGACCCCATCACATTCCTAAACGGGCAGCAAAGCTTTCCTTGGTGATTCACCACAGCAAGGAAAGAGGCTTCAGAGGGGTTGGGACTTGCTCTCATTTGTAAATTTAAAGATTGACACAAATGGAAGTGAAGTGCCCCAAACTTTCAGAACTGGAGTTGGTGAGGAATCTCAAATAGTGCCGCTGCTCAAGGATCCCCTTTTCCTGAAATACTCACTGCACAAACTGAAAAAGGAAAAATTTCTACACTTACTAGATATGCAAATCTTAGTATATTTAGCAAAAAAAAACCTTCATATTTCTCTATTCTACAACTATTACTTTAAGAATAAAAAATGTCTTGACCAAGGCTGCAGGAAACAGCAGTAGCAGAGCTGGGAAGTGAATAACCAGACCTCTAAAAAAAACCTACAGCAAATCTTAAGTGGTAGTCTCTTGGAAACATGAATCTTCCCAGGAAATTGAGAAGATTCATCTCTTTTGTTTGTCTAGTGGTTCTTTGATGATTGGATTTGGTTTTATCTTTCTTTAATATTCAACCTTGCCAGGCCAGTGTGAAACCATCAACCCCCCCCCCCCCAATCAACCCATTTCTCATTCATTATGCAGATATTAAACCTGAGGTTCAAGTCACCCCAAGTGCCAAGGTTGTCTCACAGATGCTGAGTTCCCACAAACTCTGCAAAAATGGGCATACAAGATTTAGAACATGAGGAAAGACAGAAGTGTGAGCCTAGTTATATTCTAAGATACCAGAATATCTGCATGAGAAGTTATTGAATGACCCAACTGGTGGGGGAAAAAAATAAGAATATTTTGAGTTAGGTACAGTTCAATCCAACCAAGAGAGGCAAAAACTGATTTCAAAAGTTGACTTCAAAAGTCTCATTGTCCCCTGAACTATTTGGTGTTGACACCCACAATCACTTGGCTTTGCAGCAGAGGCTGAAGGGATGGGAGACCCAAGGGAAGTGAGAAGTGATTTTCAGTCAGGGGGTACCACTGTCCCTCCTCCCCCCTCTAGCAACAGCCACCTCTCATGGCACAGGGGACAAAAGCAGCAAAGGACATGCACTGGAGCTGAGCTGCTCATTCTCCTGGTCGTGGTCCCACCATGGATCCCCAGTGCTCCAGCCAAGGACCCCACGTGCTCAGCAGCCAGCAGAGGGGACAGCAGAGCTGGAGCCATGGGGTTATCAGTGAAATATTGCCATTTCTGACTTGTAAAACTCATCACAGCAGCAGAAACATTGCCCTGCCCAGCTGAGGGAGGAGCAACTTCCTCAAAATTGCTCCATGCCATGAAGGTGACCTCCAGGTCCCACACCTGGGATGTGCACCATGAAGTGCTGCTGCAAAGCAAACTCAAGAGCAGCTGCAGCACTATGTGAGTGGCCAGCTGTAGGCTGCTTTTCTTGGCATTTATCCTCAGATGAAAATTTCCTTAAAAATCCTTTCCAAGTTTAAACCACAACAATGCATGCTTTAAATCCTGGCAAACATTTTGAATGGCTGGCAAACTCACAAAGCTGCCAGTCAAGCCATGGCTGTGGCTCTGGTCTGTGATGGGCTGCTGGACTGCAGGAGCACCCTCAGGGCTCTCATCTGCTTCTAGAAATAAAGGAAAAAGTGAGTGAACATTTTCAGCTGGCTCTCTGCTGCAGTGTCTCCATCACTCCTTGCCTTCCCCAGCACAGACTGGACTCAGGTTTTCCTTCAGCCCCTCTGTGGGATCCCTGTGGGGACACCCTGATGGGACCAGGAGCCACCTGCAATGAGAATCACCAGGACAAATGGGGTGACCATTGGATAGCACATTGTTCTGTGCCCTTAATTTGGCCAAATACTGCACATCAATCCTTTTGAAAGACAGCAGTATCTCACCCGAAACCTGAGTCCTGTGAAAAAAGCTCTTTCCTCCAGGAGAGGAAATGATGCTCAGGGTTTGTTTGAATGTCTTTGTCTCCTGTGAACTCAAGCACTGAGCCAAGAGCTCTGCTCATGTATGCCTGAGCACAACACTTGTAGAACTCAAGGAGAAGATTCCCATTGACAGTGACAACCTAACAGATCCTAACACAAAAGCACATTAATGAACCTGATGCTGTCTTACCCCAGTAAACATCCATTTTTCATGCTGAACCTCAACAAATTTCTCTGGTTTATATCTTGAAAAAAAGAGTCCAGACCAAGCAGCGAACATTTAACAAGACTGATCTGCCCAGCTTCAAGCTTCTTCAACTGTGTTACAATGTGAGTTTAGCAGAGGCAATTACCTTCCTCCCTTGTGAGCCTTGGTGCTCTTTTACTTGTCTTATTTGCATATATTGAATGGTTGCATAAATTAAATGTTTATGGAAAAATACCTCCAAAAAACTGTAACCACAACACCGTGGGTGAGAGCCACATGGGCACGAGCAGCTGGCTGTAAGATACCTGAGCAACCAACACCCAACTGCTCATCCCTCCTGCTGGAAAGAACCACTGGGGCTTTAAAAGAGCAAGATGAATAATTGCATGTGCTGAATGTTTATTTTGTTTGAAAACATACTTGGAATACCCTGCAAGCATGCCAAATAGTATCAGGCAGCTCCAGCCTGTAAAGAGTTCAGTGCAGGTAGACCTCTGTTGAGGCTTTCTTTGGGAAGCACCAGCTCCCAGAAGGAGAAGCATCAACCACTGTATTTCCAGGATCATTCCCTGAGGTATCTAGCACTGGCCAGTGTTTCTGGGATCCTTAGTTCTCATTGTAGGCTCTCAGCACACACACACACTCTCAGATTTGGCTGGAGCAAGCTGAAGAGCATCAACCAATTTACCCAGGAAAACAATCCTCTTAACAAAAAATGACACTCAAGGTGCTACTGCTACACAGGCATGCACAAAATACACACATTGCTCCCAGCTCAAGACCTTAAGCCTCTTATTATGCAACTGCTGGGGGGTTTTACCCTATTTGAAAGTTAATTCAGATGACAACAGGATTAGCCATTGTAGAGCTCCTTAACTTCACGATGGGCAACTGCTTGGCAGGATTCCTGTTCTCACCAGTCACACTTGATACAGATTAATGCTATTTTAACTGCCTTTATGCTTTAACAGTATATTATGATTGTATCAGATTATCTGTCGCCCAAGTCGAGTTGTAACAAGGGAATATTTAGATGAGCAACCCACAGAACACCACCAAAGTGTTGTGTGATTTGGTAAACTCTAGGGCAGGCTTATGGAGAAGAGTTTCCACAGGATAAACAGATGGGAATGCAGCATCCTCTGCTAGACCCTGGGGCTTGATTAGAGTCACGCCAGCACAGAAGATCTAAACTGAGCTCAGTGTTAACTTTCCTGTATTAGTTTTATCTTCCTTCATGTAGGCTGGTGGTTATTAGCATTTGGCAAATCGAATATCAATAAACAACATTTTCAAACAATATGGACTATCAAATTTCCTCTGTTCTAGAAAAAAAAATGAAGCAGTAAATGGGAAACTTAGCTTCCTTCATGTTCTTTGAATAGCTCTATAGCATTGTACAGAAGACCAGAGCTGTCTGGTCAGCTTTGAGGAGGTTCAGAAGAAGAACAGCACAAGAATAAACAGGAGGTTCATAGGTCTGGCATGGTTTCACAAGATTTCCTATTAATTTCCTATTAATTTGGGTCAATTGCTCTGAGCCTCAGATTTCCACTATAACTGATTTCAGTGTAACTTACTAACTAAGCAAAACCAACCTTTCCTGTTCTATTTAGGCAATGCACAATCAGCAGGATTTCACCTGGTCCCTCACTGTTGCTGTAGTGCAACTCATAGTAATTGCAATATGACTGAATCGAATGAGCTGTGAATGTATATTCTGTCAAATCTGATTTTATTGCCTATTAAATTCCACAAGACTTCAGAGCAGCCTCATACTGTGTGGCTATCTCTCCTTTGCATGCATCACTGCTCCTGTCATGATGCAGGATGTCACGGACATCCTCTCTATGGGGTGTCCAGAGCATTCAGGGATTGGCCATAGTGCACAGACCTTGGAGGGGTCACAGATTTGAGCCCTGGTGCCAGGTCCTTCTCAGATCCTTGGCAACCATGGCACTCACACCCACACATGGGAACCCAATTCATTTCAAATAAATGGCAATTTTTTCCTTCCCTTTCCATGTCTTCGCTTTCCTGACCTGGCCAGATAGTTTGGAAGGAACAGAGGTAAACAGAGAGAGCCCAGAAATATTGAGATGGGCATAGTTATGATCACAGGTTCTCACCAATGCCACCACCTCTCAAAAAAAAGGATTGTGCCTCCCAAAAAAAAAAAAAAAANTATTATTAGTGTGTCTCTGTAATTTCTATGACTTCGAGTCCCTTCAAGGACTCTCTATTTGCACAGACTCTGCAGTAGTCATTAATGTTTAGAGTTGAGATGGGAATTGAGTACTGGCAATAGAGCAGAAGATAATTGTGAGAGCTGCTGCTGAGAGCATGTCTAGCTCATGACTCTGACTGGCCATCATTTCATTTCTACCTCATTACAAAGGTATGCTGAAATCTAGGAACCTCTCAGAGCAACAGGTTTCATGGAGTCAGTAACATTTTCCCACATGTGACTGGTGATGTCATTTATGACCTGCAGGTTAAAACCTGCTGCAGTGACTGCAGGGTTACTCAGACTCACCCTGAGCCCATCCCAAGCACTCTCCTCTCAAAATCCAGCTCATCAGCTGTGGATGTGCAGCAGTGTTTGGGCTCTTATTTCAACCAGTGCCTGGCTCAGCCATCCTGCTGGATCAGTTACTGCTGTGACCAAAGGCAGTGCCCATGGCAGATGCCATTTCCATGATCAGGTCACACTGGGGCTGCTGTGGTTGGCATCAGTTGGGCAGCACCAGCATCCCTGGTGCAGGGACAGGGGTGCCCAGCTGGGGATGGAGCAGGATCAGCCATCCCCACACAGAACATTGAAGGTGGAAACCCTTGGGGTGGCTAATGCTCTCTGGTGTCTCCCAGGACTTGGGGATGACAACAGGACAGCAATTTTTGGATATATTTACAAAAAATTCCTATCTCAAAAGCACCTACTTCGTCTCCTGGGATGGCATGCATGATGGTGAGGGATCTGAAGGTCATTTTCCAAGAAGTGAAGAAAGCAGTACACTATGACTTTTACAGTGGTGATTTATTTCAATTCATAGACAGAAACTGCTCCCATAACTCAAAAGAAATTGAAAAGAGGGAAAAAATGAGGTGTGTTTTTTTATGCTCACAAAATGGAAAGAAATAAAACCCACTGTTTTCTGAGATGTGATCCAAAAAGTGGGTTGATTATTTTCAAGTTTTTTATGGGGTTTAGGTTTTGGATTCTATTCACTAAAAGTATACAAGTGCTTTTGAGAATGACATTATTTTTGCCATTAAAAAAATAAATTAAAAATTTAGATGAGTTGCAGATGCAAGAAAGTAACTGGATGGGAGATGACAGCAGGCCAAAGTCAGAATGGCTCATTTCCCTCTCCAGCCTGGGCATGTCCTCTTGCTCCACAACAGCTACAGACCTCAGGCCAAGGTGAACAATTTCCTCACAAAACTGCCACCCACCCTCACTTGGACTACAGAGAAAACATGGATATCACTGCTGGGGCTTGTCAGGACACCAAGGCTGGACTGCAGAGTTAGACATAACCCAGACAGGTTCCCTCAAACCTCTTGTGAGAGTGCTTGTAGAAGATGGTTGCTCTTTCCCATGCATGGAGGTACAAATAAATCTGGTTAGCTTTTCCCTGTTTTTTAGTGGATCATATATAGTAATGAACACAATGCTCAGCAGCTCACCAGACCTCCTGCTAAGCAGGAGTCTGTAGGCTGGGCTATTAAAATAAATGAGAAATCACCATTGGTCACAGCATGAGCAGGATTTGCCCAGGTCTGAATGACATGAAGAAAAATGGAGATATAATACAGCCATGTATATTATAGTGAGGCTGTTTAAACAGTGATTTTCCTGGTGATGCCTATTCAGTCCTTTACCTTCCATCATACTGTTTTTCTTTTCTCACCAAATGAGTACAGGTTAAAGCAATTTACATTAAACTCCTTCCCCAAACCTGACACTGGTAATTATTCCAAATAACAAGATTTGACAAGAGCCTGAAGAAGTGGCACTTAACTCCACTATAGCATTATGTCATTTTTTTTTTCCTTTCTTAATCCCCTTCCTTAAAGCAGAAAAACGATATGGCACTCAGGTAGAAAGGAGTGACTGAAAATTTAATGCTAAATATAAAAACATAGCTGCCATTATCATTTCACTCTGCTTGCAAACAGGACTGCAATTATGCACACTTGGACTTCACCAATGGTCCCTCAGTCCTCTGCACTCTGATTCCCCTGCTCAGCCTCTGCCTGTGGACTGCACAGAGCTAGGAGATGCTGAGTCCTGCAGGCAGCCCAAGCTCCCTGGAAATCTGAAGGTGAAGCTGAGTCACTCATCCTCCTTCCTACAGTACCAGATTTGCAGCTCTCAAACAAGTTTTTGTCTTCATTATGGTCGTGCCCATGCACTGAAAGATGAGCCAGCAGGGAAGAATATCAGCCTGACTGAACAGAGAGGTGGAACTGAGTGAAAGAAAAAAGGGGAGTTTGTGACCTTTGGAAGAAGGGGAAGGAACTCAGGAGGACTACAAACATATCACAGTGTTATGCAGGGAAAAAATTAGAAGGCCCAAAGGACAACAAAAACAATCTGGTTACTGCATTAAAAGACAGTAAAAAAATGTTTTCATAAATATATTGGCAACAAAAAGAGAATCCAGGTGGGGCAGTCCTAACACAGCTGTTGGAATTCCTCCCTTTCTTCTTGGGAATTTGTATGGACAGCAAACCCAGCATGAAATGGATGCACTTCACTTGAATGCAAGCCTGGGAGCTGCTGGGACCCCCCAGCTAGCAGCCAGTCTCCATCCATCCCATGGGAGGGTGTCCTGGGGAGGGCTGGGCTTGCTCAGCCACTTCCAGGGCCTCCAAGGCAATGGCTCATTCCAGCACCACTGGCTTTTCTGCTGGAGCACCACAATACTGGGGTACTATTACAGCAGCAAATTGGCCCATTAAGCCTCAGGAATAATGACTGCTGTTGGTAATTACATCTAATCCACTAATGAGCTATTGTTTGCTTCCAGCATTAAGGTAAGCTTAATGATGTGGAAAAAAAAAAAAGCAAAATAGACTTGCCTCAAAACTGCTAAACCAACTTAATTGAACAGATGCTTGCTTAGCACCTGCATTGTCATGCTGATTCATAGAGAATTGTTTTAATTGCAAGATGATCCTCAGTGGATCGTGTTTCCTTCACCTTAGGGTAGGTTCAGAAGTCAGAGAGTAGGAATTGATTCATTTGGTAGCATTAGTATGAAGGTTTAGCACATGCAATGTGGCTTTTCATCTAAGCTGGCCAACACATGGATGATAAGGCCCAACAGCAGAGAAAAAGCTCTGCAGCAATAATAGGAGAACATTAAAATCCCCTAATAGGAACTGCAAAATTGAAACCAAGTGTTGTACAACTTAATTTCTGTCCTGTATGAATTATATACTTATTGAGTAAAAGAAATGCTAAATGAAATTTATAAATTATTACAACAGCACTTGTGTAAAACAAAGTTGTGCTTTGTAAATTTTTGAATGCCAAGATTGATGGTTTTCATGACGTTCCCAAGATCTTGCAAATTTGGCCAGGCTGCTATTTTTGCAAAACTTAGTCAGTGAATTTATTACTTACACAGCCAAATCAGTGCATTTCATTACCAACATAAGAACTGCAAACATGTTATGAATTAGGTGAAAACAGCTTTTCCTAGAAAGATGAGACATTTATGCTGTTTAAACATAACATTTTCTTGTGGAAAACCACAACAAATTCAAGGTCAAACATCAATATTCCTTTTTATGCCCCAAACTGCTAAAAATTATTCTAGCAACACAGGCAAGAGGACACTTTGCTTCTCTTTCTCTTAATTTATATACATTAAAACTGAGTGCTACAATTTTCCTTCAAATATAGTGCTATTGAGGATATTGCTCTTGAATAAAATGTTCATGTTGTTATCTGCAGCAATTCTTCAACATGGCAAAATGTAAAGAGGAAGGAAAAACTGCATAAAATACCCAGAACTTACCTTCAGGGAGTGTAAAAAATGAATAATCTTGAATAATCTTTGTACCTTCTTTGTTGTGCGACTTCTTATTTATCTTCCTGGTTGAAATAGATTTTTTTTTCTTCATAGCATTACAAAAATAATCAAATTTTATGTGCAAGATAACTCAGAAGACTGCTGTGGTTAAGATTAAAATACTTTGGAGGGACACTGCATGCCCATTTCCCAACCTGATATAGCACTAGGTTTCTTATAAAGCATAATTCATAAAATAAACTGCATGAACATGCATTCCTCTTCTCCATGGGTTTGGAAACTTCAAATAACCATTGCAATCTTCTTGAGCTTCCTAGAGAGAGTACTTATGTTACACACCCAAATAATCATTCATATTCTTCAGAGCCAGTGTGGCAGGCACATGGTTTGAATACTTGTCCCAGAAATGTCTCAGGTTTTTCCATCTCTCCCCTCAGTCTTTGGCCACTAAATACCTAAACACTTGCAATTCCCAGCTTTCTTTCTATTTTCTCTTTATGGGCACTGGAGGAGTGGGAAGGGTTCCTCTGGGGAAAACCACTGAGAGCAGCAGGAGGATCAGCACTCTGCTGCTCATTCCATGGGCTCTGCCAGAAGCAGCATCCCATGGATTTGTTTGACTTCTCCTGGGATGATGCAGTCACAGATATTTTTCTTTGAATGAAACACCATGTCCTCATTGGGTGCTGAGGATGTCACACCAGCAAAGTCAGCCAGTAACTGGGACAGAGACCTGAGCACTGAGCCTGGGAAAGGAGGGTAGGAGCTCTTCTGGGATCTTCAGGCAGAAGTGGCCATACCTGTGGCAATCACCACCCTGCTTCTGCCATGCTTGTGGGAAAGGAGGGGGGAAGAGAGGCTCAGATCATGAAAATGTGGTTTCTGATGTGAAAACTCAGCCATCATTCCCAGCCAAAGGCTCTCCCCAGTGCCAGTGCTCAGTATCCTCCTCTGTAGTTGTGCTTGGTGTGAAAGCCAGAGCAAGACCATAAATCCATAGCTCATATGTCTGCAAAACACCCATTGTCACAAGTGCTAAAATCTGCATTGTTAAAATCCAAATTCAAATCCCTTGGTATTCTGTTGTTTCTACTTTCTCAGTGAATGGCCAACCAGAACAACATAATGCAATTATAATTCTTTCTATTTTCTCCCACCATTTCCTATACAGGTGCTTTTTACCAGACCAGGAGGAAGAGGTTTGGGGGCTGCTGATGTCATCCTTCAAGAACAAGGTAACAAGAAAAAAAGAAGTTGTTCCTGGCAGAAGTGCAGGCTAGATATAAAATGTTCTCAGGTAAGTACCCAGCTCATGACTTGGCATTTTCTTACAGGTGATGTTAAGCTGACTGCTAATAGCCATAGGAAATAGGAAAAATCCTACTTCTTGCCCTTTTTGAATCACTTGATGACAACTCTTCCTGACCTCACCACCCAGTCTGATTATCAGCTTTAACTGGGACTGATCTCTCAGCTTCACTTAGGGATCCTGCAGTAGATTCCTATCCCAAGAATTACTAATAACCCAAACAGTTTAGAAGCATGTGAAATACAAGATTTTGGTGTAGCAGGAGGTGAAAGAGAAAAAATATTTCAGAAATTGTGCTCCTGTCATCTCTCTTATCCCCTGAAGCAGGCTTAGAAAGGGCTTTGCATGAAGGAGGCAGAGAGGGAGAGCTGCTCTCCACAAACATCCCTTCTGTGAGCCTTTCAGACCCAGCTCCCAGCCCTCCCCTGCCCTGCAGCCACATCCCAGCACAGCTCCCGTGCGTAAACCTGACGTCAGACTGCAGAGCAGCAGGATTTCACTGAAAAACCAATTTACACATCCCTCTTCCTTAAATTCCTTCCAAATCCCCCGTTAAGTGCTAAATGTCGCAGGGTTGAAAATTTCGGCCCGAATGTTATTTATATGTCAAACATTCTGATGCAAAGTGTATCCTAGGGTTGTGGAACCTCCTCTTCTCATTAAAACATTCCATGCCATAATAAATCTGTCCTGTAGGAGCTAATTTATGTCTGAGCAAATGATTTCCCATTTTTTTCAATAGTATAAATGTTTAGATTGCAACATTTTCCCCTCGCTGGAGGTTCTGAGTCTGCATTTAGGGGCACAGCAATCTCACTAACACATTTTCAGGTATACTGCTTTCACTGTACCTTGCTGGCCATGCCAGTGGGCTCCTCAGCCCCTGCTGAACACTTTTTTGGTTGTACATCTATCCCATGGCAGACAGACATGACTATCACAGAAAGAAAGGTTACATTTATGGAGTTGGTAAAGCAAAGAAACACATTTTCATGCAGCTGCCTAGAAAGGCAATTGTGTTCTTTCATACTATCTGGGGGAAGAAAAGCAAAAAGGAGGGAGTGGCCAAGGTTTTTTCAAGGAAAAAGCAGCATTTTCTGCATCAAGCTCGTTGGATTTTGCATGTAAGGGCTGAAGGCTATGAACTCTGGTTGTAGCAGGTGCCCTGGATGGATTTTAGATGTGGACTAGTATGGCAACACTCCTTGGATCCCAAGGCAGAGCAAACATTGTGGAAGATATTCTTTGTGGGATTATGTGAAGCCTTCCAATAAGGCTGTTCCTGCACTTAAAGGCAGTTTTTCTCATGCATGTTCACTTCCACACTCTCCTTGGTTGGGTTTCATGTGCCCCAAGCTGTAGGTCTCCCCTGGACCCCATTTCATGCAGTTCTTGCTATGCTGGGCCTTCATTCCCTACAAGAAAGCAGCAGTTGGGCTTTTCCATGGCTCTGGCCAGTCATCCCAGCACATGACTGTTTTATACTAACAAAGAGGTTATTTTCTCAGACAACAGATCACAACCTCATTTTCCCTTTCTGAGGAGATTTCCCAACTAATAATACTTAACTATGAACAGAAAATTGTATGGGATTATCAAGGATTTTTAATTCATTAATTTGGATACATTTTATGTGCAGAATCACCGTGTGTTCAAGCCAAGGCTGAGCTAGAACCACACAAATATTACACATCGCCTTGTTAATGCCAGCAAAGCCCTTTTTATTGCATAATTCTGCAGCCTGTCTGTAGTTTTTATTTCATTAATTTTCATCCTGATAATTGGAAGCAGCTTCTCTCCTTGCTTTTTTAAGATTTAATGAGCTACATAACTTCATGCCTCCCACTGAGGGGCTATAGGTCACTTTGCACTCTGGAGAGTTGCTACACCTTTCCCTACTTCTCTTTTACTTTCCAGCAACAAAAGATAATGTTTATTGTCTTCCAGCAGAGATGTTTGTGCATTCATGATGTGTCAGGCATGTAGATATGATCTTCTCTGCAGAGAAACACAAACTCCTGAGATGGGGAAGATCCTTGCAGCAGTGACAGTGGGACATGATCCTGGAAGAGCTCTGGAAGACCTGGGCTCCTCTGCTTGCTATTTCCCTCAGCTATGAACTCACAGTGGCACCTTGGGTCTCTCAAAAAGCCTCACAAAGTGACACCAATATATGTTTTTTTCCCTGGACTGCAAAGCAGTGATTTCATCATCTACCAGAGAAATACCAGAGAAAGAAGTCAACACAGATGGAAGTGTGTCCATCAGTTATGGAAAGTAAATTCTTCTGGCCTTGGGTACAAGAGCTTATCCATGTATATGGAAAACCACAATATTGCATCTTTTTTAGCTTCTCAAAATAATGACCAACCAACCAGGATTTTACATAGACTCAAAATGCCCTGGATGATTTGCCAGCTTTGGTAGGACACTGTCTTTCCACAATCCCTCAAGACTCAAAAGAGAGAGATGGCTTCATCCAACAGGAAATTCAGAAGGAATTGGACTGAAATGTCTTTCTGAGCCACAAAACCAGTGGATTAAATGTCCATAACCATGTTGTGTACCTTGAAATATCCACCATAGCTATCAATTCACTTCACCTAATGTTTCCTTATTTTTGCTGATTTCTTCCTTGCAATTTAAGACCAGTTCAGAAATCCTTGAGCACCATCACAGTGGGATGTTCATTTAAAAATACTTATATTAAATTCAGAGAATTCTTACTGTTTTAAGAGAAAAAACATTAAATACTTTTTTTCCCCATGTTGTTGACAATTGCTGTTGGAGTTTGTTTTGTTTAGTTTCTAAGGGACTTTTAATTACACATTTTCAACCGAATTAAATATGCCAAAATGGCTTCCAAAACCCCAGAAAAATACTGTCCTAAACCAAAAATGGACTCTGTCCCCTTCTACCAGTATGACAGCCACAAACCAGCACTATGAAAAAGCTACATGCACATACAAGGTTCAGCAATTGCACCATCTGAAATGCAATTAACTTGAGACCCTTTCTCCAAGATTCTTTTAACAGTCCCAAAACTCATTAGATAAATGGGTACTAACAAAATAAACCCCACAAGCCTCATATTCAGGTATGTAGAAAGGCATCCTAAGCTGTCCTGGTTTGCTCAGCTCATCTTTAATGTGTTGACAATACAAATTAAAAAGCAATCATAGCTTTGCTAGTTTTAAAGGGTGAATTACTCTGCACAAGGGAGAGACCATGCACACCAGGAGTCTCAGTCCTAAAAAGCACGTTTTTGAGGCAAAGAGCTAAGTGACCTAGAAAAGCACACAACAAACAGGGGTCTTGTCTATACAGGAGCTTTGCATTGTACTGTGGCCCATAGCTGTATATAGATCACATTGAATAGGAAGCTATTTACTTATTTCAGTACATAATTCCACCTAAGATGAGTCAACAGCCAGTGTAAATAGGAGCTTTATTACCATTTGTCACCTGAAAGAATGGCCTCAAAAGCTGTCATTTGAATTTGGAAGGCAAATGGTGCCCTGCACATGGAAATGAAAGCCCCTGTGTTTTCTGCATACATGGCTCATATTTGGTTGTCATCTTTTTACATCAAGCTTAACACTGCTCTGCCCTGGGGGCACACTCTGCTCTGTGTTGTGGGGGGTCCCAGTGCACAAACCTGTTGGTGCAGCAAGTGCTCAGCCCCGAGTGATGGTGGCTGGTTAGAGGCACCCACCCCCAAGGTGCCTGGCTTGGGAAGGCTTTCAGAGCATGTCTTCCCCCTTCTCTTCCTCCTCCTCTTTCACACAACTCCCTCCCACAAGCCATTTCTGGAGATGGGGTGGGGATGGTCCTTGCTTTGGTTGGAGCTACAAGCCCCTTTTCAGCCAGTTAATGGGCTGCTCCCTGGAATAGGGTTTGTCCAGGTAGCAAAGACTCTGGGGATCTGTGTCGGTCTTCTGAGTATATCCCAAAAAGTCATGGAACTCTATAAGGTGGAGTCTTGTCAAAAACACACCAAAAGAAACCTATTGGGTGATGTGTGAAATCCCTACTGGGTCACATGGGTGTTGTGCCTGGGGGTTCTCAGCAGCTGCCACCACCCTGTTGTCACCACCTGGTCCCAGGGAGCTGCACGAAGAAGCACAGTGTGTACAAGGAAGGGCTGCCACAGGTTTATCCCCTGTATTTGTTTTAAAATTCCAATTCATTGAGGGAAATGATCATCAGAAGAGGACACCCAGTTAAGCTTGTGTGATTTCTGCAGGAAGATAAATGTGTTAAAGTAGCAGAATGCCCTAAATAATTCCCTGAATTTGGAGGAGCTGCACATTTGCAACTGCATCACAGAAGGAACAGTAGCTACATTTGAGGAATATCCACACCCTTGTTTAATTTAGTTTTTATATTTCTTTTGAAAAAAAAATCACAACCCACAAGCTCAGTGCTTTTGGATTAATAACATATACTTGTCAGCAAACAGTACATTAGCTGGCTCTTGGCAGCTCATCAAAACACATCATGGAATGGAGCTGCTCATGTTTACAAAGCAAGGGAAGGGCAGGACACACTGTATAACGGGTAGCAACTCATTCTCTAGTCCATACAAATGGGCTAAAAGGCTCAGAGGAACTATGGCATGAATAAGACAGAGGAAATATTTTTTCAGTTAGTCAAAATGGTTTATGGGCTGTGATTAATGAAACATCCACCCGCTTGTTTGTGTTAACAATAGCTGCATCCATCAAGCAGAGTGCAGGTTTCTAATTCAGGCTACTGGCGCAGGCGCTGCTTGGAAAGTGTCTCCTCCCCAAACAGAACAGTGTTGCAAGAGAGGGACCCAGCCCATGTTGGCAAATGAGAAAATAGGCTGAAAACCCTTTTACAAAAGCATGGACAGGCAGTCAGTGCACAGACTTCCTACCCACTTTATCATTTGCCCACGAATTCGCACAGGCAGGATCTGCCCCATGACCATCATGCCACACATCCCCAGTCTGGGTGCTGAAGGTATGTCATTGGTGTAAGGACACCTCAAAAATAAGGAACCACAGAATCATCGTGCTCTGGTGACTCCAAGCCTGGGCAGAGAGAATGGGTGTGTTTGATTGGATGACAGCATTCAATTCCAGTGTCTACATTCCTCATACATCTGCTTGGGATGTAGGGCTCATGACTCGTCCATGTTGGTTATGCAGCTTTTAGAGCCAGCAGCTGCCCAGCTGTTTGGGTCCAGGAGAGCAAGCCAGACCCCAGCCCTGACACCAGTTCCTTGTCTGGCCTTGGGCAAACTCTGCAGCCCCTCCTCATTCATTCTCCATCTTAACAGTATTTGCTTACCCACCTCATAAGTACAAAGAGAGTTTGTTTATATTATAGAGCCCTTTGAAGTTGTAAATCCCTGTGAAAATGTCAAGTGTCACTATTATTTTATACTTGGTTGGTATTTCAGATTGAATGAAAGCCTTAGTACATGTAAATTGAATGCATATTAGGAGGTTTCAATTTAAAACATCAGCCAGTTATTGTAGCCTGAAACATCTTGCTCAACTTAAGATAACTATATATTTAAAGCAGAAAAGACTGCCAAAAGCCAAAGAAGAAGGAGGTTAGAATAACACCATAAACTGCAAAGGTGAGGAGGCAAAGGCGGGTAACCCTGAGGATCAGGCGTGTAGTGGGATGGGAAAGCTTCCTCGCAGTGACTCAAGTGTTTTATTAGCTTTATCCAGCAATAACATCCCAGCACACGGGGCTGTGCCATTCATCTGTGCACACAATAACCACGGAGCAGGGCAGGAGCAGAGGTGCTGGAGGTGTTGCCCTGAGGCAGAGAGGGCAATTTTGCAGGAAACCTGCATTCCTGGAAAGGCAGGTTGGGCTGGGACATTGTCTGCGCCGCTGCTCTCCCCACTCCACAGGATGCCAAACATTTGTTAAACGTCTTTTCTTTGGTAAGTGCTGGGGGATTTTTGCTTTTAAAATGTTCAGTCACTACAGTGCATGGTGCTGGTGGGGCATGGAAATACTGCTGGAAAACTGGATGTGGCAAAAATTCTACTGCCAAAACAAGAGGAAGGTGTGGAACTGTTTGCAGCAATTTTTTTAATATAAATAGGTTGTAGATAATGCTCCTCCCAACAGATCTCTCAGCATTATTGTTACTTGTCCTTTTCTGAGGTAGTATCCCTTGTTGGTTTCTTAATTTATGTTGTATTTAAGAATGTGTTAGATGTGTTGTCCAGGAAGGTACAGTGGCATTTGGAGGGGCAGAACTGCATTTTTTATTGCACCACATCTAGGGCAAGCCCTCTGCCCTGCAAGCAGGCTTGATGGCCACAATAAAGATAAGCAGGAAAAAAAAAAAAAAAAAAAAAAAAAAAAATCTACAGCAGTGATGATACAAAAAGAACTCTTAAAAAAAAATAAAAATAAAAACAACTCACAACAGAAAAGGGTGCAAAAGAGCTCCAAAGAACAAACTTGTTGAGACTGGTCAAGAGTTGGCAACTGGATATAAGCACCTCACTGAGAAGTCTGGGCACTGGGGACAAGTGCTTGACAGACATCTATAGGCCCATTATACCCACAGTTTCCAAGTTATTTCTTTATTTCTATTTTTCATTTTCCTAACTGGACACCTACCATGCATACAAGGGCTTGCAAATTAATAAATCTTCATACCAATTATTAGTAGCACACCTGAAATGGAGTTTAGAGCACCATGAAATGTCCATATCATTCTATTCCAATATTTCAGCAGGATCTTCTCCTTACAAGAGCAGGTTTGCTCTTGCCCTGTTTCATCCTACAGCAGCTCTAAAAGTCCCCCTGCTCCTCAGAAGAGAAACACAGACATTCAAATGGCAACAGCAAAGGATTCAGCAAAGGCTCTGAATGGAGAGTGATGGTCATACACAGTGTTACAATTTTATATAATAATTTGTCTCCCTTTAAGCTCCAAGCAGAAAAATTCCTCTTGAAAACTCTTTTCCTCAGGAGCAAGTAGGAGATCTGGACCATGGCTAAAGTCAATGAGCTCAGCAGCAACTTCTGCCCATGCAGGACCAGCACGGCCTCTCCTTTTCCTGTTGTGACCTGGAAGAGGCAATAAATTTCCCTGTAAAGTGCAGGAAAACCAGGAGCCAGCCTGGCCTGAGGTGATAGACATTGCTTCCCTCACTCCCTGTTGTTGCATTGAAGCATGCAGCTTATTTCTGCTGCTCTCCAAAACTGCCTGTCCTGCCCATGGAGATTTCAAAGCTCAGGTCCTGGGTGGTGTGAAGGGCTGATCAGCCTTTTGGGTATGGGACAGCTGCTCTGCAGGGCAGTCCTGTTTGTGTTTCAAAAAGACAAAACTATTGGAGGAGCAAGTCAACGCATGAGCTCTTTTGCAGAAAGTTCTCCTTCACCTTTGACTCTCATCTTCTGGGATGGATTTTCAAGCAGTAGCTTTTATTCCACTCCCTCCCAGCTCTCACTTGTGTCTTAAAGAATTTTCTCCTTTGCCCTCCTTTCTGTTCACAAGCATGCAGGCTTTGGATGCACAGCAACTGTTTTGATCTAAAATTCCAATACAGGGTACTTTGCTGGGAGGCATTCTAGATGGGAAGAGCAAAGGGTAGAACTAAACCCTCCTTATTTTGAACCATATGATCTGGCATAAAAATTTAATCCCTGTTTTTTGATGCACCTCTCCAATCTGGAATGGCTGCAAAGGAATTGTCTTTCTTGATGGAATTCAAAGCTTTGCCTTTGGTTCCAGCCCAAAGTGATGCCAATTTCGGTTGTCTCTTTCCAAGGGAAAAATAAGGACAGAATAAAATTCTGAAACCTAAGCCCCCTTATCTCTGGGAAATGAGGCTGATGGGTGGCTTGGATGGGTTGCAATAAAGAAGGAATGTCAGTCCTTGAAACTGCATCCTGCATTTGAAAACTCTCCCCAGCAAAGTTTTTTCTTTAAGTGCTCATGTTCATGCAAAAACAATCACAATTTGATGAAACAGAATTTTCCAACCCATCCCCCAAAAACCTATTTTATTGGATAGTTTCCACCTGTGTTTTGCATTGTGGATTAAGGAGGGTTTCTCCTCTCTGCCTCTGTCTTTGTAATCCTAGAAGTCCATCAACAGCCAAGGACGAATTTGCAAATAAATTCCCACCTGATCTGCAAGCAGTTTTCATTTCAAATTCACCGAGTCTTTGACATGTTCCTCTGCCTAGCAAGAAAAACCAGGACATTTTGGACCAACAGTTCATCAGGTAGGCAGCAGCATGGCTGCAAGGGAGCAATTCCCAGTTTTCTTTAATGGAAGATTTGGGTTTGACTCTCCTGAAATTAGGTAGAAGGGGGCACACCTACAGCTGCTTAGGAACATTGGCATTTAGATGATAAATTGATGTTGTCAGCAAAGAAAGAATCACCATAAACAGATGTATTGGCTTTATCCAACAGCTGCAAAAATTAAGAGTTACAAATCATGCCCTTTATTGGATTTTTGGTCTATTGGGGCATTTAGCACTTGGCTGGACAAACGAAATTGTGACAAGGGTTTCCAAACTATCTGCAAGGCAGGACTTTTCTAAAATATGCAAAAAAAGGAGGGGTAGGGGGCAAAAAGAGAAAGTTTTTATCTTTATTCTGATCATCTGGAAAATAAAAAAATTCTTGTTGGACCAGAATTAGGAATTTTAATCCTTTGAAGTCAGTAATGCTCAAGAGGAAGTTAGATGCAAATGAAAATATCTGATTAAACTGGAAAATATACTGCCTTCTGTTTGCAGGAGGGGTATAATAGGTCTATAATAAGGTACATTTATGCTGAGAACTAAAGATGGAGAAACAAAAGCTTTACTGAATTTTAAAGTAATAATTAATAATCCATAGCTAAGACATGCAAGGGGATATTCTTTAGTCAGACCACAAAATAATAGTCACTAAGTCAGTCCCTCTGTCCCACTGATGCAATATTGGTGTAGCCTCACTCAAGTCTTAATAAAAGTTTTGACCTTGGCAGTTTTTCTGATGATAAAAATATTACTTCTATGGTCTTGAAATCAATTTCTGTATATTTTTTTCACCCAGACATTCCATCTTTTTTCTAAATTATGTGGCAGTTCACATTGCCTCTGAAGACAAGAATGAGATGGGATGTCATGCTCCAGGCACTGATAATAGAAACAGAACAGTCACTTTTGCTTGTTTTCATAAAAACATGAATTGACCCTTTCGCTGTTCATTCAGTGTTCTATATTTAAGGAAGTATTCTCAATTACAGAATTTGGCTGTCAGCCCTTTTCTATATAAAAGACAAATATGTTTTTATCACTCTTGAAGTGTTAAGTTGTTAAGTTCCTTAATATTTCCTCTGAAAAGTAGACTTGCTCGATGAGATTCCATCTGAAATGTCACGGTGTTTGCATTTCAAAGATAACTCCGTTCCAAAAGCGGTTCTGGAGCAGAGAGACCAGAGCTAAAAGGGGTCTGGCTCAATGTTTCGAGCAAAATAACTGTATTAACAGCTTCTCATGAGCAGGAGGTCTGGATCTGACCTCAGTTCCTTTAACAATAAATCACTCCAGATTTGTAGTCTGTAAAACCCAGATTATATTTGCTTGCAGCAACGTCACAACACAAGTGGTGTAAAGAAGAAATAAAGTAAGAAAGGAATAAAACTACCAAGATTTTGATGGAAACTGTGCTACCAAAGAGGAGGACACCACAAAAGGTTGATGGAGGAGCCAGAGTGAAGTCACATATAAATTTATGATTTGGGTGTAGTTTTCATTGAAATCAGGACACAATCCATGACAACATGTTTCCACAGGAGCTGCTGCACTGAACTCAAGAGGTTTTTCAGCTCACAGACACACAAATGCAGTCTCTGCTGTCTTTCTCCTGAAAAACCTCATCAGCAGATGGTGCAGAAAAGAATTCAGTTCATAAATGAGGAAATTACTGTTTAGCAATGCACAGTGGCAGTCACATGGCCATGCTTATGACTTGCCCAAGGCTCACCAAGGAAGGATCAGGAACACCCATGTAAGTGAGCAGATCAAAACTATCCCACCCTCCACAACCTCATGAAATTAGGTACATTCATGGTTTAATTTTTCCCAGCACCTGTAAATTCAGATTTATCAGGAGCTTCCATATCCATAGAGCAAATAATAAGTTTTCCCAAAAATGCTTTAATGTGAAATACCATTTGGAAGTTGGAAATTGTCCTGTCAAATCCAAGTGTCCTGGGTTGTGATGCAATGGGGAGAAGGTATGAAGTTCCTGACTTTGTTTGCAAAATGACATTATAATTATTTCCAACCTCATAATTACTTTTGATTTTTGCCTTTCCCAAGACCATCATCTCCACCAATTTTTCCCCACTTCCCTGGAGCCATGCTCCTCAGAGACCCTTCCTTTTGCCTCTTACAGTTTTGTTCAGCCCTGTAATAAAATTGCATATTTTATTTTACATAGCTGGGATATTTTGTGGGAGGGGAAGATTTGGAACAAGAGCTTCATTATCATTTTAGCAGAACATGGCAGCAACAACAAAGCAGGACAGCTGATACAAATCATCCATTTTATAAGTTCTAATACAGATAATGCTAGGAAAAGAAACACATAACAGAAACCAGATATCTCAGTGGGGCTGCCATATGCCATCCATGGCCCGGCCATTTCAGTTCCTTCAAATGTTCCCCATATTCCTTGTTAGGTTTTTAGGGAGAGTCTGGGCAGAGGTAAGGCTTCCTATCTGGTGGTTGAAAGGCAGTTGGGTTCAGACTGTGGAGGTTTTGCTAGCAGGTCAGTTTGGGGGAGAAAATAGATATGTGCTGGTGAGGAGATGAGAGGGGCTGGGGGTTTTTGGGGAATTCAGTCCCAGGATTCAGGGTGGTGAAAATCAGCCACTGCACTCCTGTGTCACGGCCACATCTGATTGTGACATTCCCATGAGATGGCAAGCTGAACTCAAACTGTGGGACTAAACTTATTTGGGATTTCAACCTGTGTTACAGGCTCTGTGCAGCTGCTGCATTCATTTGGGAAGAGAATAAATAGGGGAGAGCCATAGGGGAGAGCCCCAGCTGCCTCTTTGTTAGCGCGTGCTCCCGGCTCTCCCGGGAAAGGCTGGAGCACTTTTGCCCAGTGCTGCTGCACTGGGCTGGAGGCATCAGGGAGCTCCCAGGAGTCAAAAGAGCTCTGTGCAGGCAGGTGGGGCATCCACCCTGGCCAGGGCCACAAGCGTGTCATGTCACCACAGGCTCCAAGCACACAAAGAGTTCCCACACACAGAGGAATAATGTCCTTACACACCCTCAGTTAAACGGAGTGGTTTGAAACACCACTGTGAAACATTTGTTTTCTTTTAAACTTGTTTTTCTTCCTTCCAAAGGTCACCTTAAGTGGATCCCAGGTACATTTTTTCTCCAGGCTGTTTTTGAGCTGGTATTGACTGATTGCCAAATCTCAGCCCTGCTGATTGCCAGTTTATAACACGCTGATAAAGCCGGCTTAAGCCGCCTGTGCTCCCCCACACCAAAAATGTCCCCTGTCATTCCTGACCCTCTCTCTCCACTGCCTCCCACACCTCACCAGCTCACTGCCTGTATTCTCTCCATCCCTGACTCCCCAGGCAGCACTGTCTCTGGGCAGGCACACCAGGCTGAGTGTGTCCAAGGATAAGGGTGGCTTTTGTCCCCAGCATGGGCAGTGTCACCGCTGCAGCTGTGCACACCTGGGCCAGGGGAGCACCCACTGCCTCCCCACAGAGCAGCTATGCAGATGAGCCTTCTGACAGCCCTTGGAGCAAACATTTTACCCAAAAAAAAATTCCAGTGGGGTAAAAATAAATTAATGAGGGTGAGGAAAGCCAACAAGTCTTTGTTTCTTCTTCATTTTTTAGCTGAAACATTTCCATGTTCCATCTTATTATTATTTTTGATTGGCCAGATTTCTTTTTTAATTGCTACAGACAGTTTTTAAAAGTCTGAGATAAACTAAATTTTTTTTTTACTAATCTCAGTCAGGGCAAGTTTTTCTGAGTTGGTGAAAACTGAATCTTTAAGAAGAAAGGAGGTAGTTTCTTTAGAAAATGAAAGTCTTTCTGTTTCTGGATAATCTAAGTTGTATGGATTTTGCCACTGAAGAAAATTAAAACAATTAATTTATTTTCCAAGTAAAACATAATTTTTTTTTTCAATCCAAAGTCAAAATATTTTAAGTTTGTGCTTATTTTTCCCTTTGTTTCAGAAAAACAAAGCCAGGGCTTTGGGTGGCTGAATTGAATGTCCTGGGGAAGACAGACATATTACTGCCCCAAAAGGTTCCGTGGGATGTTATGGAGACCTCGTCTTTCAAGTGAGACATAAAATCACAGCCCAAGCTAATTGTAGGCACAGGGATTTTGTGGCAGTCGTTTTGCAGCAATCTGGGTATCAGTTAGAGGGCTATAGCCAAATTGCATCTTCACTCTGCCTGCAGAGGTTTCAGGGTATTTTCACAAAGAATTTTTTCATTTCTGTAATGTGGCTTCACACTGACCCATGTTATCCCCAGCATTAGCTACCAACAGCTGCCAGACAGGATTTTTGTCCATGATGTATATTTTTGTATCGTCATTTTGTTGAGTTTATGAAACGATTTAGGACAAAATCCTGGCCCGAGTCAAATCACTGCTAAAATTTCCATGGACCTCACTAAAGGCAGGGTTTTCCTCAGAGGATTAAAGCAGGGGGGTGTTGAACTGTTAATAGTGGGAGAAAACTCGGAGCAATTAATTTCTTTCCCGTCTATCAGCATCTTGTGCTATTCTGAAATGTGCTCTGAGCACGTTGCAGTTTTCTCCCTATTTAATCATGATTTGAAGCTATTTCACAGCTCACTTTGGACACTTCTTGCAGGGATTTGAGAGCAAAAGCCATTTTGGTTCATTTCATTAAGCACCTCAATTCAGGGATTTACTTCTAATCCTTGAACAAAAATATCTCTCAGAACCAAGTTACTCCTGCAGTATTTGTCTTCATAAATTGAGAAAAAGAAACACTTGCCAGGACTATTCACTGTTATTTACTTTATTTTTCTATTTCCACGGGTTTTTCAGCAGTGCTTCCGTCTGTCGCAGCCTGCCTGGGATTGGCCACAGGAGGGATTCAAACTGCACATTTGTTAAAAAATCAGAAAGCAGTTGCTCAAGCCTAAATAAAAGCATGAATTCATTGGCAGCACAGGAAGAAGAAAAGTTATTTGCTTGTTAAGGTCATTGTAGGAATTGAGTTTTACTGAACAGCTATAATTACAACTAAAACAAATTATTATGCATAAACATTAGCACAGGTAAGAAATAGCTGGTTACTGCTGGGGTGGTCTGGGGCTTACCCAGGCATGTCGCAGGATTGGGTTTCTCATCACACAGAATTTAAATCGGGTGATGCTCAACCAAATTCCTCAATGAAAAATTCATTTTCCCAGGTGCTCGTTCTGTGAAATAAAAATGTCCCCTTTGTCCACCAGGTGGCACAAAGGGAAGCACGGCTGGAAACCGGCTGGAATATTAACTCCTCAAATAATATCCTTGCTGGAGGAGATGCAGAGCGACAGAAGAGCCCACCAGCACCCATAGCAGTTCCCTACAGGAACCTGTCCTGGGAGAGGTGGCATTGGCAGTGTGGGTTTGGGACATTCGTGCCTGTCCCCTCCAGTCAGCAGTGAGACACAAGGGCTTGCAGGAAGGGTTTGCTTTGGGTTGGGGGTAAGAGAGGCTTTGGAAATCCCCACTGCTCTTCGGGGCACAGAATGGGTGTTGGGGACAAGAAGGGGACACTTGGGCCAGGCACTCATGGAAGAGGGGGCACAGAGAGGGGGCAGTGCTGGGGGCAGAGATGGGGGCAATGGTGGCTGATTCACGGCTTGGCCACACAGAAATGGAGCCATGGGAGAAATAAGGAGGGATTTGATACAGAGTATTTGTGCCCAAAGGAGAGGGAGTTGTGAAATCTTCCTGGGGTCATAGGGCAGTGCTGTTGTTAAACGTGGGTGGAGGGGGCAGCTGATAGGGGGAGAAGGTTTCTGGGAAGAGCAGGAGCCTGCTGCAGGTAGCAAAATACAAATGAACCATCAAAGGCAGAGAGGGAGGGGAGGAGTGTGCAGACTTTCCTGAGCAGTGGGGTGAGGACAGGGGTGAAAACAAGCGTGTCCCAAGCTCGGCAGTGAAGCCTGCACAGTATGGATCCAGCTGCAGCCAGCTGCTGGGCTGCCCAGTCCCAGCCTGGCTCAGCTAAGCTCAGCTGGGCTCAGCTCCACAGTTCCTGGCCCTTGCCTCGGGCTGAGTGTGGAGGTTTTAGCAGAAACACCAGAAGGTTTCTGCACCTTTGGTTATCTCAGATAGAGAAGGTCAAGTATGACACAAGAGTGCAGAGGTAGCAGGAGCGTGGCAGTGAGATGCAAAAGAGGCAGAAGGGCAGCAGGGAGGTTTTAGC
Organism: Peucedramus taeniatus; assembly: GCA_013400575.1. Taxonomy (NCBI): domain Eukaryota; kingdom Metazoa; phylum Chordata; class Aves; order Passeriformes; family Fringillidae; genus Peucedramus; species Peucedramus taeniatus. The sequence continues at coordinate 193,398 of WBNO01019843.1, read as the reverse complement.
CTGGTCTCAGCCTTCAGTCTCAGCACAAGCATGAAGTGTGATACTGGGGACATCCATGAGGAGCATGACCAGGCTGGTGGCCTTAAACCCCTACAGCAATTGGCTTTTGACCAGACAAATGAGAGTTAAATATTTGTATAAAACAGAACATTTACTCTTCTCTACCATAGAGGTGACCAGTACCTTCAGAGCCCAAAAATGAGCCTGGGGTAAGGAACACCTGGGTGCTGAGCAGCTAAATGTGGTCCTTTGCTCTTCCCTGACATGTCTTTGCTACCTGTCTGCTCTTCCCTTCAGCCTCAGAGCAGTTTTTGGTCACTGGCACCAGGACTGCTCACAGCCATCCCTCCTCTCCCCACCCACCAGAGTCTGGCACTGCACAGAGCAACCACAATGATGCTTCAACAAGTGCCCTGGCAAGGAGAGCTCAAGGAGGGCATTTTGGCAACTTGTGGCATCCCCTGGAGAAGTCCCAGAACAAGCAGGAGATGCTGGAGCACAGAGAGGAGAGCTTAGGGGAGAGCAGGAGCAGAGGTGCAGTACAAGGGCAGCAGACAGCCCTGGGACAGGCAGCTGGAGCAGGGAAGGGAAAATGCATTTTGGGATAAAAATAAGCCCAGTGTGCCCAGAAGAAGCTGACCTGACATATCTCTTGGAAAATATCAATCCTGTATTTGCTGACCCCAGGGGTGCAGCTGAGCTTTGTGTCAGTGCCCCTCCATGCTGCACATGGGATGTAGGAGAGAAATGTCAGGGAGGTGGATGGAGTAAAACAGTAGGAACTCGTCGATTTCAAAGCTCATTGTATTAAAATATGTTTATATCTTGGTTCTTTATTAAATATAAGCAGTTTTCTACTTGTATACATTTCTACATCTTCAGTGCAATCTGCTTTTCATCAGGCATTGATATATTGGTATAGTATCTGAAATGTTAGCTCTCAGGGAATATAAATAGCATACTGATACTAAATCTGCTTTCAAAAATAGTTACAGGACAATAAATCTGAAGGACTTGAAGGTTTTTAATCACCTCTACTTAGTTATTCAGGGATGGGCCAAAAAAGCAATCATTTAAATTAAAGAAACTAAAGAGACACAACAGAAAATTCTTATGCACAATAATTGCTTTCTCTACTAATATTTACTCCGAGGCTAAGAAAATATTATGGAATTTTACAAATATCTTTCTCTCTTAATTTTTCCAGCACACTAAATATTGATCCAAAAGAAATCTTATTCAGGATGGCGGGGTTTTTTCCCTTTTTCTTTTCATTTTTTTGTCCATTTCAAGAAATCCTAAATAATGAGTCTGTGGGGGAGATCTCACTGGGGATTAAGCAAAGACAGCTCATGGTGCTTTGCTGGACCCCAGCCACCAGGAGCAGCTCCCTCTATTGCTTTTGCCAGTATTGCAATTTTATTAAACCCAGAGATAATTTGGCTGTCGAAGGACAGCGGAAGCTGCTCCTCTGATGTTATTTTTGTTTGTTCCCGTTGAAGGTCTGAAAAATGAAATTCAGGGGAATGCAGGTGAGTTGGAGAGGTGCAAAGGGCTGAGGAAGGGGGTCAGTGTCAGAGCAGTCAGGGAGTGACAGAGAGAGGCAGGATGCTCATGTGAGGTGCCTTGTCTGCAAGAGAAATGAGGCAAAATAATGCACAGGCCACAAAATTAGGAATGGGAAAGTGGCAGGGTCTGACAAGGTTGGTTTTGTGGCTGCAGGAAAAGGCTAGGGCAGACTTTTTAAACAACCTCCTACAAGTTGCCCTAGGCCCCGCAAAGATTTAATATATTGTTGAACCTAAGTCACTTAATAGCCATGTAGGACTCAATGGAGCTATTCATGTGAGTAAAGCATTGGTCTTAGCAGATCTGCTTCCTAATCTGCAAAGCAGGGAGAGCACTACCTCGGGAGAGGGCTGCAGCAGCAGTTAATGCTGGGGCAAGGCTGGGTACTGCCATCAGGCATGTACCTCTATCAGTGCCCAAAACCATGTACCTCAGATACCCCAGCATCCTGACCAGAGCCAGCCCTCAGCTGAAACCCAAAATGTTCTTATCTTAGCCATTGAATTACCTTTGTTTTCTTTTTGAAATTAAAACTGTGCTTTAAGTATGTAGTATGGTTAAGTAACAGAAATGTAAAATACAGTTGCACACTGTTATAAATGCTGTCAGTGCCATTGTTCAGCTCTCTAAATTTAAAATAATGCAAAAGCAGGTGAAAAGGGTTGCAGAGAAGATCAAAAGCTCATTCTGAAATAAATTCTAAGTGTCTTTTTTCAAAAATGTATAACCCCTAATAAAATACAAGTGAGGCAGACAAAAATAATCTGCAAATACAGATCCCAGGTTCCCATTTATGGTAATCGGTTTTATTGAAAGTTAATTAATAAAAAGCTTTGGTTTAAATTAAATTAAGTATGAGTCCATCTCTATTTCCCAACAAGATTAAGTCCTTGAAAATTACCAAACATAGCTGCACACAAATTGCCTTTTCCCAAAGAGAGCTTCAGCATCTCAAAATATGTCCTGGATGAGAGCAGTCGTATCCAGACTGGGCACAGCTAATTGGTACCCTGGAGGGTTTTTACTCTTGGCATTTGAGAAATAATGAGAATCAAAACCATTAGTAGGCAGGGAAAAGGGTGATAGAAATGCTAGCCTGCTTTTTTTCTGTCATGTTCATATTATGTTGTCTCTGGGCAAGAATTCCCACTAATTTTCCTTCCGAAGTTCAGTAACCCTCTTAAATTGTTGTGTGACAAATGCAGCTCTCCATTGAATGAAGTTTGTAAGAATTGCTCAGGCAGATAACTAGTGGAGATGATAAAAAAAGGAGTGGGAGATATTCTGTGATAGATCACATCCTTTTTACTGGAAAAGGCCACACAGGCATCACCCTAAAATAAGGCATGAGAGATGTGACTGGGGTGAGAAATGTGCTTTTTTTTTTCTTATTTTTTGGTCCTAGTAAGTATATTACACTCTTTCTATCTTCATAAAAAGAAAAAAAAAATCAAATGCACATGTGAATTTCTTCAGCCTTGGAGATGGGTGGCTGCTTAGTGTCACACTGGAAAGCAATCTGGAAGTCAGAATTGTACTACTGTGGTTATCATCAAAACTAATCAAACGCTGGTATCCAAAAGTGTGAAACCCTTTCAGCAGGCAAATCAAAAAATGCACCAACTCTCAGAACCAACACAGACCAAACAAGAAATTACAAACATATGTCTAGAGGCAGCTCCAGCTCCATGTATCTCAGCAAGGAAATGTTCCTGAGGTGTGGGACCCCCATCCTTCCTTCCCTGTGTACAGGGACATCCTCCAGACTTTCCCAGTCCTTCCTCTGAGAGCACTGAGGTGGTCAGACTAATCCCAATGGGAACAAAACAACATCAAGGAAAGGACTTGGAGAGAAGCACCAGGAGAGTAATGCAGGGAGGGAAGCAGGCTGGCTTCCCTGCTGACCAGAGAGCTCAAGCTGCCACCCCCTTTTTCTATTTTATTTAGAGGTTACTTCAGATTTTCAGAAGGATATTGGGTCTGGCATTTTTCTGGGACTAAATCTTTTAACTGACATTGTAATAAAAATTTCTCCTGGACCTAGAAAGATGTAGGGCTGATAAATGGGTAGAAAAATATTGCCTGGTTGGGATTCTTCTGAGGGGGGAATACACTGCATTGCCTGACTTAGGTAGTTTTCATTGATATGAAGCTTTACATCCCACTCTGAGAACAGGTAAAATGTATGAACAAACCAGGAGATGAAAAATTTCCAGGACTTAACCTCAAATTTCTTTTAAAAATTCATTAATTCTCATGATGCTGCTAACCTTGTATTTCTCACCATCACCATACAAGACAACAACTTCATGTATGTTTTGTGCCTGGATAGTGAATAACTTCAGCAAAATAACCAAAACAATATCTCAAATTACTCCACCTTCACTGCACACAGTGAGGTCATGAACATAAGCCAGTAAGATTCCACTCTTTAGTTTGATGCAGAACACCTTCATGAATTTTTCAAACCTATGAATAAAAAGCACTGAGTGCCCCAGACCCAGGATGAGCTCAGCAAGGGGAATCCTCTCTGCCAAACACACCTTGCCCTCTGTAGGTGGGCCATGCTTTTATTTTGATACCTAAAGACCAACTCAGGAGTAGATCTTGGATGTTTGGCACTATCATTTGCAAACCATTGATAGAGAAAATTAATAGACCTGCAGAAAGTGGTGGGGCTAGAGGAAACTCTGTGGCAAAGCCTGATGTCTTTGAGGAAATCAGACCCTGAAGTGTTATCAAGAAAAACACCATCACCACCCACCAATCACCTGCCTACAGTCATTCCAAGGCCAAGAAAACAGCAGCTGTAGGAATGTAGGTGCTGAGGTTTAAAGCAATTTCCCTGGGATGAGCAACAGCCAGGATGGCACCAACTTTGGAATCCAAACAGGAGAACTGGCACTGCTGAGCTATGAGGGAGAGGACGTGGTCCAGGGTGCAAACACCACCACAGACCCCAGTGCAGCAAGGCAGGCACAGTGTCACATGAAGCAGCCACATCTGCTTGCATTTCATCACTGAAATGGTGAAGTTTGACTTTAGCTTGACCTTGCAATTCACAAGCTCTGGGGAAAAAGGAAAAAAAAAGGAAAGAAGAAAAAAGTAACAGAAAGCAGCTAAAAAGCAAGCAGCAACTAAAACAGGCTGTAACCTCATGGTACAGGATGAATTAAAACCAAATGAGCTGCTCTGCAATATAAGCAGCGTCTAGTGGGATTTTGCTGAGGATGCTGCAATATTTGAATTCCTCTCCATAATACAAAATCCCTGAATCAATCTGTTTACACCAATGTTGCCTGAACATTTCAGGATTCATACCTGAAAGCCCTTTGCAAAAAAAAAAATTTAAATCCTCTCTGTTGGCAAGATGTGTCTTTTCAAAAGCAAGATTGAGACATACTTGTTTTTCAAACTTCCCCCCCAGGAAACAGTTGTTGAATTCTAATTAAGAGCTACTCCCCAGGACCCGTGACTCAGATCCTCACTGGAACCTAGCATGGGTTTGTTCCAGGGGATCTGGCCCACTGGGTGTCTCACATGACTCAGGCAAGCAGCTCCTGGGACAGCATTTAATCAATGTCTAATTGCTGCTGGTGATGCTGGTATCCAGGAGGCTGTGCTGCAGGCTGCTCTACTCACTGGGGCTGCCCCAACTTGTCCCACTGCCTCCCCAGTTTTGGGACATGGTGTAACCCAGAGCTCTGCAGACACCAGGCTGAACTGAGGGGTTTGGATGTACCAAATACACCGTGGCCAGTAACACGTTCACTTCCACACCACCCCTCTGGGTAATCAAGTCTTTTTTCGAGCGCATCGCTATTTAGACAAGAGATCATTAAGTGTCATCAAGTGTGTCAGTGGGAGTGAAAAAGGAGAAACTGTTGGCTCTGCTCTAGTCCCATTAATAAATGGGATGATAAATTATACACTCTCTGTCTATGAACTACAGTTTGGCCCGAGAAAATGCATTGGAGATTCAAAACTTGTACAAAAAATTAGGCAATGTTTTCACTTCTTTCAGAAAAAGCTCAGCTGGTGAGCAAACACTGCTGTATTTACAATGCCAGAACAAAAAAAGTGGTGTCTGATGGTCCCTCTCCCTTGTTTTCTGCAGTATCCCAAGGAAATGGTCAGGATAATCTCCTATGGAAAGTCTATTAACGACTTCAAACTATCCAGCCCTTTTCTAAAGTCAGAGTCAGATATGCTTTCAGGATCTTCTTCTCCTCATCCCTACATATATCCTACAATCACACACTTCAGTCTCTTCATAAGCCATGTGCCAACAAAATGTTCCCTAAATGCACTCTCAGCTCATCCCACAGCAGCAACACCAGACCACCAGAGCTTTCTCCCTCCACGGTGCCAATATTTAACATCTGTGTGAGCTCCTGGCCCTGAAAAGGATCATGAGACAACTCCACAGGATTTCAGCAGGACCAGGATGCCACCTACTGCTCTTGATCTTCACTTGGGTGCTCCCACATTAAAAGATAGGATAAGGAATCACTTTTTCACACCACTGAGAAGAGGAGCCCAAGGCAGTTGTGAGGACACAGGGAGCAGGAACAGGGCAGGAGTTCAGACCAAGGGGAAATACCAGATCATTGCTGCACAGCCTTTCACGTGGTGATCCCAGCACTCCTTTTCTTCTCTACACAAATATTTGTATGACCCTTTAGAGACATTTTCTTTGGGTGATCTGACTCTTATTAGAGATGCCAAAGCCCGTGGTGGCCTCTGATCACAGGTCACTGGTTAGAGGCACACGGCAGGCGCGCTGCTCTGGCACAGCAGCCGGATCAGCCCAAGCTGTGACCTCGGCCCAGACATGGTTAATTCTCTCCCCTCTTGCCCTGACTTGCACTGCCTGAACTTTTGTTCATTCAGCCGATGATCTGTGTCATCCTTTATGCAAACAAGCATAAATTGGCTAATTAATCTCTGGGGTAACCCCCCTGATTTCAGTGGAACTGCAGTCAAAGTGAACAGATCTTTAATGCACTTTGTTCCTGTGTCTTGTCCACTAGTCAACGTAGACCTCTAATTATATGGATTTGACTCTTTTTTGGTCTCAGGAGATTCAAGTTGCTGAAAATTATGGATTTCACTTGGAAACTACAACATCACCAAACCACCTTGCTGGAAAGCTGGGAATGTTTTGGACCTGTGAACCAAAACCAGTGCTGGGGACTGAGTGGGTCTGGTTTAATCACCATGCCATTGGGAAGCCTGAATTCCTGCAGTTTGGCTCTCATTCCCAGTCCTCAGCCCCAGCAAAGCTTGCTTGTGCAAAATGCCACATTTGAACCTTTCTGTGTCATTCCATATTTGAAACCAAAACACTCATACAGGGCAAGACAGAGTCCTTTCTGCAGCACAGAAGCAGACAGGTGAGAATGGGAAGTGTAATCTTGTGTTTAAGTGGCTTCATATGAAAATACATACCTTTCAAATCACAGTCAGAACCTTCTCTGTCTTTAAACAGCTTTACTGTTTTTCCCATCCTCTATCCCATAACTTTCTTCTCAGCTGTATGCAGCTGAAGGCTTCGTGAGAGTTATTGTGAAAGACCAAACAATAGATCTGAGCCTTGGCCAGGAATCTGAAGGTTTCCTTTTTTTTTTTCAAAATGAAAAAGACGAGTTGCAGTTGACAGCTGTCCATAAAAATTGTAACATACAAATCGTATAATATAAACTAAAGAGAGACCAAAAGTACCACAGGAAAAAAAAGAAAAATGAGCTTGTTAGAACATTCTGTATTACAGCTGTTTCCCTTGACAGTTTTCTGTACCCTAATACGCTCAACAAATTGGCAACCTGTCCTTATATATTTGCATCAGGATTCCCTTAAGGGAAATGTCTATATTATTCTGTTTTGGATAAAGGAAGCAGTTTGATGTGACAGGTAGGTCAAGTGTTTCTTTAATAAAGCATATGGATAGGAAGAAAGAAATAGGCTATTGTCAATGACTTGACAAATAGGTAGATATGCCCCCCTTGAGTATAGCCATGGAAAGCTACTAGATAAATAACCCTTGTTATTTTGATTTAACCACTTGGCTGCTGAATACATCTTTTCCCAGAGAAGAGAGTCCTCAATAAAGGTCCAGAGATTATTTTATAGTCTATCATGAGGTGTTAACTCAGTTTGGATTTTAGTTACACAGAGCAAGCCCAGACAAAAGTTGGAAATTATTTGAAAATTAATTTATTTATGATCTGGATGTGTGCTATGTTTGTATGTGATGCAGGTGGACATTCACTATCACTTCACCAAGTTTGTCATCTCAGTTCAGCATCTTCTCTAGTGGCCCACAAGGTGCTGCCCACCCTTTTCCATTCTAAGGGACCATGAACAGAAACCTTTCCCTGTGTGACCAAAGAGCTGGATTTGCCCCTAACCTCAGACAGTTGCACCCTTTGCACTCACACAAACAGGCTAAAAATCCCTATATTTCTGATTTGATGGCTTCTGTCCAAATCCAACCATCAAGGCTTACTTTTGAGAGAAAATCAGCCCCAAAATAGGAAATTACTCCAGTTGTTAAAAATGCTGGGATTTACCAAAGAAAGCTGCTTCTGAAGGTTGAGGACAAATTCTTCCCAATATAAATCCCTCAGGATCCATCTCTAGGGAGGTTAAATGTGGAAGTGGGAAAAAGTCTCCAATCCTGTTTGGCTGGTGAAGCCACCCACTGCTGGCAGTGCAGGGATTTGGGAGCTGCAATAGCTAGGTCCAGCACAGCCATAGAATTAGAATCACAGAATCATGAAATGGTTTGGATTTGGAGGGATTTTAAAAGTCATCTCGTTTCAACCCCGCTGCCGTGGGCAGGGGCACCTTCCACTAGACCAAGTGCTCCTGAGGACACCCACCCAGACAGTGCCATCAGGAGGGGAGGGACCCACTCTGGGGGGCACAGCAGGGCCTGAAGCCCCAGAGCTGGTCACAGGCAACACCTGAGTGGTGCTCAAAGCCTGAATTAGGTAAACAAGTATTTAGGGAGCTTTTACAGCAGAAAGCACGCTCCTGATCACCTCTCAAGTCCCCCTTGGAGCTGTTAGGGTCTGTTGTGTAAACACAAGGGAATGGATACTTTTTAAGTTCTTTACCCCAAGGAAGAAGGTTTCTAATGTGGTAGCTTCATACAAAACTTCTCCCCTTGGGTGCAGTTTGAAAGGCAGATTTACATACCAGAATAATTATTTTGGTAAAAATTCAGATCAAGCTATTTAAACTACTAAAATAAAATTCCAAGAAGATCATAACTGTGAAGATATGCGGTTTTCTTATATTTAAGAAAATACCTCACCTTTTTAATAATATTGCATTTCTTGGCCCCTCAAGCAGTGTGTGTGGACCTGCAGCTGCCCCTGCCAGGCTGAGGGCTCATTCTCCCCTCCCTTGGTGAGGGCACCACTGGAAGGGAAGAGTTCTCTTTCCTTCTCAGCTTTATCTTATAACCAGGGCTTTAAAAAACAGGACAGAACATTTTAAAAGCAAAAGCAAAGATAGGGAAATAGCAGCAGCAAGTTGACCCATCCACACTGATCCATCCTTCTGACTGAGCCATCCAGAGTCCCCACTTGCCTTGGGTCCCTCTCGCCAGGATTGAAGAAGGGTGCACAGAGAAATTCAACCAAGCAGTACCATGATCCCTCTTCCCACTTTCAGTTATTCCCATCCTGCTGATTTAATACGTATGCCCTGGTCATTCCAGGTTTCTGAACAGAGCTTAGCAGAACCATTTTGGGCTAATTCTGAGTTATCTTCCAACATTATTATGGTATTATTATTATCTTTTTCCAGCAGCATCAGCATGTTTATTAATTAGCTATAGGTTGATAATATGTATATTAATACATTAACAAACCACATACTATAGACAAGTCATTACTATATGGGATATATATATTATATTACATTAAATTACATTATATTGTATTGTACTTTGGCTATTATATTTTGACTATTATATTAACAAAAATAAAATACAAAAATTTAACTGGAATTTCTATTATTAGATAAATGCATACATAGATAGATGCATTAGAAAAAAAAATTTAGAGGCCTAAAAGATATTGCCTTATTTTTTAAATTTTTTTTTGCCTTTCTGATACTTTCAATGTGATTTTCCAGCAGCAGAGTCTTCTGCCTGGAAAAAGCTGCTGTTCACCTAAATCAGTGTAAACTGCTGCTCTCCTTATCTGCCTAACAGCACATTTTCTCCTATTCATAACTGGGCATTCCTATACTGTTGACCCAAACAAGGAGAGGACAGAGGCTCATATTATCATTTTATTCCTCACAAAAGTAGAAAGCAGAATTTATGCCTCTGCTTTGGGGAAGTCCTTTTCCCCATACATGGTAGCACACACAGCTCAGCAGCCCCTGTTGCATTTTCCATATTAAGCCACATACAAGGGCAGCAAACAGGAGGGGTTGACTGCACCCGTTACAAAAATCAGAGGCAGATGAAAAGCACTGGTTGGGCTGGATGATCACATCTTGCCTTTCTGCTTTACACAGTAGTCCAGAAGGAAGACCTGACTGGTGTTGAAGCCAACAGGAAAACAGTGGCATCATGGAGAGTGGAGCAACACTGCACATTTTTGTTGGTTATTACATTAGTTGCTGCTATACTCAAAGAATAACTCAGGTAAAGGGCAATCACACAAAGGCACATCACACTTTTCAAGGAGGATTTGCCTTTAAGAGGGCACGGGTTCATTATCCCTGGAAGTATTCAAGTCCAGGGAGCTTGGAAAACCCTGGTCTTGTGGAAGGTGTCCCAGCTCACAGCAGAGGGCTGGAGCTGGGTGGTCTTTCCCTTCCAATCCAAACCAATCTGTGCTTCTATGATTATGCTGCAAGGCTTCTAAATGCCTTCTTGGAGATTTTGTGCCATTATTAATGTCACTAGCATTGCCCCTTCTTCTGTCATGACTACCCATCACAACAAGGGGCCGTGAAAAACACATGGCCTTCCACACAAGAGCTTTCTGACAGAGGAGAGATCAGTAATGAAGCACCTGGTGGGAGGACAACCCCAACCACATTAGACATCACACTGCCCCAAGAGTCTCCCAGATGTACCCAGGTCTCCCACAACTCATTGTGCCTCCTTCTTCTAAGCAATGCATGCAAGATTTTTCAGAGAAACGAAAGGAAGAAAAAGGAGCCAAGCCTTGTTTTAGTGATCTTTCTGCAGAGCAAGAACTGAGAATTTGGGCTTTTCAGTAATGGTCCCTGGAGGTTGAAAATTAGGGGCTGGAGTTTGGGAAGAGTCGGTTCTTTTAAATTATGGAAACACCAAAACAAAAGGGAAATTTCCTACATTCTTTACCAGGGAAACAATTCATGTTTCAATTACATGTTTCTGTTTAAACTTGCAGTTGCTTCTGGTGCTATTTAATGTATTTTTGCATTTGGTGTTTCTGTTTCATTTTGTTTCCCAAAACCAAGGACTTCTGTTTCAAATCCCCTGAAGAAGTTTGGGTTCTGGTCACTTAATTTTCCTTACTCACAAGCACAAAGCTCATGTGTTTGAGTTGCCCTGTTTATAGGGAAAAAAAAAAAAAAAAGATAGAAGAAATTATTTTGGAATAATATGTTTTCTTTATTTTTTCCCTTTAATAAAAACACTCCCACTTCATTTGTATTTTGTCAAACTTTCTTTTTACTGATTTTCTTTCCCAAACCCAAGTTTCAGCCTAAACCAAGTTGACATATTTCTTTTAATGTGTTTTTAAAATATGCTTAATGGTGCTGAAAGCTAAGGAAGCTCAAATATAATTCCTAAAGCCTGAGCCCACCAGAAGCCTAATGCAAACATTATCATAAAAACTCTGCAATGGTTAGAGATTTCAGGGAAACCTGGGTGTTCATTAACAACATCAGAAACATTATCTGTGCAAGGAAAATGTGTTCTGTTGTTTGGCATCTTGATGGCTGTTCAGTTTTTCTTTTTTCTGCACACAGAAAATCTGTTTCCAATGTTTCTGCCACAAAGAATTTTCAAGAGCAGGAGCAGGAGCAGGAGCAGAAGTTAATGCAAGGGGGGGATTTCATGATTGTTATTCAGCTCACATCTCTGGAAGGCACACTCCCTCTTCCCAGATTTCTCCCGAGAAATCTGCTGAATAAAGAGTGGCTCCAATACGAAGGGCAGGAGAGAGGAAGAATATTTCTCCTATCCACATGGGACAGGCATGAGAGTTTTCCAGCAAACATTAATCAGCAGTCCTTACCTTTCCCCAGCACTCAGCTGTTGGCAAGGGGAGCAGGATGGTCAGTATTTGGGCAGGCTGGGGAGCAGCAGAGGATACAGGAGCTCTAGGGCAGCCAGAGCTGAGCACTTGTGCCCCTTGTGCCAGCAGCCCTCACCTCCCTGCCCTGCTGAGGACTGGCACTTCCAGGGAGTTTTTCACTCAGCCAGATGTCCCCAAAGGACGTGTCCCAAACATACACTGCAAACACCCATCTGGCCTGGCCCAAGAGGAGCAGTGCTTCCCTGGCTGAGCATCCAGGAGAGGACTCAGACCAGTTTGGAAACAACAGCAGATTGCTTCAGTCCTTGGTGAAAGACCATCTGTGAAGGTCTGTGACCATAGGGTTTTCAGGAGAAGAGCTCCCTTACTCACCCTAGCACCAGCCCCTGCTATGCAGAGGCAAAATTCCAGCTGGGACTCTTTGGTGGTGTCTGGAATTCTGCTCCAGGCAAACACACTTCTCAAACATCACCCTGAAATATTTGCTGGGAAGCTACTGTTGTAACTTCCAAAAGAGGCAAAAGCAGAGGTTTCTCTAGATGTTTTTCCCTTCCCAACTCAGCAGGGAAGGAGCATGCTTCATTTCACCTCCAATCAAAACCTTTCTGGTCACGCATGGACCCTGGGTTTTCACACAGTGACATTCCTTTAAAGGATGGGGACACAAAACCCAAATAATCTTCCTGTGCCTATGCCTTCAGCACAGAAATAGCACAGGGGTTCTCTCCCCACCATCCACAAAGGGAGGATTTCATTCGGTGCCAGCTGCTCCCCCCTGCATTCCTTGTTCCAGGAAGCACATGGAAAACCGGCCTGCAGCACCTCTGCCTGCTCCCATTTGGGAAACCCTTCCTTCCATGTCACTGCAGGGCTGACTGCCACACCCAGCAAGGGCTCATTCTTGGCTGTGTCACCTCGGCAGTCCCTAAGGTGACCCTGAGCAGAAGCCTGTCTGGCAGGCTGTCCTGCACGGATGGGTTTTCCCAGGGAGGAAAGGTGTTAAACCACTGTGCTGTCCCTCCATGTGTGGCTTCTGTAGAATGCCCTCACCCTGCCATTAATCCTTCCTATGGATCCCCCATCTCCAAAAGAAAAGGGTCTTGAGTTGTGACAGGAACAGCACCTTCCACAGCAGGGCTGATTACAAGATGAAGACCTCATTTTTATTATCTGAAGCACCCTGTGGATGAAAAGCAGAAACAGTCTGTCCTGCACCCATCCGAATCCTCCCTCAGCCTCCCCGGCTGCTTCATGTGCTGGCTTTGAATTCCAGCTTTGTCATCGAGCCACATCCAATCTGGCACAAACCCAAATTGTGTTATTTGGAATTTTGCATCCAGCTGTTTCAGGCCAACTTTTTTTTGCCTGTTTTTTTTTTTTAAAGTCAGAACTAACAATTACATAAACACAACTTTTTTCTCTGGGATTTTTTTCCCTGCACTTCAGATAGGAAATTACCTTTGTTAGAAAAGATAAATTCTCTTCTAAAATGTGCTTAGCTGCATGAATTCATTCACAAGAATATTCACTGTTACTGAATTATCAGGAAAAAAAAGAAAAGAAAGAAAACCTGAACTCAGTGAACCATGATCAAGTAATCCAAGGAAATCAGCATGTTTCTCTCTAGACAGTTCAGAATACCAAATGCTAAGACACAAGAATCCCACTAAATATACCTCTTCTTATCTCTGTAAATGTCTAACAGTATTTTCAATTCTCATCAGTTATCATGAGTCATCTGCATTTACTGGTGATTTAGAGCTTGGATAAATTTTTAACCCAGCAATTTAAGCTTTCTTTTTTTTTTTTAATTTAGCATATATCCAGCTTTCCTGAAAGGCATGTGAGTGCAAAATGTTCAGCCTTCTGAGAGCAAATAAAGGAACCTGATATAAAACATTTTCAGCTCTAGTTTTACACCAAGCTCATGATTTCAGAAAGCTTGGATTAAGCAATACGGCTACTTGAAAACAAAGAGACTTGAAACAATTGGAGTGGAGTAAGCTGTGTATTTGGCACACAAGGCCTTGATTTTATTTCTATTCATTCTTTTTTTCCATTACTGTTTGCCTACAAAACTCTTTTTAAAGCATTATTCCAGGTTTCAAACTCAGCACCAGCCTGGGCATCATTCAATCACTCCTCATCTTTCCACATCTGACTATGAATTCACACTGGGAGGATTTGGGAGGACTGTGATTATTATTGTTGTTATTCCTATTAGGAAGAAATTCTTCCCAGTGAGGGTGGTGGACTCTGGCATAGGTTGCCCAAAGAAGTTGTGGCTGCCCCATCCGTGGAAGTGTTCAAGGCCAGGTTGGACAGGACTTGGAGCAACCTGGGATAGTGGAAGCTGTCTCTGCCTGTGGGAGTTGGAATGAGTTAAGTGTTAAGGTCCCTCCCAGCAAAAAAATTTGATTACATGATAAGATTATGATATGATTGATATGATATGATATGATATGATTGATATATGACAGGACTAAATAGAAGGCAAGGTCCCATGATGAAGCTCATCTTCAGCCACTTCCCTCAGGCACGAAGGGGGATAATCCAGCAGCTCAATGGGATGGAGATGCCCCTTGGTGCTCCCTCCAAATATATTTGCTTTGTTCCTTTATTAGAATACAATAAGAAAGGGAGCAGAGGAATTCAGCCAGCAGCCAATGCCAGCATCGCCCAGGAGCTGTCAGGGCAAGCCCTGGCCCTGCCACGAAGGAACCTGACACAGAGAGCAGCAGGGAGAACACACAGCCCTGTTCAGTCATGCCTCGGGGATGGGGCCAGTGCTGCCAGCTGCCCTACACAAACCCCATGGAGACCCTGCTCTCAGCTGAGCCCTGGGCTGGGCAAACACCCCAGGGAGGGTTGGAGGGTGCCCGGCCACCTCCACCCGCCAGCTCTTGGTGTGCCAGTGCCCATGGCCACAAGCAGGGCAGATGGTCAGAAGTGGTTCCCAACTGAGGGAAAGAGGCAAAACACCATAAATCATATTTAGTCTGCTGAAACCTCCAAGTGATAAAGCAATTGAAAAGACTACTTTATTTATAAAACACATATGGAGGCCTTAATCAAGGCAGGAATGAGGTAATTTCTGCCAATTAAGTCTCCCTCATTCTGCAGTTGGAAGCAATCAAAACAAAGGCAGAATTTTCAATGGCATATCTGTGTGCTGCAGCCCCAGAAAATACCTCTTATTTGTTATGTTGGGGCTACAGTAAATTACCTCTCACCATGTGTAGGGAGGCTGTTGCTCTCAGCTCCCCTGGACTCAGGAGGAAAAGAGAGCTTAGAGTATTTACCTAATTAAGGGGTAGCATTTTGAAGTTATCCTGTCTAAGTCTCTTTTCAAAGCAAAAGGCAGTATTGTAACAAAATGGCAAAGGGATAGCTTGAACTGCAAGTTCCCATTTGGAAACAGGTTGTGTCTTCCCTACTCTTCTCCTCCTACTGCTCACTGGAATTGTTGGAAGGGTTTCTTTGCTCAGTGTAATTTATCCAGATCAAAGAAGTTGCACACATTGCCTCTTGTTGGAATATCCCATTATTATTTTATTTATCCCACTAGTGATCAAATGGTGAGAATTGCTCTTGTGCAACATAACAAGGGAAGTTCTGTGGTTATAATTGTTCAATATTAGACATAGAATACCTACCAGTCAACACTAAAAAAGAACATTAATTCATTGGATTATTGTAATGAGTGATAAACTGACAGTAACAGCACTTTGAAATCCTATGCAACTTCACACAAAACTCTGAGATTTTGGCCACACATTAATGATCTTTCCAACACCTCTGTAATTATTAATATATTCATTTTAATTAAGAGAAAAGTGAGACAGAGAGAGATTTCTTTCATGTGGGTGTAGCAAGCCCATTTATCCTAAGAAGCTTGCATGCTGCCCTAATCCAAATCATTCCTCTGCCACTGCAGAGGCGAACTGGAGCCAAGAAATCTGCAAAAGGACTTAGATGCCCAAGCACGAAATTATGATCCTCAAACCTTCATGACCCTGCAGAAAGGATCTATAAACATCTGTGTTTTCTACATTAAAGTTCTCCAGATGTCTAAAATTCCCAGAAGTTCTCTGCTCCTCTCTGTGCATTTGCAGGCTTATCTCAGACGTAAACTGTGTCGGCGTCTGCAGAGAAGATTCCTGCTCACATTGCCCCTGCAGCACCCAGCCTGACAGGCTCTCACGTGGGAGAGGAGCACCCTGAGGTCCAGTCCCAAAGCCAGATGAAGTTTAGGAGCTGCACACCAAGACTTCCTCCTCCAAAAGCAGAGGACCCCTCCTTCTTGTGCACCAAGTAAGCGTACCATCACAGCCGTGATGTCTCATCAATGGAGCACCAGGGAAGGCTGGACACAGGGCAGCTCTGGCAGGACCCAGCAGGTCAGGGGAGCACCCATGGAGTGCACAGCCTGTGCACCCTCCTCCAGCAGAACAAACAAGCAGTGTGGGGGTGAGCAGCCCTCGCCAGTGCCGTGCCCTGTGGAACACTGCAATGGCAAGGGGTGTGGGTGTCTCCACCCCAACCCTGGTCTTTCCTTCACCTCTGGAGGCTGCAGACATGTCCCAGCAGGTCAATGTGTTTAACTCTTGGGGAAACACTGGGGCCAGGTGATGAAAGCTGTTCCTGCAAGGCAGAGCTGTGACCTGTGGATGAGGCACGTTTCCTGCTCCTGATGTGCAGGTAAATGGCTGCAATTAAAGCGTGTCCATCCTTCTGCACTCACATGGGCTTTCCTCCTGCCCAGCCTCAGCACGCCCTTGTCAGGCTCAGGATAATGCCTCATCCCAGGCATTTCCCTGGCATAGTTCATCATCTCACCATGTCTCATGCAAGCACAAGATGCTGGAAGTTACTGCACTGTTCCACCGTTCCAGCATCAGCAGGACTTGCACTTCATAGTGCTCACACTGGTAAAATAAAAATACAGACACAGGGCATGCCAAGTCACTTTGTTATAGATATATCAGATGTGCTCTTTCAATTATACATCACAGATACTGGGAATGAACATGGGTACTGTAAACTGAGAGTCTGACACAAAAGGATGAGCACCCTGATCTGTCCACTGGGAGACCACACCAAGGAAATATAAATTTCTGGTATCACACTTTGAACATTACTTTTAAATGCTCAGCTGCTGGAGACACATAGAGAGGCAATTAGCTCAAACTCCCTTTCTGCAAAGGCAGAATGAGCTGCAGAAAAAGCCATTCTGATTCTAAGCTGAAGGCTCAGGAATGAAAAGACAAGGTGTATAAACACCTTCTTGCTACTACTGAAGAAGGATCTCAAGACCTTTGAGACAAATTCTCAGTTTTCTGAGGCCCAATTTAAATTATTTTATTATTTCTAGAGTTAGCAACATTTAAATGATCCATTTGAATAGACAGAGAGAGTGATTCATTTTAGTCTCTTAAATAATAGATGCCTGCAACCTCAAGAAGTGACTCTTGGTTTATCCCCAAGCACAACCAGTTATCACTACACCAAAATAATATCAAACCAGTTCAGCAGGTGACT
This sequence comes from Peucedramus taeniatus, assembly GCA_013400575.1. Taxonomy (NCBI): domain Eukaryota; kingdom Metazoa; phylum Chordata; class Aves; order Passeriformes; family Fringillidae; genus Peucedramus; species Peucedramus taeniatus. The sequence goes on along the minus strand of WBNO01019843.1, from coordinate 176,008 downwards.
TGGGGATTGTTTTCACTAAGTATATCATGTCTCCCTGCAAGGAGATTGGCAGTAGAATTGTACACCTGCTTTTCAGAAATGTTCACAACTCCAAAGGGTGGAGAACCTGGGTGTCATTAGAGCAGAAGTGGATTTTTAGAAAAATAAACAATTATGGGTATTAACTAAAAACAAACTGTTGTTCTGAAATTGGTCAAAATATCTTTCAGAGGGCTGGATAGGTCCAAGGTGGAAGCTGGTGCCCAGTCAGAGACATTCCCAGTCCAGACAGGGACATGTCTCTGCTCAGCCTCATGAAATAATGAAAGGAAATACAGAAAGATTCACTGAAACACTAATTCCATTTTAATTAAAAGCTTTATATCAACATCTCTTTAACTTATAATAGGCAATTTCCTACTTCCAGGTACATTTTAAGGCTTGCTTAAGCTTCAGTGGTGAGGTGTTTTTATTGGTGTACTTAATAGTGGATTTAGATTGCTTGTTGTTCCATTGTAATCCCAAATCTAGATCGAAGAGATACTTTTATGTGGATGCAGAGCAGGGAATCAATGCAGCTGGGCTTGTGTTTAACCCAAGTGTTGTGTTGCATTAGGGCACTTGTACAGGAAAGGTCTATTTTCTCTTATAAATTTCTCCTTTTTCTGAATTGGTGGGGAAATTGTGATTTCGGGGTCACATTAAGGAGTTGCAGCATCACTCGATGTCAACGGGATCTCAAAGAAGCAAAAAGAACAATGCCAGCACAAAATCAAGGGGGAAAAATATTAAAAGTGGGAGGGATGGTGCTGGGCAGCAATCCTTGAATTTTGTGTTTACAGGAGATCTCAGAACACCCTTTCCTTCTGCCTACCTGGCATAACCTCCTGCTGCCTACTCATACTGTCCCAGAATTGACTGATAGAAATTGTGCTGCTAGGCAAAGGAGAGGAGAATTGGAAAGCCACTCCCATTTATCTTAAATATTTGAACCAGGTGCACCTACATACAAAAGAAAAAACCCAAAAGGTTGCTATTCATTACTGTATTACCACCATTGTTTGTTCTGTAATTAGTGATGATAGGTAAGCAAGCTGGAAGGAAAGCAAATAAGAAGTTAGTAAATGGAGCAGCATTCCAAGTGGGCAGAAAAGCAACAAAATGGGACTGAAAATGACACTGGGAGAGTACCTTAATCTCTGTTCTCTTACCATTTCATTTGCATCTGACTTTCAGATTCAGGGGTTTCTTCCTGAGCATAGTGAGGGGATGGAGCTCCTGGATCAGCTCCAGGCTCAGGTGTGCAGCAAACTGTGCCAGGCCACTTGTAGGACATCAGTCAGCAGGTTCTCATTGATGAATTAAACCAGCAGAGAGTATTTTATCCCAAGCCATATGGCCAATGGAAAGTAGAGGGGTTTCCACTGTCATGCCAAGAGACAGAGCTAGTTCTGCTGAAGCTCAGTTTTGCTGTTTAAAGAGGGGGAAGGGCTTCCCAGGAGCAGTTTTTGCTGAGATTGAAGCTTTTTCAAGCAAACATACTTTAAAAAGCCCATTTCCATCACAGATTGTGTAATGTTTGAAAGCTTGGAACTTCAGATATGTGGAGTGTTGTCTGACATTTCATGGGGCAAAAAAGTAACAAAAGGAGGAAATACAGCTTGGCTGCATTTAGGAAAATGCAGGGACCCATGGTTGAAGCCTGTGCTCCTGCTTCCAGCTGACTGATGGTCCTTCCAATCTTCCCAGAGGCTGAAAGCCAACCATCCCATCTGTCACCCTGCTGGGGACAGCCCAGCTCTCACCTCCTCAGTGGACCAGCAGCAAGAATAGAGATGAGAGTTAGAAGAATATTCTTCTGGGGAAGAGAAAAGAAAAACTGAAAAAACCACTCAAACCAAAACATGTTTTGGCATTTTGAAAGGCCCACGTTGCACATGTTGCCATTCCACCATGCAATCACACCACTACACCATGCCAGAGCCTTTGTCTTATTGCACTCATGTCTCACATTGTTCTCAGTCTTATTGCACATTTTGGGGGAGGAGATGCAGGTTAGTTGTCAAAATTATTTGTGTAGTGAAAAATGAAGAGAGGAGCTTGAGTGATTTGAAGACAGTCTAGAGGAGGGACTTTTACAGCACCGTTTTTCTATCAATTTTAGCTCCATCCTGAACACACATACCCATTACCTAGAATGCACTTCAATAGATGGCTGGTTTCTAATAGAGCTTTTTTAAATCTGCATATCTTATCTTCATCTTGAAGTACTCAAACAACTTCACACCTAGTCAACTCAGGCCCTGAGGCTTCTCAAGGGTGAGGGCTGCACCCTGATACCTCATCACCCCCGGAGCTGAACAATGGAGAGGTTCAACCCATGGAAAATTCTGTGTTGGGCAACAGTCCCGGCCCACGGAGGTCACAGCAGCTGCACAGTTCCACCGCCCACAGACGGCAGAAGAAGGCACAGTGCTTTGAGCAGCACAGAACACAGGGAAACTCACTGGGAATGGCACTTCTAACAGCATTTGGCTTTCCTCCTATTTTATTCTTGCCCCAGGCAGGGTACAGTCCCCAGTGGGCTTCAACTCTTGGCTTGATGGCAATATATGTTCTAGGGTTCAACCACTTTGTTGGGGCTTGAAGAGGAGTTCCTTCTTGGTAATTACTCATAGCCAAAACAATCTGCGGAGTCAGCTTTGTCAGTGACAGTCCTGAAGGGTTGTCAGCCCCTCCTAGGTCACCTGGTGCACAAAGCATCATAACACATGGTATAAAAAAAAAAAAAAAAAAATTAAAACCAGATTTAAAAAAAAACCACCATCCAAGGCCCTGGCTCTATTGTGGGGACCTTGTAATTAAATAGCTTCAAATGAGCGGCCTAGAATATCACATAAAGACCTGAAAAAAGCCCAACAAAGTGATAAGATCACTTATTAGTGCCAAACTTCTGATTTAATTATATATTCCTGGAGCCCTGTTCTCAAGGGAACTGCTTACACAACCACATGGTGAAACAAAAGAAGGGATTAGAACCTGTGGGAGAGAAGCTGGAGAATTTGCTCCCAATTCACAAAGAAAAGTCTCTGAACATCTGACCGAGGAGGACTCCAAGATTAAAGTACTGAGAAAGCTGAATAAAGGATTTTCTACCTTTTTTTTAGTGATAGGTAATAAAATACTTGCTATCAACCTGAACTGGAGAGTCTGACACAGCACCTCTCTCACTAAGGCAGTTAATATTCCCACCAGGGACAGGGTGCACCAGCAGGGCAGTGTGCCCTCGAGTCACCATCTCTCAACTGTCCTTTTTTTTTAGGTAAGCTCCTTCAGACTTTATCTGTCTCCACACTTTGTTTAACCCCAATGCCACGTTCAAACTGGCTGGACAGGGAAGGCTGGGCTAGAACCAGTTCAGCTCACAGAAGGGTGAAACAAGGGAGAAGGGCTTTACTCCACGTTTTGCAGCCAGACATTTGGACTGTTGGCAATGTCTAAGGAGAGGAGTCCCCACTGTCACTTTTGCAGAGGAGTCACTTGATCTATCTGTCCATGACAAAACTTGTAATTGAGCAGTTAGCTGTGACAACCATCTCACTCTTGCCCACACACTGAGCCTGTTTTGAAACCATTTTGTTTAGCCCTTGTAACATTTCTTCCATTCTTTCCTTTTCTTCCTCTATTATCATCTCCAACATTCTGTTTAGGACATATCTTTTGCCATCTTCCTTATCACAGACCCAATTTATTTGGCCTTTTTCATTTGTGCTTCTTCCTGACTGATTCACTTAACCAGCTCCCAGTGGTGACATTGACATTGCCCCTTATGGAAGCACCCTCACAGCTGAATGCTGTTTTCACACCTTCATCTTCACAGGACGTGTTCCTCATGAACCCCACAGAGAAATAAAAATTAAATGAACCCTTGAAAATCACCATGTCCAAATTCACATACCTACAAAGATTCAGCAAAACCTTCCACACCCTCTTCCAACAAACACCACCAGGCTCCCACCCTGCTGTGTTGGAACCCACAGCCAATATGGGGACTGACCCAAAAAAGTTTTTCTTTTCTTTACTCTCCACTTTTGCCCAGTTCCATCATGACAGCAGAAAAAATTTGCTTCCCTCATTGGGCCAACTGCCTTGTAAAAACTGCTGGCTCCAAGCACTTTCGGAGAAAAATGGAAACACCCTGTAGGGGTGCCAGCCACAAGCTGAGATCTCTCCAGTAAGCTGGGCAGCCAGCACAGAGGATGCACAACAGGAGTGCCCCAAGTGCTCAGCAAGTCACCCCTTGGCCCCATCAGAAGTGGATGAACAGTGTCAGGGTTGCTGCAGCTTTGTGCTTGTTGAAGCCCATCTGGTTCTGCCTTCCCTGAGCAGCCTGCCATGATGCAGCTCCTGCCTTGTAGAGGAGTTGGCTCAGACAGTGTCTGCAGCCTCAGGAGCTGGTCCACAACACGACTGCAGGCACCCCATGGCTGTCCATGATGCAGCTGATGGGAGCCAGGTTTCACACAAGTGAAGCTACAATCCTGCCATACACAGAGATGTTGTGCACTTAAAAGCTGAGCACTTAATTACCTTCAGGCTCCTGACTCACCAAACAGCAAAACACTCAGCAGGTTTTCTCCCAAAATTTGGAAGGCTCTAAAGGTAAAGAGGACCATTACAAGGGGGTTTAACCAGTAATCAATCATTCTTAAGGACTTAAAAGCTGCTAAAGATGGGATCACAGGTCCAGAGCCTGAATACCCTGTCAGGAGGAGGCACTTGCCAGCACCAGCACGAGCATCACAGCTCGGTCTGGCTGCTCCCCCCTCCCAGGGCAAAGGCAGCCCCAGCACTGCAGAGATGATTCTGTGCCTGTCCAAGATAATCCTATCCAAAGCAATCATCTGTTAAACAACTGGAGAGAGGCCAGCCCACACACTGCAGATCCAAACCTGAATGTTCCCACAACCTGAGGAAGGAGCTCAGGATCAGGAAATGTTTTGAAAAAAAGACTCATCACATGAGAAGTGAGGAGAACACTGAACTGCTCTCCAAAGGCAGTGGCCAAGCTACTGTTTATTCTAGAGATGCATCTAAGCTGTATGAAGACTGCTATTTGCATGCGAGGCAGACCCTCCTCCCAAGGAGCAGCCAAGGGCAGCACAATGTGGTACCTGGGCATTGTGCTCCCATCCCTCCACTGCCTGGGTGGGGGCAATGTGTGCCAGCCTGTCTGGGTACCACAAGACCAGGAAAGCTTTCCTGCTTCATCACCAGTCCCAAAAGGAGCTCAGCACAGCTTTTTACCCCACCCTGCACCCTCCACTCATCTGTGCAGAGATTTGGGCCAAAGGCTCCCAGAAAGGACCCAGTGCAGATTGACCCTGGAAATATCCCCCAACACACCCATCTATGAGGAACCTTTTGGGTGGTTGTTTGGCTATTTAAAGGAAAAATTCTGTGTTATGACAAACAGACAGTTTTCCCCATTTATTAAATGCTCATAATTTGTTTTAATGGTTTCTCTAAACAAGTAGACTTTTTTCTCAGCTCTTTGAGCTTTTAAATGACACAACTGTTATGTTAAAAGGGAAAAGGGTGATGATTTACATTTGGTGCAGGGCGGGGGTGTCCAGCAGGCAGAGGGACAGCTGCAACCCGTCGGACGTGGCTCGCCTGCACACAGATATTTTGTTTGCACCATTGTGGCAGCCTGGGTCTCTTGTTGCCCTCAACACCAGCATGTCACCAACACCACGGCCTTGGTCACCAGCACACAGATGGTGGCTGCTCCTCTCTGTCCAGCAGGGACACATCCTGGCATTCACAGTGCTGCAGCCAGACTGAGTCATCCTTTCCTCTGCATGAAGCCCATGGAAGTTGGGAAGTGTCCCTTAAAACCTGTGTGAGCTTCTCTGGACCATAACCAAGCCAGCAACCTTGGCTAATGCCAACTTCTGCTTGCAGTTGGGGAGAACCAATGTGAAAATCAGACACTCTTTATATTTTCAACTTACAGTTAATATCAGAAAGCAGTTGGCATGCTTGGCTCCCTGCATAGGAAGTATGGCCAACAGAGATTGTATGGAAATCAATGAATTATACAAAATAGCATTAACTGTATGCATGATGAACGTTGAAAATACTGCTACATCAGCCACAAGTGGCAAACCAGATGAACAAGCTGCACTTGCTTTTCCTTTACATAAAAACTTCATCTCTTCACAAGAAGGCTCCCAGCCACTGGTGCCAGCTGGAGGAATCTTTTCACTCACCCATTTCCCTCAACCTCTCCTCCCTGTGTGTCTGCAGATCCCTCACCTCTCTGCAGCAAAAACTAGAAGAGAAAATAAAATGATTTTGTGTGCACAAACCCCAGAAATTATTTTTTCAGGAAACTTCTTTGGATAGCAAACACCTGACTCAGGATTTTCAAAAGTTGTAAAGCGGGTTGGGTTATCTGATCACCCACAGGTATTTGGGTGGCTTCTGCTGTGATTATTTCCTTCATATGTACATAATCTTCAGGAAGTATGGAGCTATACAGCCAGGGGATGAATTCCAAAGAATATACATGAAAGAAACAGCATGTCATTCTCATTTACAGAGAAGAAAACAGGAGGTTCTACATGTCCCAAACTTTGTAAAAATTAATGCCAGCTTGAAGCTCCAGATGGTAAAGCAAAGGATGCACAGACCCACTCTAGAGCTGCTTACCCTGCTCCTTGTTTTCTTTTTTTCTTCTATTGCCTCTGATTGTTGTTTTTCAAAACTCTAAAATGTTTGTACAAACTTCCATCTTGGAAGCCCAGCAGAATAAACAAGAATATACACGAGGCGCAAGAAAAGCCAGCAGACGGGAAAGAGATTTCTTTTTTTTTCATTTTATGGGCGTAACCATTGTAGCTGTTGAAAATATGCACAAAACTAGCTATAAGCCACACACAGGAGTCATTAAAATTTTCCACCAATCCATACCAGCAACTCAGGTACTCATTCAAAATAGTCCCTAGAAAAATTTACAGTGAGTCCTTATAAAATACTTAGGAAGGCAATAAGACTGGATTCAGAGGGGTGAGCATTTTTCACAGCCAAAGGTGTCCTTCCAAAGCTATCAGGGATTGGAACAAATTGGTGAGGTATCCCAAAAAATCCACTCTGAATTCACTATCTGCCTTGGAATACAAGGGACAAGGTATTCACTCAGAGAAGAGCACTCAGATGCTAAAAGGTAGATTCTGCATGAAAATGAAGTCCCAGAGCTGCCTGGGGGTTGCCACAGGCTTGAGAGAGCAAGGACTGGCTGAACAACAAGAATTCAGTTTGGAAAAAAAAGTAAAGAAAAGCCAAAACCCAAGCTTCAATAATGAGTTCTGTTCCAAATTGACACAAAACTAAAATCTTTCTCTGAACAACTCTGAGGAAAGTCTGATGTGCTGGGGGAAACTCTGTCTCATAGAGAGGATCTTCAGCTCACAGCTACACCACCAGAGAATGCTTGTGTTTCCTGGTAGGCCACACAGAGCAAGTGTATGAACAAGGAGGTTTGGCAGACAAGTGTAGCCCCTGTCAGGGTGTTTAGCTTTCTGGCCTTTGTATGCTTTAGAAGAGATGCTACTCTATCCCAAGAGACCTTTCCCAGTGCAAGCTGNAAAAAAAAAAAAAAAAACAAATTTTAAAAAAAGAAAACTTCCTGATTCAACTCAGTGCTATGCTTCAAAATTTAAAACATCCATATAAAACCCCACTCCCAACCAGCTGGAGAGGTTTTACAGACCATATACAGAAATGCACCCTCTGCAAGCTCCTTCCACAGATGGACCTCTGGCCACAGTGGGGATCTGCTGAGCATCCATAGTCTTTTTCTGCTCACCAATATCCTTGAATGTAGCTGCAGGAGTCGTTTCCCTGGCTTTGCTTGTCCTTCAGTTTTGGGAGGGTGGCAGGAGTGCAGCAGCACACCCTGGAGTAACCAGAGGCCTGCACCATGGGGATCTCTGTGCTCAACCTCATTCTCTGGGGCAGTGGCCAGACCTTCCTATGAAAAAGAAGACATTTTTGCCAAGAGAGTTTCCAGTCTGCAATCCAAACAGGTCTTCTTGTGTCCTCAGGCGCTTGCAGTTGTGGAAGTATCCTATTTGTAGACGTGGTGCATGAGGACATGGTTTCGTGGTGGACTTGGCAGCTTTAGATTTACATTTGGACTCAATGATCTTAATCATTTCCAAACTAAATGACTCTATGATTTCCAGCATGTAACTCAGGAGCACTAACTGTGCAGAAGACCATATGCCTATGAATTTCACCCACTTTCAACACAAGTGAACACCACCAGACTTCTGATCTTACACCTTCCTACCCACACAACATGGAGAGAGCACTCATATGGCTGAGAGACACAAGCAAAAGCAGTAATTACCTCCCTTGCCATCATCTATTTGGACAATGCAAATGCCATTAGCCCAAACCAAAATATTGTGGATAATCTTGGCTCTGCTGAAGTCAGTGGGAATGTTACCCTTAGCTGCAACAGGGCCAGGTTTTTACCCATCTTCTACACAATCCAGTTGCTTCATACCCAGTCTTCCACCCACTCACAGAATCCAGATGGTCCTGAATGAAAGAAAATTCACCTCTTTTCCTAATAAATATACCAGCCATCTCAGTGTCTGGTAATTTACAGCAGGCATGCTGCAGTACACACAGAGTGAGAAATAGAGTCACTGATGCTCTGAGTGCACCATTCTTCAGCTGAATTAAATCAAAATTATTGTAGTCCTATTTGGAGAAACACTGTAATAGACCAGCTTCCAGCAATTTATAAACAAAGCAAAGCAAAGATGCTTGGCCCTACTCAGAAGAGAAAGAGTCCTTTGCAACTCTACAGGCACCTATCAGTAGTTAAACTGGAATCAAAGCTAATCCCTGGATTTCTAACCTCACATGGTTATTAGGGTAGATATTAAAGTTTAATAGAGCAGGCTGTATGTGATACAGCTGGACTGACAGGCCAAAGATTAGCATTTCAAATTATGAGTTGTGATTACATCCAGTTCTGAATTTCCTGTAAATTCTGAGATGGCAAAAGAGATAACAGCAGTGCAATGGGAAAACCAAGATCACTGTGTGGACAAGAAAATGGTATTTTAGCCAGCAGCCAATGTAGACATACAGATTACCCAAATAATCAAGTTAAATCATGTGTATTTTGCAAGACAGTGGTTTATAGAGTTGTATTCACAGAATATCTTCCTTTTTTTTGCAGAAACAAAAGATATTACTGCAAGAAAACCAGCTTAGGATTTGGGATGCTGTTAGTCCCAGGTCTGCTGTTGTCTCCCATGGCCTTAGTGCATGTTCCCAAGGAACTGCCAGGAATTCTGTGTACTGATCACATGGGCTTTCATGGGCCATGAGTGTAACTCCCCACGATCACCTGAAAACCTGAAACTTCAATAAGGCACCCATGAAAAGGAGAAAAATATTTCCATGTTTCCTATATGCAATGCATGAATTTATGCTATAAATGATATCTCATTATTTCTGAATTGAGAACTTTTCTAAAACAAATAACTGTGCATAATAATAAACTAGTAATTGCACAAACAAATAAAGGTTAATCAATACTGCAGACCTTGGGGTTGAGGATTGTTCTTTCCTCTATGTTTGGACAATGCCTGGCACAATGGGATTCCAGACCTAATTGTGGCCTTGGGGCACAATAGCAAGGGCAGTAAAACCAGCCATGTTTTCTTGCAGTGATCATCCCATTCTGAGCCCCACATTTCTTTCCAACATTTTAGTAAGAAAAAGAAAAGGCAAGGATCTAAATTTATTCCCTGCTAAGAAAATGTTGTGTGACTTTTGGCTGGTTTGTGCCTCCCCTTGAAGTAGCCTCACAGAGAAACTCAATTCTGGTCACAGACATACACAAAAAAAAAAAAACAGCAGTGGAATATTCAGGTTGAAAATCCAAATTAATCTGTGGTGTAATTGCAGTGTCTTCCTGAGCTTTCTGCTCATACCTGCCAGATGGGATGCAAATACTTTTGTGGTTTTGCCTGGCATCACTCAGTTCTTGAACTGGATTTCAAAAATGGCATTGAGCTGGTTGTGCCATTATTGGTCTTTGTGGTGACTGACACGTTTCTGGTGCTTGTGAGATAATATCCTCCTAATGCTGGCCACAGGTTGGCTCAGTCAGCAGGCAGGGGAAAAGGCAGAGGCTCCTCCTAGGAGAAATTAGCTTCCTCCTTATTCCCTCGCTCCAAATACAGGGCTAGTTTTTTTGACATGCAAAAAAATTGGGACTAAAACCCTGCATGAGCAAAAATCATTGTTCATGCAAAATTATGTGAACAACTTTTACAGTCCATCTGAAAAAAAAAAAGAAATATTTACAGCATTTGCAAATGCCAGAGCCTAAAAACCAGGAATCATAAATTGACTTTCTAGCAAGGAGGTCCACAGGCTGCTGCAGCTGACCTCTAGCTTCTTTTAGGTCAAGCACATCTATGTTCATTCCACACTTCTGACAACCACTCCTTTTGCAAAGCTGACTCAGTATTTATTGGGATAACCTGGGTGAGACAGACAAATCTATCATTTTTGGACCAATTTGTCTGCTCTGTGATCAAAGATGTTTAGATGTCATTAAGACTTTGGAACATTATTATTTTTGAGACAAGATAAATGTCACAGATACCAAGTTGCTGGATGATTTAATGGTTAATTTTTTTTCGTCTCCACCCATTCCACAAGATTTTTGGATCGTCTCCAAGCTGAGTTCATTCCAAAGTGTTCCCTCATTTTAGTTCTGTCCTTCTGCAGAGGACTGCACATCCCAAACCTAACAGAGGATTTGGCAAAAATCAGTCTCCTTGTTTAACATATTTACAGAAACTATAGAGTAGATCTGACTACATACAGCATGTTTATGCAAACGTATTTTATAGAGGAACTTGAAAACATTAATGTCTTTTCTCTTTGTCATTCCCATTCCGGTGCTTTTCTGGATACATTTCATTATGTTTTTTAAACAATAATATGAATTATCTGGCTTTCTGTCTTTTCCACAGGAAAAAAAAAGGAAAATATTTATATTTGGCCTAATGTGTTCTCATCAAAGTCAGTGACTGAGAGTTACCCATTACCTGACAAATTAATTGTCTGGAAAGTAATCCTGATCCCCATCTTATCCCCTTACACTGCATCAGAATTGAAGGGCTTCTCTCATCCCATCAGCAATCAGCAGGTTTGAGATGATACCACACAGTATTTTGCAAAAGAAAAAAAATCCCACTATATAAAGCTATTTTTGCTTTGGAGCTTTTATTGGCCTGTAAAATATTTTTACATTTATTACGCTTTTAATGAGAACTCCTAGAACCAAGACTGGTGTAAATAATGAAAACAACACTAGTAAATGTCCCCATAAACCTCGCACCAAGCCTTTGATGCTAATTTGCAGGCCTGGCGTCCCTTCCCTCCTCCCACCACCTTCTGCAGCAGGGCAATGGCCCGACTCAAAATGCAAGATATCCAACAGGAAAGGCATCCTGCAGGGCTGCTGCTCCCTGCCCGGAGCTGCTGCAGGTCTGGGGGAGAAGAAAAGCCCAGGCTGAGCAGGGACCAGAGCTGCCACCTCTGCAGCCCTCAGTCCCATCAGCTGCAGCATCACTCCATCCCGAGCAGCTCCCAGAGCCTGCTCCCTGTGGGGCTGGACAAAGGGCTCTCCTCCTTCTAGGAAGCTGTGTGTCACTTGCTGAGTCATTGAATTAAAATTCTTAGACAAGTCAGAAAATCTTGGAAGCACCTTTACAATTCCCAGATGCTTGGCAGCAGCCTTTACAAATCCCAGCACTTCTGGCTTAAATAGCACCACCCAAAGCCCAGGGTAATGCAGGGGAACTGGTCCCTGATTCCCTCTCTCTCACTGACACTCTGATTTCTTTATGTAGGTGGGACCTGAAGACAGCACCAAAAACCAGTTCAAGGGTCCATTTTGGCAGCAAAATTCAAGCTCACAGCTAGTGAACACACAAAATGCAAGAGGTGATGGTCCTCCACCACCTTCCATCTCAGGCTGCAGGTGCTTCTTCAAACACCTGTAAATTAACTGAGTCCCATCTCAGTCCAAGATCATGATGCACAGGACAGAAAGAGAGCACAGCCAGGTTGTGGATTGAGCCCAGAAAACACCTTGAATTTCCAGGACACAGGGCTGGACCTTGAACTGACTTCCAGTTCTGTTTTTAAACCCCCAGACTATAATATCTCCTTTATTCTCTCCTGCAAGCCTGACCACAGCATTGCTGTATTTTGGGTTAAATCCAACAGAAAAAAGCACAAAGCCTGCTGATGGAACACAGATCAGCACTCCATGGCAGCCCATGATGCACAGTGTGTTGCTGCAGCCCGGCAGCAGCGTGGGCTGCAGTGCTGCACAGAGCTTTTGCTGATTTGTTTCCTGTCTCAGGCACTTTCCAGCTGGGTTTGACACTGCACTGTGGACCTTCCCTTTGGCACCTCCAATTCAACACACATGGATTAATTCTGACACATGGACTGATGGCTTCAAAAACAAAAAAATCACAACTCAGAGGGCTGTGTTCTCTTCCCACCATGGCACATCCTTCCTGCAGCCATGAAGAAATGCAGGACTGCTGCAGCTTATTTCTCCAGCCCTGACTCCCAGGCTGTTGCTGTTCACAGATGGTTAGAAATGGCCAGCTACAGCAACTGGGACTCAAATTCCAGTTCCTACCAGAACTATCATTTCTGTGTGCTATCAGTTACAAATAGCACATTGGTTTTTCCTTTGCTATTTAATCCTTTCAATTCCAGGGCCAGATCCCATAAAAATTCCTTCCAGTATCTGCATCACAGAAACACACCCAAACCTTAACAAATCACTTTTTGCAGGGCTTACCAGCCCTGCCTGCTGCAAAGGGCTGTGCTCATTCCAGGTTGGAAAAAAAAGATCTACTGATCTTTTTTCTCCCCAGCTTTCCTATGACAATTCAACTGGAGTTTTCTCTTCTCTGTTCCCATCCCAAAACACTTTGTGCCAGTACAATGCTCTTTCAGCTTAAATCGATGCATCCCACCCACGTCAGCTGGATTTCACTAAGAAATTAAGATAAAAGAGCTCTGGGTTAGACTAAATTCATATTTCAGTTTTTCTTTGGGATTCTCCTAGGCAGGAACAATACCTTCAACAGTTACATTTCTTAGCTGGAACTAATGACTATTCATTCATGAACTTTGCAAAATGTCATGTAATAAAGGAAATAGTAAAAATTATGGTAATGCACCATGATAAGTCATATTATCTGGAAAAAACAAACACACACAAGAGCTTCAACTATGCAACAATTGAACATGGTGTGTCACAGACTCTGTGAAATGAAGGAAAAGGAGAAAAACCATTAGCATACACAAGGATGACTCAGGACATAAAATAAGCAATTTGGCATCGTGACATTCCCCACATGCAAACTGAAAATGTCACTGAGCCCCCAGGAGCACTGGCCTTACAAAACATTTCATTGAGGATTCTCATCACACAGACACCCCACCTGATGCTCCCGCCTTCACAACAGGAGGAAAAACCTCTTTATACCAAGTTTTAAACCCTTGCATTGTTTTTTTTTGTAGCACAGAAATACCCTTCAGTATCGTTTTCCCAGACTTCGACGGGGAGAGCGGCATTCCCGCAGACCAAGACATGAGGCATTGAAAATGCAAAGGGGTTTCACATTGCCTGGCCCAAACCCAGCCAGAGTGGGCCAGCGGCAAGGAGAGAGCCTTTCCTTCACCAGATGGGTCCAATAAGGGGCAACCCAAAACTCAGCCCTGGTGGGATCCAACTTCACCCTTAAGCAGTGGCAAAATTAACCATCGTGCTTGGCTTCTCCAACGGGAACGCCGCTGCTCTTGCCACATAAATCAAACCCGGCTGAGAGATCAAAACCTTCAGCAGAACCAGATGGCTGCATATGGGGCACACAATGCACGTGCTCGCCGTGCAGACAGCCCTTGTGCAGCTCCTGCAGCAGTGGAGATGCAAGAAAATTTATTTCTTTCTGCAGCCTCCCCGAGTTTGGGCTGTCTGTAGGAAGAGGAATGCTGCCACAGGGAAAAAATTGCCTGTTGTGCCAGTCAGCAAGGTAAAAGCATGCAGTGCAAGCACAGAGGGATGCACTGGAGCCATTAATATCTGTACAAACAGCCCAGAAATATCCTTTCCTCACATGTTTCCAGCAGGAAAAATCCTCAAGGAGGGCATTGGCACTGGATCCCACAGCACCCCTTTTCCCATGGCACTTTTAAGAAGTCTCTGACTAATCCTCCAAGTCATGTGAGAATGGGAAAAAGCTGATATCTTCAAGGACATTCATATTCCTAATTCCCTAGGTCGGTGCCTATGTCAAACAGCCTGGAAATCTGTCCCACACACTGTCCCACACATCTAAGAAAAGAGCTGTGACATTGTGGAATGTGGAAAACACAATATAAAAGCAATAAATGAGACAGGTAACCCAAGCATACAAACTTCTAGATGGCAAATTTAATGTATGACATTTCCTTAACCTGGCAAGGGCCAGTGGCACCCAGGAAAGGTACAATCAGAGAGACCTGTCTGTGCAACTGCCTGGTGCTGTGCCACCCCTGCCCCCTCACAGCCTGTGTGGGGTTGGTCTTCACCAGGGATCATGCACCCTGAAAAAAGCACCTTTGAGAGAACGACACCAAGACACATAGACCTGTTCCTCCCTTCCCTGGATGTCTCTTTCTTTTGATTGTGATCCACAGAAAGGAACAAGCGAGGGCTTGCTGCTGACACGGTGATGGATGGCTCTGGGCAGAGGCTGCTGCGAGGGATGAGTGACAACCTCCCAGGACACAGAGCTCGTGGCAAACAGCCCAGTCCGCCAAGCTCCACTGCTAAAGAGGTGGGCCTGCACTGCACAGTGGGGACCACTCACAGGCAGCTTGATTTCAGCAGTCTGAGGCCCCTGGAAAAGCACTTTCTGGAAAATGCAAGATGTACGGAGAGCTTCAGCTGTGCCTCTGCTCAGAGCAGCCGTCGGCAGGGACACAGGTACATCACACAGCATGATCTTGTCAAGGGAGGTGACAAGCAGGCTCACACAACCCATGGCTGTTCTCCAGAGATGGGCTGTAGCAGCTCACAATCCTTTGTGATAGCTATAAAGCACCATCAGTGTCTACTTCACTGTGTGCCAAACACTGTGCAGCCTTTTTTTAAATAAATATAAACATGATCTTTAAGGAACAGGCAAGTATTCGCAGAGAGCATGGGGATGGCATTGATTTACTAGCAGTTGAAATTTCAATTCAGATTGATTTCCATTAAACATGCCAAAGGATATGGGGGTTTTATGGTTTTTTCCTGAAAATAAGATCTCCATGTCATGCGAGATCTAAGAATTCACCAAGAAAAAGGAATAACTATGCTTCAAAGTTATTTACTTCACATTTCATTTCAAAGCTATTTAACCTGTTGTACACAGGAACTGCTTCAAACTTTATTTCTTTTTTACCACTTCCTTTAGAAGGCTGTTTTAGCAAAACAAGGAACACTTAAGGAATGAGGGAATCTTTTCTAACTCGAATAATACTAAAAAGAAAATGGAATAAATTGACCCATAACCTTTTCCTCACACCACATCTGAACAAAGAGCTTGTACAGGAGCCCCCAGAATCCAGCCCACACCTGTCTGCTAGAAGAGCATCCCACTTATTTACCCACTTTCTGTACTTCAACCACAGCAAAACAAAACCAGAATTTTCACACAAAGCACTCTGCAGTGCTGGAGAGCTGATGCCTGCTCAGGAGAAAAAAAAGTAAATTAATAAATAAAGGTGTTTTTTTTGTTTTAAGCACCTCCTGAATCTGCCATTTCCAGATATCTTTGGGCTTGGTGAGTCATTCTTACATTGCAATGCCAAGGGTGACAAGCTGAAAAGTTTGGCACAGGGCTTGGAGAGATGAAAACCAGTAGCAGTTTCACCAAATGCAGTTGGATACCAAGACTGAGGGATAATTTTTTGCCAAAGGAATGTTGCCTCACCTCTCACCTGCAAAATGCTTCCTGCCCTCACCAGCAAGCCAGGAAATGACACCTGGAGCAGGGCAGCAGCACCACCCTCCCTTGCTTCCCAGTAGAGCTGCACAGGAGGTGCTGTGATGGTTCTTGGGGCCATCACAGTCTGTTTCTGGGTGCTTTTTTCTGTCTGGGAAAGAGCAGATTTGTTCTTGTTCTTGATTCTGGAGCGAGGAATACATGCAATTTCCCACCCACCACCAGAGCCTAAGCCTTAAACATGGAACACCCATTGTTCAATAGCTCTGGAAAACACTCATTTAGAGGGAGAAAAAGGTTGTTTCTGGAATAGGAATCCATTCCTACGTCTTACCTCATTATTCAAAAAAGATTTCTGATTCATGCTTAATTCAACTCTGCCAGCATTCCCCCAAAGCCAAATGTGTTTAAAAAAAGACTGGATGTGGCACTCGGTGCCATGGTTTAGTTGAGGTGTCAAGGAATGGGTTGGACTCGATGATCCTGAAGGTCTCTTCCAACCTTATGATTCTGTGATTCTATGATCTCCAGCTCCCACTCCGTAGTGCAGCTACTGCAGGCTGAAAACCCAGGCCCTGCCCCAGCAGCTTTTTTTCTCAGTTGCTTTGCAAACATTTGCCATACATCATTCATTACACTTGCAACAACCCTGTGTACTCATTTCTTAAACCACTGCCAAAGACATCTGCAGGGGAACCCCAGGCAGGTATGGGAATACAGAGCTTCCTGCTTGTCCAGAATTCTACAGTTCTTTTCATTCTGAATTCCCATCCCTTGCACCTTGTCCTCAATTTTCAGGACCAGTCTTTGCTCTGAGACATGATGAATACCCATATGGTACAAATATACTTAGTGGAAAACCATAACACATCTTAATTATCAACACCATCACTTCAGAAGGACACAGCCAAGTTTATGGTAAGATCCCATTACAACATTAAACACAGATAGCTCCTGTACAGCAGGAAAGGAAGAGAAAAGGGGTAGAAACCAAGTCATTTAATCAAAAATGTACTATCTGATTGAAAAAACCTGTTCCTTCAGCAGCTCCTTGGGCACAGGTTAAGTTAATGAAGAGAAGGTTCACAGAGTACATGTGTGACTCTTTAGGCGACAGTAATCAAGCCGAGGTGCATTTCCTGGGGATTGGGAGCCAGCTGAGAGGAGCTGCCCTGCCTCGGGTCATTAAGCACAGCCAGCCAGTTATCCACTGCACCATTGCCATTACTGCCAATAGCCCTCAGCAGAAAAAAGAACCCTGTCCTGCTCAAAGGGGGAGATTCCTGGGGATTTTGCCTCTTCTGTATCATTTATGGAGCTCATGGGATGTCAGGAACCTGTGTGCAAACCTGGGTGACAGAGCAAACCACCCCACTGATGCTTCTTGTACTGTGTGGTGACAATACAGTTTGCAAAGCTGGGGTTTTCACCAAAATTTTATTTGCTTATTATTTCCTTACTGAGGAATCTGTAGACATCCTTTTATTTCCCTGTAGCCCCCTCTAAAGGGCGTTTGCTCTCACTGTCCTACAGCCAGAATGACGTGGTTTGTTCATCCCTGAGTTTGTTCCCTTAAAGAAGTGCTGTAAGATCCTTCAGAAATGGTCTAGGAGAGGCAGCAACTGCTAATTTAACTATGCTTTTTTAGTAAATACCAGAGTAAATAGACATAAATATACGGTGTTTAAATAGCAACAGCCCTAAGGCATAAGTAAATCATCTTTATCCTCTTTTAACTAAATGGTTTCTGAGGGGTCGGGAGGGTTTTGCACATAAATATGTATCTTAACAAATATTCAGCAGAACCCTTTGAATTTATGTCCTGCTTATGCAAAGAGAAAAAGGAGTCTTCCAATTCCCAACGCCTTCAGAGATGAAAGGAGGGAAGAGCACAAGGTTGCACAGTAGGAAAGCTGCACTTGGCACAGAAAATAAATGTGCTCTCTGGTCCCATTGTGGGTCCCACTGAGACCAGGGACCTGCCAGGGACACAGAATAATGGGATGGCTCCTCACCACGCTGTGTGAACCGTGCCCAATCTGCAGATGGTATCAGCACTTGTACTCCTCGTCTATCAGTGTGAAATCTAACACGATTCACAGCCCAAACATCACTCTTCAGGCTATAATTAAGCAGAAGTCTTGTTGCTGGTTTGCAATCTGATTTTAGGAAGGGGAGTGATGAGATTGTAGTTGGAGTCTCCAAGTGGCTTTGATGGGAGCAAATTCGCATCACATAATCACATCCCAAAACTGCAGGAACAGCTTCTTAAACCTCCAAGGCCATTTACACTGAGCCTTATTCATCTTTCACCATGTTTGTATTTATCTTAAGAAAGTAAAATGATGCTTCACAAACAAAATTATAATGACTAGTACTTAAGCAACCCATTTGATCCTGCAACCTCCCCAAGCGTTTTCCTCACTCCCACCACTCCCAGCCCAGACTCCCGAGGCATGAAGAGGTGCAGCACCTCCTGCTCTGCAGAGGGGTGCTGGTGCCACCCTGTGATCCAGCCCCAACCTGGACATCTCTAGTAGAAATATCTCTGCACATCTACAGGTTTTCACCAGCTCTTCAAAGTGTGTCTCTGCATTTCCTCCCTCTCCCCCACCCTCCTCCTGCACTTCCCTGGGGAAGCTTTTCAGGGAGATGGTGAGATTTTGAAGGAGAAATGTTTTGAAGGAAAAAAACCATGGAGATGTTTGGAAGAGGACAAAGGTCATCTAACACTGAGCCTTATTTCTGTCCTGCAAAGAAATAGCTGCCACACCTCTGTGGTTTCCCAGAGGGTGCAGCATGTCTCACTCTGCTAAAGGAAGGCCACTCTCACACACATCCTGAGTCTAAGGACACTGGTTTCTCTCTGCTTAAATTATTGAGCAGCACCAATGGCCATGATCAGGGCAGAGAGACGTTAAACAGATGCTGAGCCCCCAGTGAACCCTGGTGCAGAGCGAAGCCCTTCAAAGGCACATGGTGCCAAGAATGAATGAATGAAGAAAACATCTCAACAGGAGGAATGATATGATCTGAAGACCCATCAAGTCTAAAAGTCTTCACAAACATGAAGGGCACATGGAGATTTAAAAATGTGGGTGTAAGCAGAAAGGAAGAGAGGTGAAAGGGATCTTTGTCTTGGGCAACCCCTGGCTCCAGAGCACTGTGTGTTTACCAGCCCTGTTGGATAGAGTCTCTAGCCTTGGCCCAAAGAATCTGAGCGCAGCCCAGTGGCCCCTCAAAACTCCTGGCATGAATTATCTGTCCTTCAGAAAAGCCTGCTGATAAATCAGTCACTGGAACCCATTTTCTTTCTGGGGTTCAGTAATGGTTACAGTCTCTCCCTGTGTCTGTGATGGCTGGGTTTCTCATTAGCATCTCAGCGAGCTGAAAGATGTGTAAACAGGTGTAGCTACAGAATTTCCTACTGAGTACACATCTGAGGAGGCTCCAAAGCATAAATTACTCTTTCTAAAGTCAGTTTTAAATCATGTTCACTAACAGTCATCTCCTGCCCTTGATCCTTGTTCCTAGGATGGCAACAGGAGTTTCACATATGGTTTGAGTGAAGCAGGAGCCCTTCAACGGCTCCACATCCACCTGTTTCAGATTGTGTCATAGGTATGTGCTTAAGCATTTCATTAACATTTCCCTTTTTTAATGTTAACCCAAGCCATGCTAACTCTACACATGCATCTGGAAGTTTGAGGCAGAAATGCAACTTGCACCCAAACCTGACACATTCCAGAGGCAGCAGAGTGTGAAACTGGTGGGTGAGGAAGGCAGCTCTGAAATATTCCTCCTGAAAACAGGATGCTTTATCCTATTTAAATAAAATGGAAACTCTGTGGATGTGCAGTTGTAAAGATCCAGCCCTAAATGTACAGTTTTGGAGTATCATCATTCCCCTGTGAAACACACACTCTGCTCAAAGATCTCAGCTGCATTCCAAGGCTATATCCATGTTACTGCTTTTTCCTCATCAAAGCAGAACTGCACCCCACCTCCTTTATTTTGTGAGCTGGGAGGGTCCTTGCCATTTCATAATTGCTTTAGGAAAACCAATACAGTGCCTGTGATGGAAAGAGCCACCCATCGCTGCGCCTTTGTTCCACGAGCAATGTTATCCAGCAGCACAGCTCCAAAGCCTGGCTGGGAGCTGAACAGGTTTTAGCATGTTTTTTCATCTAATTTTTTCTGTCTCCTTTCAGTTGGAAGCTCAACTGTCAAGATTAAACCATCCACCTGTGTGGCATACCCCAGCATGGCTGAACTTGATAGATCTGCACAGTTGGATTCTGCAGCAAAGATCACAGATCTGAGACGTACACATTGAGAATAGTTTACTAATCTTTCCCCCCTCCACTCCTCCCCCCACAAAAGAAAAAACCCAAACCCAAACATGTGTTTTTCCTCGTGGTGCTTTATTTTTAAGGTATCTCCTGTCAACAATGTCATGATAGGAATTCTCAGGGAATTCTCAAAGGGAAACCTTTGAAAAACTCGATTGCTGTTGCTATCTCATGCTTCACACACAGCATATTGCAGCAATTGAGGACAGAAATGTGTAAAAAATTATTTGCAATGGGGGAAAAAAGAGAAAAGTCAGCTATGCAAGACACAGGTAGTGTGTTCCAAATCTGAAACTTTCAAGCACAATTTGGAAATAATGAAGAACTCTGCAGAAAAAAGAACAGAAATGCAGGAATGGCGCAGAGTGAAGTGGGCTCAAACAGCAGATTGTGCTGCAGGGAAGCCCAGAGGTAAAGAAGGTGAAGGCCTCTGCATAGATGATTTGGTGATTATGAATTTAGAGTAAGATATCCACCTGTCCACTGCTGCCCTCCTTCATGGGAAAACATGACAGAAATGACACAAACTGCTCAAGGACCTTAAACCCCCCCTGAGAGGAACCTTAACATTCAGCCTTCTCAGGTCTGGGCTTGGAGTAACTCGTATTTCTCAGCATTTCCTCCACAAGGTGTTTTCTCCCTGTTGTTGTCAGTGTTGCTACCACACCACCCGCTATTCAGTTTTAGTTGTAAAATCTGGTGCATTCAAGTCCACCTTCAAACCTGTGTGATAATGCTCCATGGCATCGAGTTCTGTGTCCGATCTTTCCATTCCTCAAACCGAGCTGCTGCCCCTTTGTCTTTTATTCTTACCTCATCTGTTGAACAAATGTCCCAGCCACAGTTATTAGAAATATTTGAACCTGACAGCTGCAAATACTCAGAGGCAACTATACATGCAGAGAACTATAATTAGTTGGAGCATTTAATTTTGTTTTTGAATCACTGAGATCCAGTATTGGAATCTCTGCAGACACAGACAATCAATACAGACAGTGTGACTTAGCAAGCTTTACGGTCATTTATTTTCCATGTATGAAAGGATAACTAATACACCCTGGCTACAATGACATATATTGTATTGCACAAGAAGGGATTTTGCTTCACTAAAACTCAGACCTGGATACATCCACTCATACAACTTTAGCAGTGATACCACACTGACTGCAGCAGTCAAAAATTACCCCTGAGAGAGCAGAAACTACAGGCTTGGGCTGAAAAAAATTAGTGCATAATAATTACTTAGTGATTGCTGCAGGGTGCACTAAAATCATCAGCTGGAATCTCTAATGTTGCCTAAAGTAGGTATCTCTCATCACTCCTGTCTTATGGAGGGTCAAGGCACAGAAGTACCCCTTTTGCTGAAGGCAAAGAGATGAAGTTTGAGTCTACAAGCCCCAGCCTCACATCTCATTATTCAAAGCAGTTCAGAGTTCCTTGGTATTGACAGTAAATCAAAATTTCTGATTTGTTGCACTTCCTGCAGTTTGATTTCTCCAACTGGATGCAGTCTTCTCCAGAGCTTCAGACCACCACCCCACTACCCCACCCCCCTGTCCATACACAATAAATCCAGGGAATTTATTGCCTTCCCTTCTCCTGCAGCCAAAGAAGCAGCAGGCACGCTCAGAGCAGAACCTCTCCAAATAGCCCATCTTCAAATAATTCCAATCAAACTTAGGAGTAGATCCCAGTTTCCTCTCCCAATTCAAGACATTCTTCTCTTTGCTGTTTTCCTTTCAGAACTAGGATATCACAAGTAAATATCTTGTCATCTCTGTTTCTGCATTCATGACTGATGTAGCTGTGTGGGTTGTGTAAAGTTGCTTTGGATTTCTAATTGTGATATTAATTCATTTATTTGAAGAGAATACAGTTGAAGTAATAAAATGAAGAAGACAAAGAAGCAGCAGACTATAAAATCATTACACCCTAGTAGTTTTATTGATAAGGATTAGGAGAAATAGCAGGAAGACAGAGAAGGAATAATATTTAGTTCAGATAATAAAATTATATGAGCTGCCATATTCATAATGTTAAACAAGACCTGAGGGAAGCTTAACTTGAAAGATTACACAGGTGGATTCTTTTCCTTTGGAGAACATGAAAGATTATTGTAAATGTCTTTTTACGCAGCTGCCTCTTCAAACACAGTCACAAGAAATTAGCCAAAGGCCCATTTTTCACCACATGGTCTGACACACACAGCAGTGTGGGGATGGAGCCCTTATTGCTGCCTCTGCTCAGAGCAGGGCTCAGGGATGCTATTCTAGTTTGAGGGGGTTGTGTTGTACCAGCTCCTTGCCCCTGTCCTGCATCCCATGGCTCAGGGCACCACAGGCACCCCCAGCTGTGGGGATCATGTACTGATGGACAGGGTCAGGGGATAAAAGTGTAATGATATATGAAGATAAATCATGTACTGTTCTTGGAACAGGCACTTGGGTTCTACAGGCAACCAGGTAATACCTGCAGGCAGGGGTCTTTCTTTTCCCAAAAAAAGGAGCACCTATGGATAAGGCACAAATGAGGAGAGGGAGAAAACAAGTCTCCACGCCCTCCCAAAGTTGCTGTTGTTGCTGGCTACCAGTGGGTTTAATTCATTTAACAATCTAATCCTGGTTGAAATTAGCAGTTTACCCCCAGAGACTTGCTGCTCAGTATTCCACTTCTTTGGGATCATATTCTGTTAAAATGCTCCAGCCGAGCTCTCTCAGGGGTTCTGGTCCTTGGTTTAAAAGCTGTTCAGTGATACACCAAGCTTGGCAAGCAAGCAAGTCTCACTTAGTCTGAGAGATGATGCTTTAAAATTAAAAAAATAAGGTGGAGAAAAATAGCAACGTTTCTGTTCTAGGAACAGGAGGCATTCCCAAATAGTCCTTGCTCCGGGCTTGGGAATTTGTTTTGATTTTTACCTTGATGTTCACTCACTTTAAGCACGAAGATCCAAAGCCTATATGAGAGCAATAACCATTCCAAGACATTTACAAATGACCCTCTTAACTGTTTATGAGACATTATCTGAGGTAAAGCAGAGGAGGAGAAATAAACTTGAAGTAGGAAGAGCTGGCTCGCCTCCCAGATGGAGCATGATAAAGCACCAGTGTCAGTGTTTCTTCTCAGTTTTATGGCAGCCTTTAACTGCTTGGTGTTTAGGATTTTTTATCAGAAAACGGAAAGAAGAAGGAATGGATCCAAAGCAAAGAGTTTTTCACAAACAATATTCCCCAAATGACTTTATTGAGCAGATACTGTGTTATCTGGCTATCAAGATAACACCATTTATTTTTTTACTTGCCACAACAGCCTGCTGCTCAGATTCCCAGTCCTGGGATGTACAAGGAATTCCTGAGCACAGCAATAAATTTTCAAAGGGATCTGGATGACCCCACTGCTTCTTTCCTATTAGAAAATATCCTGAACAAAGTTAATCTCTGGTCAGATTTAACTCATTAAATTGATTTCTATTGTCTCTCTTAAACAGTGTACTAGTTTTAAGTTCCCATATTTAGAAAAGCTCTCTGGATTTTGTTCATCTCCCACAAAAGTTTAATGAATGGCCCTTCATGGAACCATGGGAATGGAATACATTTTTTACATAGAAACCTCTCCTGGAAGTTGAAATTGCATGAAAATTGCCTCACTTCTACTTTTTCTTAGCCCAATGCAGAAATTAACTTAAATCACAATTTTTACTGCCCCTTCAAAACATTTTCAGCACTACTTTGAGGAAAGAAGAAAGGGTGAACCTCAGTTGTTCCTGTTTGTTCAAATTTTGAAATGTAAGATACAAATCAGAGCACCTATGCTGGGTTTGGAGGAAAGGTAAACAGAAATTGAGGGCTCTCAACTTGGATTTCTGCTTTTAACCACCTGCTTTAGGCAGCTCCTCAGCAAGGAAGAGCCTAAAATGTGTGACAGGGCTCCAAATAAAAAAATCTATCAATGAGCCAGGAGCATTCATTTCTGAAAGCACACAAGTTTGCTATTAGTAGAAAAGACAGTAAGGCCTTACATTTACAAAGCTGGTGGTTGGATCTTGACTCCTTTCTATTGCTTACTTCTTGGTTATGAATGAATAAAGCCATCCATTTACACCATCCTCCACAGAACAGGCAACCAGTCAGGTCCAGGGGAAAGAAAAGGTAAGTATATACTCCTTATTAAGCAACAGAACACCCTGTAAAGAAAATATGTTCATTGTATTGGATATATTGGGTTAAAATCTTCCCAGTTTTATGAAAACTTTATTGAAATGGTTGTTAAATTCACAGAATGAGCAGAGTTTTGACAAAATGTCTAAATCCATTTAAATAACATTTTTTCATGCTTCTGCAAAGAACTTGGAAATGTGTAAAAAATTGAAAGAAAGATGAAAGAAATCCAGCAAAGGGGGGAAAATTAAAATACATCAGAAATAGAAAACTAAAGGTCATACTTTACACAAACAGAAGGTTTGGCTTTTCCAGGATACCAGTGCTCACAACACCTCTATCATTTGCCATGAAATGCCAGCAGGACTAAGGGATGGGCACTGGGAGGAGCAGAGCTGAGGGAGGTACTGGAAAGATCTCTCATCTTCTCAGGCTGCAGCTGAAATCAGTTCATGAGGACAGAGCCAAAGAGCTGAGGAAACTCCATGTCTCGGCACCCATGGAGCCAGTTTTTGTTTGGATTCAATATCACAGGCTTCTGCCAAGTCCCATGAAAATTTATCATCAGCTCTCTAAAAACTGGTGTTATTCTTATCCCTAATTGATTGATTTGGTTTAGCTCCCTCAGACCGAGCTACTGTTCAGAGGCTAAAGAGGAAACGATTTCTCTTTGAGAATTTACCTGAAGATAAAGCACTTCCAGGACTGCTCAAACACAATGAGCTGGAGAATGAAAGACCCAACCATTCCCAGGCCATTGACTCTCCCAGTTGCTCTGCTGTGTGACACAGCCCCATGGCTGATGCTGGTCTTTCCCTCGGGTAAGCTGCACCCCTCAGAGCAGAGCAGCATCCTGATTTCCACCAGGACAGCTGAGCTCAAGCTGTGACCCAAGGGCAGCTTGTTTCAGCTCTGGGGGCTGCCTGCAGTGAGCTGTGTGCTTTGCAGCTCCTGGCAGGCTCTGGGTGAGGCACAGGCTGCCCTGGTGGACACACACAGAGCCCACAGTGATGGCACTGGGATGCCCTGGGGGTCCCTGTCGGTGACAGTCAGGCAGAGCTACTGCTCCAGCCAGGCACCAGATGCTGGAAATCCTGGATAAATATGTAAAATCTCCTGATTCCACTGGTATAAAATTTCCAGGCCAAAAAAAGAAGACGTGTCCAGGGAAACGATGCAATACCCTGAACTTCAAGCTTTCAGTTCCAGGGATTTCAGAAAGGCTTGAATCAAAATTTCCACTAACACCATTTAAAAATACACCCTCCCCAGCCAGCAGGAACCCAAGTGAAGAGCTAAGAATTAATTGAGTCCACAGCAAGGCAAAAAAAACTTATAACTAGGTCCTGAAGGATCAGAATGGTTTTGGGGATCAAAGAGAGGAAAGTGATGCCACCCTGGCAGAGGTGGGATTTCCCTGTAGAGATGTGATCCTGCAGGATTTCTCATTTCCCCCCAAGCACAACCTCACCACCACACCACACATTCTAAGTCACTCCAGTTTCTCTCACATTGAACCAGAGCTGGCCTAAGTCTTATTACAGCACTACTTGGGTTTATACTTGCAGCATGTTTGTCTATGTTTTTCTTTTTTGTTTTCACCTTTTAGTTGAATTTTTCTCCAGATGAGAATAAAGTTCATGGCAATGCTCATGTAAGCCAACGTCTTCAAGCTGAAATTACTAGAAAAGTTCATTTATTGAACACCTTTCAGGCGCAAGGGAATAAGTTGCTTTTCCAAGTCCAGCCATCCAGTAAGAGGTTAAGAACCAAATTTCTCTAAGAATTTCAATTGCAGATCTGCTGCCCTCATTATTTACTGGTAGAATAAAACATAGCATCCAAGTGTGAGGCAGGCAATAAATCCTTATACTTAGCACAATTCCATTCCAAGCAAACCCCAAGATCTGCACTACTTGTGAGTACAGCCTAATGGCTGCAAACATTATTTTAAGCATGTTAGCATGTCTCCACTGGAAAAAACATGAAGTACCTTGTTTGAGAACTGTGAGTCTGCTCTGAGCAGGCTGATGCCCCTATAAAACCTGTCCCAGAGCCCATTGCTTGGGTACCAAAAGCACAATGTCTCTGTTAATGCAGCCCTGAGCCCAGGATAACTCATTTGGAGCAGCAACACTCTGCCCATTTTGCTGCCTTTGGCCTGCTGTAAGCTTGGGTAGGTCTGGTTTGGGGGTATCTGCACCACAAACCTCTGCCTAGATCAGATGTCTTTCCCAAAACAGACATCTTTCCTGATACAGAAAAGTTAACCTCAGCAAAAGAAAAAATATTGGAAAATCTATTTCACAACATGGTGCAACTTTACAATTTTTCATTAATGTCATCCAACACAAGGATTTTTGGACATGGAAGTGTTATTTCCCATTTGCCTCTTAGAGGAAAAGAAAAGGAGAGCCCATGATGTTCAATGTGCTACTCATGGATTAATGTTGAGAAGAGTAACTTGTAAAATAAAAATGGGATCTTAAAAAATAAAATAGCTTGACAAGGAAATATTTGAGCTGTCTAAAACAGATTTATTTATACTTTTTTGGCAAAGATCACATTTTAATTGGGGTTATTACTCACATGAGCCTGGAACTATATAATATTATCCAATAATATAGAGAATCTGACACCAAAACATGTCCCAGCACACATTATATTTGCATTTGCCAGACATGGAATCCCATAAATTGTTGTCTGATAAAGGTCTGCAGTTCAATGGACAAGACTTTAAACAATTTGCAGGGGATTATGGATTTCGACATACAACATTCAGTCACGGTTATTTGTAATCAGATGGTCTAGTGGAAAGGGAATTAAGCCTCCTAAGCAGAGCCTGGCCTGAGGCTCTGTTGAACTTGAGAAAAGCCCCTTCCAAACCTGGGCCATCCTCCACAAGAGCCTGACAGCCTCAGCTATTCAAACCTCCCAAGGAAGGTGAAGCTGATCTAGCTGTCTGTGAAGATGAGGCACAAATCATCTTACAGCATCAAAGATCCAAAACCTGGGATGTGCAATTTACTGCATGCATGATGCTATTCAGGGACAAAGGAGATGGAGATTTTATGGCAGCTGCTCATGTTTCCCATAAAATTCAAAGCTCACAAAGGGAGACTCAGGAGGAAGTAAGGAGTAATTGCAACTTATTTCTCAGGGAAACAGGGACCTGAATTGGAAAAGGATACAGCAAAACCACTGAAGGAACAAAAAGAAGCAATAGGGATGGAAATGCTCCTTGGGGCATAAGCCCAAATACCCAGAACTCCTGAAAGATTCAGGAAGCTCTGATACAATAGTCACCATCACCATGCTCCCTGCAGCACACATAGTGGAAAATTTTCTGGCTTGTTGTGAAAAGGGAGGGCTGGGTAATCCAGCACTGTTACCTAATGCTGCTGAGTGGGAGCTGATCCCAGTCAAGGTGCCCCAGGCAATGCCACCTCTCTGCAAGAGAGATGCTCAACCTCCCTGGGGCACCTTTTTTCCAGGTCATGTCCAAAACTCTGAGGAAAAATGTCACAGAACTCTCCATTTTTTCTCATGCTTCATTTGGTTTAACCCAGGCTGGGTCTTGTGGACCTAGTGGCTCCACCAAGGGGGTGGTCATGGGGAAATGGGGACAAACCTCACCCTGGAGATGCACAAACCCTTTGCAGCCATGCCTACTACTGAAATGAAATGTCATGAAATCACAGTTCCAGGCAGAAAGACCAGCTCTGGGGCTAAAATTTTGAGTTCAGTTGTACTGAACCTCTCCTAACAGTCATAATTGGTGATTGCAGATCATTGCCAGGAACATGTGCAAAGAACCCAGTAAAATCCACATGTGTCAAGGTTTGGAATCATGTCATCATGGAACATTTCAGGAAAGAATGCATTTAATGGGATGAAATAGTAGAAAGGAATATAAGCAGGTGTTGCTTTCACACAGGTCTCTGCACACATTGACAGCAATAAACAAAATACAGGTGAAAAGATGGACTTGGATGTGGAGGTGCACTTGGAAACAAGGGCTCTAGTCTAGCTACCTTAGACAATCTTTGCCTTGGTGTTGCACTACCTTGGAGCTGTAGTAATGAACAGCAAAACATAGCCTTGAATATCTTCAATGTCAGCTGAACACCAAGATTATATTCAGTTCTTTCCAAAATTTCCACAAGATCATTCTTTTCCCTTCTTTCTATGGAGAGTACTGAAAACCACTTAAAGAGTGTGTGCTGAATGTGTGCAATAAGGCCAAAGCTTTCCAAGTGAACTGAGTGCTGGCAAAGCAATCCAGGCTGAGAGCAGTGGGAATTGCTCTGGTCCATTTAGTAAGAGTAGAAGAGCACCACATCAGTAGTACAAAAAGCCCTGCATCCCACTGCCAGGAATCTCTGCTGGCCAAGGAAGGAAAAGAAAGGGAGGCTCAAAAGAAGCCATGCAAATGCTTATACTCCATGCTTTGGCAATATCTGGTTCGAGATACTTTAATCTTTCTCATGAATTAGAAAGCCTGGTACTCACAGGCTGATCTTCCTTTTCTTCTTGGGGACTTGTTTCCTTGAAAACAAAGGGACCCATTGTCTTCAGAGGGACTCCATGAGCTTCCACAGAGCACAGAGCTCTGCAAATGAGGAATTCCACTGAAGCCCACAGGTTAAAAGTCCAAAAGAGATTGCAAGTCAATGAAAATGTATAAAGCTCGGCTAGTACGTGTCTCCATTTTCATCAGTCTTCTGACTTAAGCAAAGTTCAGTTTTGTGTTCCTCAGGATAGACTCAAAACAGCAGGAGTTATACCAAGTAGCCTCAAATTCACATGGGAGGGGAGCTTCTGGTTTTGCACTGCATGAAGGCAAGAGCAAAGCAAGTGTTAAACAAAAGACACTCACTTTTTTCCAATGGCAAAGTCATCTCACTTGATTTCTGCTGTGCAGATTACAGTGTATACAGATTTGAATTCTCTGATGTGAGAACTGGTCCAGTTCACTAGGACAACTCAGATTTGGGTCATAGTAGGGGGTCAAATAAAACAATAAGAAATTAAAGTATATCCTGAGAAATAAAGACTGTATCCTTTTATTATTTGATAACAAAATTAATCTAGTATAAGAGATGCCTGAAACTACTCTTGACAGCTATCAACAACATCTACAACAGCTACCACAGAGCATTTTGAAATGGGATACAGTGACATTTATTTTACTGATGGGCTCCCGAGGCAAAAAAATAGGCAAGAAGTGACAGTCCACACACTCACCCTGGAGAGCAACTGGATCTGGGGGCTTTGCAGGTGTAAAACCACCACAGAAGATTGACACATCCTCCTCAACTTACCAGAGCTCCACGGAAGTTTTCTGGAGCAAAACTGACACCTGTGTAATTTCTTCAGCATCTATGCTAGGAATTAGACTATGTCAGTATAAAATTAGTACAAGAGAGAGGAGTCAAGCCTTGTAGGTAAAAGCCTTGAAATTCTTGTCTCTGATCCGCCTGTCAGCATGAAAAACAAAATGGTCAACTAGTATGAAATTCAGTTTCTTAGCTACTTTTGGCTAAAAATGTGAATTTATAATAAGGAATACTACAACTATTAGATGATTAATGTAGGTCTTCCAAGAAGTCACACAGATGGTGCTGCTTGAGGATTTTTTAAAACCACTTGAGATTTTCCCTGGGACTTTAAGTTTTCCTGACAAATGACTCAAACTTTCATGAATTAATTCCATTATATAGAAATGGCACTAAGGAGAAGTGCACATGTCTCAGTCATCCTCATGCTTGGACATTGGTGACCTTAGTCCTACCTGGACCAGTGCTGGTCCCCAAGGGAGGACAGCCAGGAGCTTTCACATCCCTGCTGCTTCCAGCCACTGCCCATCTTCTTACATGACTCTTCCTGTTTGGGGCATGCAGTCAGCCTGGAACAAACACAGAGCTCATTTCCAAACTGGCTCCAGTACCTTATTTCCTCATTGGTGCCATAACAGCAAGGCATTCCTCACGGAGTGCTATTCTTCTTTTTGTTTTTTTTAACATTATTAATTGTCCCCATTGACAGTTCTAAACGGTTGGTTGGTTTTTTTCCCCTCTGATAAGACAAACATTTGAATCAAACAAGCCTTGACAAATGCTTGAGATACACATTGCACTGAAATAATGAGGGAGCTCTTTAATACAACACCACAATATGTATGGGCAAGTTGTTGCACTGGAGCAGTATGAGCTTGTCAGATCACAGTGAAACGGTATTCATTGAAAGAATAGGTACAAGGAAGAACAGCAGAAAGTATTCTGCTGTACAAACATGCAGCTAAGCAAAACCTTTGCAAAAAAATAGGACACATGCAAAATTGAATCATTTCTGTACAAAACTGCCTGATGTCAATAAAATTGCTCACAATAAATAGAAATATTTCCCTGACAAAGACAAAAGCAAAAATAAAGTCTCAAATTTAGTCAGGTCCAGATACATAAAACACAGAAAATTAAGAGCTGTCAATAGCTGCTGATTTGCAAACTATAAAGCTGAAATAGGCAAACAGAAAAGTGACAGCACGATGGTTGTTAAAATACTCAGGCTTACACCAAATTCAGATAGACATGTACAAAGTTACACTTCCCAAATCACTCACAATTAACTTGCCTGTATTCCTAATAATGTTAATTTGCTGAAATCAGGAAAAGGAAAGCATGACAGCCATCCTTCCCACCCATGTTTGCCTGTGCATGTGTAACACGGGCAATGGCCTTCCTAAAGCACAGGGCAGCATGACTCACACTGTCAGTATAACTCCCCAACTTCATCATTAAGAGGAGGAGCCAGTTTCGTGCTATTCAAAGCATATTTTGAAGGGCAAATGCTTTCTGACCTGGCAGCAGACCTGCCTGCAGTCCCAGGCAGTGTGTGCTGAGCTGTGTCCATGCAGCTGAGCCATTCTGCTGGCTGTGTGACAGGAAGGTGACACTGTGAGCCTCCTCTTCCACACCATGCAAGCCCGTGGGGCTGTGCCTGCCTGGTGGCCCTGGCACTGCCCTCTCCCTGTGTGACAGTGACAGCTGGTGCTGCACAGCCCTTGGTGGGTATTTCAGCATGATCAGGCTTGCAGGGAGCTCCTGCCCTCGCTGGAGGGGTTAGCAGTGGAAAGCTGTGAGATGGGGCTTTCCAAGGGCACTCCTTGTCTGGGGTTCACACAGATGTGAAATGCAAGGAGCAGTGTCACCACCACCAAAATGAGAGGTGGTAGCTCTGGTGGAGGGGATGTTGGCTGCCCCACTTCAAAGGAGCTATGTGTTTGT
Organism: Peucedramus taeniatus; assembly: GCA_013400575.1. Lineage (NCBI taxonomy): Eukaryota > Metazoa > Chordata > Aves > Passeriformes > Fringillidae > Peucedramus > Peucedramus taeniatus. The sequence continues at coordinate 144,125 of WBNO01019843.1, read as the reverse complement.
AACCACCCACCTCAAGAGGAGGTCCTGGCAGAAGGAATGGATTCTGCCTGTGGCACCTCCTCTCCAGCACAGTGACCACAGGCATCAGCCACCTCTAAACATGAGCAAGTGGTGGTTTGCATTGAGTCCTCCCAGGCTGGTTTGGTTGGACCAGAGGGCTCCAACCTGATCTGATCCTGGTGGGTTTGTGCCTTCAGGAGGAAGGTCAAGCCCTGCCATCATGACCAGGGTGATTCTGAGTGTGACCTGGCTGCTGCAGCTCTGAGCCAAGGCTCAATCTCCCCTCCCACCCCAGCTCCCCACTGCCTTCATGTAAGACACAAGAATCTGACCTCCAGAGACACTTTCAGGAGGACAGAGATCATCATCCATAGGCTACACAAACTGTGACCTTGCCCTTGGGCATTTGCCTGCTCCAGCATGTCTCTCCTGTCACTGATAAGGCACATCTGGATCCTCCTCGCATGCTGAAGAAGGAGGAAGGCAAAAATCCCACTGCTGAGACTTCCAGTCCAGCATTGTCACAGCAATCCTGGAGGGAGGGAAAGGGCTTGCATGGAGCCAGCTGCCCCACTGCCACCACCCAGGGCTCCCAGTCACCTGCTTGCTCTTGCTTTCGTCGTTGCTGCAGGCACTGCTGGTCAGGGGAAGATGATAGCTGCAACCCAACACAGAAATAATTAACTGTGGGACACCGAGGGGAATATGCCATGATGATCAAGAGCCTGCAGCCTGAGGCAGCGCAGCGTGTCAGGAGGAGGGAGCAGCATCCCTGCGAGAGCTGCCACTCTCATTTGTAGCGGCCGGGCATCCCACAGCGGCCCGCTCTCCGCCCGCCGTCAGGAAACAGCTCCGAGTGGGAATTTACACTGGGAGGAATTAACAGCCTGCCCTGGGCTGCGAGGAGGCGTTTCGGGTTTCACGGCTGCCGAAGGATGAGGGAGCCGAGTGCTGCAAAGGGGGACACCGAAGCTCAGAGCATCCCGCAAGCTGCGGGAGGGCTCCCGGGGCAGCGCTGCTGGGCAGGGCTTCTCCAGCTGCAGCACCCCGGGACTGTCCCCAGCGCCACTCTAACACCAATAATCCCGCAAACAGCCACTGGGGTTTAACTTCCCTAGGTGAAAATAGACTCAAGGAAATGAAATAGCATGATGGTATCAGCCAGTAGCTCAGCGAGTCCTGCTGCCCAGGGAAGGGGCGAGAAGCGGCTCCTGTCTCTCTTTTCCCTGGGATGGAGATGAGCTGAGAAAAGTTCTGGAAGAAGAAAGGCAAAGCAGGTCAGAAACATTGCTGAGTCCAAGAAGATGCAGGAGATGGGAAAGGAACACCAATGTCAGCCCAGCCAGGTCATGGGGACCCGTGTGTGTCCTGCAGGACACAAGGACACCCCACAGGGACAGCTCTTCTGATCCAGCTCTGTGAGGAGCACTCCAGCCAGGGTTCCTCATGGCAGAACACCGGCAGGGAAGAGGCTGGAAAGAGGTTTGGAGGAAAGCAGAGGACCATGGTGAGGCAGCTGGGATAGAGAGCACGGGCTGAACTCCAAGGAGAGGAAAGCAGAGCCAAATGCATCTCAGTCAGCTGGGGGATAACGAAGGGGACACGATAGGAGCCTAAAAGTATCTGGAGGTTGTAAACATCAAGGAGGGAGAGAAATTATCTGCAGTTGTATAGATGGCATAATTAAGAGTAATGGGACGAGATTAGGAAAGGAAGGGTTTAGGCTAAATATCAGGAAATATTTCCCAATGATGAAATGTGTTAGGCTGCTGAATAATCCTTCCAGGGAAGACATGGGAGCACAGCAGTTTAAATGGTTATGACTACCCATGACTAAAGCCTGGGCTATGTGCTGTCATCCGTAATGGATAATGTAATTTTTGTCTCTGGCCTCCAAGGTTATTTCCTTTCCATCTCTACAGGAGGAATATTTTATCAAGTAATACGTGCTTTGAACGTGATGCTCCTTTTGTCAGAGACAAAAAGACTCCCAGCTCTCAGCCCTGCCAGGAGTGTCACTGCAGTCAGCAGATTAGGGATGCACCCTGCTCTGCTGGTCACACCCCTTGCCTCTAGGGCACAGACACTTCTCCCAAATTCCAACCAAAACAAATACAATCTGCACTTAAAAAAAAAAAAAAAAAAAAAGCGGAGCTGGTTTCTTTTACATTGATTTTCAGTTTGCAGTTAGATAACATGAAATGTATAAAAGTAAAACAAATTACCCAAATGAAGTGCTGGAAGATAGGGAATTAAAGCATTGCAAGTTTACAGCAAATTTCCTTATTCTGCCTTATTTGTCATGAGACAGATCTGGACTGACAGCACCAAACTACTCCTTCAGTCAAATCTAGGAAGCTCTTGTACGCCACAAAATTTGTACCTGTCCAGAAAACAGGATTTCCAGTCATTTTCATGGGAGGGTTTCCATTCAGGCTTTAATGAGGAAGAGTCAGTCACCCAAACAAGAGGAAGGCAGCACAGAAAAGCCATCCATCGAGATCTGACTCACTGCATTTACAGTTGTAATTAGGAGGCTGGAAATGCTCAGCAGCAGCACTTGGTGACAGAACTAGAACAATATCACCTTTCATAGCTCTTGAGAAAAGCATCAGGTACAAATCCTCAGCCTCAGCGGTGCCAGTGGGGTGACAGGGCTGGGACAGGGAATGAGGGGACAGAGACACAAGTTTTCTGAGGACAGGTGTGCTAAAGCTCCAGTCATGCCATGTTTCTCTTGTTTGTTTACAGTGGACAGCAGGAGAGCAGCACAGGTCTGAGCTCCAGCATTAAATGGAGATCCCAGATGCTGAGCATTGGTGATGAGGCAGTCAGGGAGAAGTGGATTTCTGAGTTTTCAGAGCCCCAAGGCTGGGACACGGTGGGAGGAGGACTAGGGAGCTATAATAAATAAACACTCTTTAACACTGGATCTCAGTGATAATAATCCATCAAATCCTAAAGGTTTGCCCTGAGCAACTACCCAGTTTATGTACAGTGGGTTACTTCCTTTGTACAAAATCTTTCATGCATCCTTATTTCCCATATACTGTTTCACCTCGTGTTATACCTTGTAATCTTGGCTTGTAATGCAGTTTAGAGTTACTATATGTCACATAAGGGTTGAAGTTTAAAGCACCCAAACCGCAGCTGAGCTCAGACACACCGTAGCACTGGGAGGAGCACTCAGAAACGCTGAAGTGAACCTGTGGAATGCTTTTCCCACCTGCAGACTTTAACACCAGCAATTTCTGCATGAGTGAGCCATGACCAAGGGCCCAGCACATCACAGGGAGCAAGAACAGAAACAACTGGAGGTTTCTCATGGCAAAGTGTTGGTATGGCCAAGGCCAAACGACAGCAGCAGCTCTGCAGGCACTTTTGATGAAGGCAATGAGGCTCTTGTGAAGAAGCATATCTAATATTTCATAGTGTTTTAAAAGTAATGAAGATGTAACAATGTGAAACCAAAGGGTTTGCTGCCCAGGAAGGGCAGGATTGGAGGATGCAGTACCCAGCTGGTCCCTGCATCCCAGCCCATACCCATCCCTCGTGCCCCATCCCTGCACCCTGTGCTCACAGCAGCAGCTTCTCCCACTATCAGATGTGAGTCACTGCCAGAGGCACAGTGCCAGACCTGATGAACCAGAGGTCTTATCCGGTCTGGAGGATCTGAACTTCCAGTGTTTACTTAAGAATGAAGAGGAATAAACTCTGGTTTTTAAAGCCAAACATCTAAATGCACTCACTAATCTGAAGAGGTACAGTAAGCAACTGTACAAACACACCTTAAATGTTTCTAGGCAATTTTTGCAGTTCACCCAGAAAGATGTGTCGTCTTTCAAAACATGAAAATCCATCTTCCCCAAGTCCACAGGGAAGTGTTCTGCTTTCCTCTTTTGCAGGTACCAAAAAGGTGAAGCAAGAAAATCTGCAGCCAGGTACACCTTCACACAAAATACCAACCACTGTGAGCAACACAGAGGCAAAAACACCTCTGCAAACTGGACATGCAGGTGGATTTTCTCTGCAGGTTGGGGGAAACAGGGCAATTAAAGTACCTGACACCCTCATCTGTAGTGCCTGATTTTATGGCCAGGAGCCTAAGCCTGTATTTCTCCCCAATAGCCACATGTGATCCTTTTTAAAAAATATTTCACTCCAGCCAGAGCATTGAAATATCATTCAAATACATTCTGAAAGTTTTTTTCTTTTTTTTTCCCCTGAAAACATGGGCAGTTACTGAATTTAAGAGTTTTGTAGAGCAAAACCACAAGGTTTCATTCAGTCCTCATCTATAATTGTGGTAGACACTAAAAAATCCCTCGAGAGCCCCAGCACACACAGAGCCAGACCAGATCTTCCAAGTTCCTTCCACACACAAATCCTCCTGAATAGCAAATATTAATATATAGTAAATAATAATTGCAATACTTAGCACTTCCCAGCCATAGATCTCACAGTAATTCACTGAGCTGGATGAATGCCTTTAATTCTCTTGCTCCCAGGCAAACAAGGACTTCTCTTCTGCAAATATTTTCCATGCAGGTGTTTCATTTTAACCTTACACCTAGTTTTGGTGATTATGTTGTGGTCAGCCCAGTCACTGGGAGAGCTCCAGGTTAGTCTTCTTCTGTAAATGCTCCCCTCAGGAGAGCAAAAATACTAAATGTGTTTTTAACCTACAGACATGGATGATTCATCTGCTTTCTAAGCAGCAAATATTTGCACCCAAACTTGAAATCAGATGGGCTTTAAGGTCCCTTCCAACCCAAACAATTCTATGATTCCATGATTCTGTGATCTTTGGCAAGATGGTGCTCTCTGGAGCATGAGGACAGCCAGGATGGGATGGCAGGAGTAGCACCATGAGTGCACAGGAGAGTTCTTTGAGGAAGCTCCTGAGATGCAAAGCTGTTGGATGCAACAAGATCCAACAGGTCTTTTCATGTGCAACTACCAAATCCACCTGGAGCATCCTCACTTCAGTGCCTGGTTCTGCTGTAAAATACATGAAGACATAAAAAATGATGTTTTTTCACATCAGCTTCACTGGACACTCTCAGGTTACCTCTGGAAGTCATCTCTCCTTTCTGCTGACTGAAATTAGGAGACCTTGACAATAGGTTTGGCAACTAAAAATCATCTAAATACAGCAGCATATGGTAGGTCCATGAATAATGAGATGCATATTTAGAAATTAGTGTAGAGTTGGTTGCATCCTCCCTGAAATCACACAGAAAGTGCAAATTCTCTCAGAAATGCTGCCTCCAGTGCAACTCCAGCCTGTGTTTAACCCCATCTCCAGACACTGGTGCTGGGATGTGCTGGTGCAGAGCATAGCCAGGGCAAGAAGTGGGAACAGCAAGGGATGCCCCTGGCTCCTGCTCCCTGGGTGACAGCTCAGGGCCAACACAGGGCAGCTTCTCCCAGAACCAGAACACTCTAAGCTCAATCCACCCCTGCAACTAGGAGGCAATAACTCTTGGTGGGGGGGAAATGTTACAAAATATTAAGCCATCAGTTTTCATTTGTATGAGGCCCTGTGTTTGCTGCCAGAGTTCCATCCCATACACACCTCCTGCCAAGTATTGTGCATTTACCTCATTTCCACCCACAAGCCAGCATGGTCACCTATAAAGATTAATGTCTGGGACCTGTGCACAGACTGGAGATGAGTTTCAGATGGATCATCAGGCACTTTTAAATAGTTTTAAAATGGCCTTGGAAGTCATTAATCTTAATAGATACAGCAATAATTATATAAGACAGAGAAGGTCCCATGGGACAGGGGAGGAGGTGGTACTGGCTCTAAGAAAATCTTGTTCCACTATTTAACTTCAGGAATCAAGACTGGCTGGGCCAAAGTCCCCTCTCCTTCCTCTCACCTTGGCCCAAAGCCAATCTCTGGGGAAGAAGGAGGAATAAAATACATACCCAGTGACAGATATGTGTACTGCACATCTCTGCCCTCAGCATCTCTCCAGGAATGAGCACAAATTTGCCTGTGAGTACAAGCTTAGTCCCTGTTACAACCAAAGCTTAATGAATCTCAGCTAAAGGTAGGCTTGAGTATCTATATTACACCTATATGGATTTGTTTTTTTCCCTGACAAGGTCTAAGAAGCTGGTTTGAGTAAATGCCAGGGTCTAATACAGGGCACATTCAGATCCAGTGTGGCATTCAGTGAATGATCTGAGACACTGCTGTGCTGTCAAAGCATAGGTGAATAATGCTAATCACAACACAGTATTTGGAGTCAGAGGTAACAACTGCCTTGTGAGAGCACAGGAGGCATCTGGGTTAATTTGAAGGTATGTGGACCATTTATCACATTCCCCAAAATCCATAATGCATGGAACAGACTGCAGTAGAGATATTTGGATCAATGTCTGGACCTTAAGTAAGGTTTCCCTAATGCCCAAATCCCCAGGACTCTGTTCTTTGGTGGTCAGTCCTCTGACAGATCTCTGGAACATCATTAAATGTGTTGAGATTTCACTGGCAAGTAAACAACTGACCACAAGCTGCAGAATCAAAAAATCCTGCAAGTGCAAAGATGAGAAATACATCAATATTTCATTGATGGAGATCTACTCCCATTAACATCTACATTGTATAAGGAAACATCTCCAACTGTCATCCTGAAGAATAAGTTTTATTGGAGGAAATGTGGCCTTTCCAGTTGTCACAAACAGGGCTATAATTATTTTTAAGAGAATTAAGCTAAGTATTACCACCCTCTACAAAACTTTGTTTGTTTCTGTTTGTTGTGGGTGATCCTTGGTTTGCAGCTTGTTAGCAGCATGTCACCAGGGAATAAACACAACCACACACACAAAAGAAACTTCTTTCCCAACATCTTTCAAGGCTCTGGCTGCTGCTAATTGCTGACGCACACAATTGCTGTAGTTTGGGGTTTTTTTTTGTTGTTGCATAGCTGTCACTATTAGTAGTTGAGGATGCATAAATATCACGTGTGTTTATTATTCAAAGATGGCAATGATGATAAATTCAGTGATTTAAAAGGAGTGAAGGGATTTCCTTGCCACAACAAGTGTTTTCTGTTTCCATCTCACCACAAGGCAGTGATGCCCACCTCATTCTTTCCACAAAGGATTTGAGTCTAGCTTTATTGATCCAGTGCAGCTGCAAGAGCCTTTCATAAGCATGATCAAAATGCCAATAAACACTGCTCTTGTATAGCTTCTTCTATTTGTCCAACACCTTTTTCTGCCTTAACCTGCCCATGTCCTGGCAGGAGGTCAGCGTAGTTGGTTGCAAGCACATAAACCTCATACAACATGCTGGAATCACACCAGGAGACTGGGCAGGGCTGGAAAAAGGAATTCTCCCAGTGCTCATACTTAATTTTCCTTGCATAAACTCATAGATATGTTTTTTAAGTGACAGAGCTGCTCTGCTTTTCCTTCATGATAGATGCCTTTTCCATCAGGGATGTCGAGCTGTGGGTGAGGTTAAGGGGAAGCAGGGACAGCACTGGGTCTCATCCCACTGCTCTTCCCATAAATCTGAGACGTAGACTTCTTTCAGTGGGGAATAAGAGTGAAGCAGGGAGGAGACTGAAGTTCTGGAAATATTGCCCTGAATGGATGATCTTGCAGGCCTGACTCACACCAAGCTCCCAGCGGAGTGAATGGGAGGGCTGCTGGGCTCCTATATAGAGGGAAAAATTCATTATTGACTCCCTTCCCCCCATATGGTTAGGTCTGTCTTGGGAAGGACAGTATTTTCCAAACAATTTGTCATTTCTTTTTCTGAGCTCTCCTTTCCATTTGGCTCCAAAACAAATGTGCATGCACAGAAAGAAGCTCATTCTTTTACAGTTTGCCTCTTCTGGGAAGCTTAGAAATGTTACAATCCAGTCATGTTCCAAACATCCCAATTTCTCCCAGAGAAGCAATGTGGCCTTTTAGACACTATTCCAAGGATGGACTCACAGGGAAGGCTGCAAATAAAGGAATGGGTGAGTTTGGAGAGTTGTTTCCTCACTATATTTGGAAATATGGGGAGACGTTCTTTTAATGAATGCTTGTGATGGTTTAAAAGAGAAACTGCAAAGGGTTCTTCTCTTTGTGTAGGAACAATCTGTGTCACCATCACAGAGAATACCATCTTGGCTGTGGAAACAATACTTTTAGAAACTGGCTTGGCTTGGATGTGATTTGATGCTGGTTTGGTTGGCATCAGGAGGGTCACCTGGTGATGAGGTGCCCTTCCCTCCCAACCCCCTGCAGCACTGGACACTCCTCACTGTCTTTTGGACACAAGCCCTGGTGTGTTATTGACATCCCTCAATTCATCTAATGTCTACTCTGGGGGAGAAGCTTTGCAATTATTCTAGAAGCTGAGAAAAGCAGACACTGAGACATTAATCCACCTCTGAATTGAGCGTGAAGGAAATAACATGATTTAGGCACCTGCTTATACTCACAGCTTCTATTTCCACTTTATCTCAGTACACTCCTACATCTTGCCTCAAAGCTACACTATTTTTTCTGGTACCTGAAGCTTGCTGTTAGTGCTGTTAGTGTTCAGAAATGTCTCAGTCCTATGTGACATATGACCTATGTGGCTGAGGAGCTCAGTCAGGCTTCCAACCTATAACACACATTCAGCAAGGACTGTCTCCCAGACTAGGAGGAGTGGAATCTCTATGTAACCTGCCCTTGAGCCCAGAGGACACAAGCCAGCCACACTGCCCTGCTGAGGGGTCTCTGACCAGTTGTTTGCCTCTCCAGAGGTTTTTTGATCCCCTCTAAAAGGAGGTTCAGTCTGAGCTTGTCCCTCCAGAAGGAGGCTCCTGGGCTGGGGGATATTCCAGCATCCATAGCCAATCTTTATGGAGGAAGGATCTTGACAGCCACAACCCGGGCTGCACATGGGCAGGATGCTCTCAGTATTTGCCCTATTCACCTGCTCACAGCCATGACTCAAATGACTTGAAAACCTTCACAGAATCAGAATCACAGGGTGGGTACAGTAGGAGGGGACCACTGGAGGTCCTCTAGTCCAACATCCCTGAAGAATTTCTTCAGCACCCACCCACAGACGTGGGCAAAGCCTCTCCTGGTGCTGAGGGAGCTGTGCCCTGGTGCTGGGCCATCTGCAAGACTGGCAGGACACATGGTGTCTCCCCAGCTTCTCAGGCAGGCAGGCAGACTGGCAGCCTGGGAAGCTCCCCTCCATCCTCAACATGTAAACATCTGCTGGAGGAAGACTTTTCTCCTAATAACACATCATTAAACATTGATTTAAAGACAATCATCTTCCCTCTTTTCAGCTTCACAGCACCTTTGAAACAGCTGTTAGGCTGTAGAGGAGATGATCAGCTGAACAGGAAACACATTGTTAGCTCCCAGCATTAAAACAGTAGAATGCATTAATTTATGAGCTCCTACTCCCTCTCCAAAAGTTTTATTATGTTAATATCACCTTGATGTGCTGGTAGGCCCCAGTGCCAAAGCCTCTTTCACACAGTATGTGCCATCCTAAATTACAGGCTGGTGCCTCCTGGAACTGCCTTTGGAAAACTGGAGTAAACCAGTAAGTACTGAAGTTAATATTATCTTACAGACTAACAACCAGCTAATGCTCGACATGTGAATCCCATTTACTTCTTCTCTCTATAACAAATGGCAAGTGTGGGACTGGACTGTTCCTGATTTTATGCTATTTATCTTTCTGATCCATTCCATATTCGTTGTCCTTAGTTTTCAGCTACAGTTATAGCCTGTGTATATGAGTGTGTGACCTGCTTTACTTAGGAAAGCCCTAGGCACACCCCTGCTGTCCTGTTTGCTTGGTCACTGCATGACTTTTGTGTTTTTCTCTTGAGAGGGAAACTTCCAGGGAGTAAGTATGAGAAGCGCAGTGTCTGGAACTCCAGAAGCATCCCTGGAAAACTGAAGCGGACCAAGGGCCTGGGAACGAGCAGCGAGCTCAGCGTGCCGATATCACCCAGGCATGCATCTCCCGGAGCCCCGCATCCTCCAGCCCGAGCAGCCCTGGCTGCTGCCCACAGCCTTCCCCCGGGTGCTCAGCGCTGTGCTCCCAGTTTCACACTGAGGTCCTGAAACAAGACAGTATTTCAGGGGGTGGAAAAAGAAGTGAAAAAAGAGGCCATTCCTTGTCCCCGTCCCCTCGGACAAAAGCCCCAACCGGGAGGAAATGAAGAGGGCAGGGGCCGCGTAGCCAGGAGCACGAAGCCGCCCCCCGAGAGAGGCTCGGCCGGGCGGGAGCCGCCGGACGCGGGGGGCCGGGCTCGGGGATGCCTTCGGCGGCAGGACGGAGGTGC
>WBNO01019843.1:55604-120121 GCA_013400575.1 Peucedramus taeniatus | reverse complement strand
GGACGGGCGGTGCGGGGCCGCGGAGCCTGCTCTGGCATCCCGCAGGAGCTGGCCGGGCCCCGGGGAGCAGGCGCTGGGCTGCGGGTACCTGCGCTCCCCCGCGCGCATCTGCGCACCCGTCGGTGGGGTGGGGGGGCTGCTGCGGCCCCGCACTCACCGAGACGTGTCGCTCCCCCCTCCCCACGCAGGTTTGGTTCAAGAACCGCCGAGCCAAGTGGAGAAAGCGGGAGCGGAACCAGCAGATGGACCTGTGCAAGAACGGCTACGTGCCCCAGTTCAGCGGGCTGATGCAGCCCTACGATGACATGTACGCCGGCTACCCCTACAACAACTGGGCCACCAAAAGCCTCACCCCGGCGCCGCTCTCCACAAAGAGCTTCACCTTCTTCAACTCCATGAGCCCCCTCTCCTCGCAGTCCATGTTCTCGGCGCCCAGCAGCATCCCCTCCATGAACATGCCCTCCAGTATGGGCCACTCGGCCGTGCCGGGCATGGCCAACTCCGGCCTCAACAACATCAACAACATCAGCGGCTCCTCGCTCAACTCGGCCATGTCCTCGCCGGCCTGTCCCTACGGGCCACCGGGCTCGCCCTACAGCGTCTACCGGGACACTTGCAACTCCAGCTTAGCCAGCCTCAGACTGAAATCAAAGCAGCACTCCAGTTTCGGCTACAGCAGTTTGCAAAGCCCCGGCTCTAGTTTAAACGCCTGTCAGTACAACAGTTGACGGACTTGACACAAACCACTTCCGACAAAGCACCGCCGACAAAGCAAAGCAGAAGCAAAGCGACGTTTAACGGAAAAGAAAAAAAAAATTAAACCCGGTGATAATTAAAAGCAAAACCCAAGCAAGTGAGAGAGGGCAAAAAAATAAAACAAAATAAAGCGCACCCCCCCCCCCCCCAAAATAAAAGCCCCAAGAACTCCGCGGACTTCGACTGTCAAGGCAAAAAAAAAGCAAAACAATGACGCAACCAACAAAGCAGCGCTTTAAAAATATTTTTTAAAAATTAAAAAAAAAAAACAAACCCCATCTAAAACCGTAAACGGACCAGAAAACTTTTGCAAGAGACACCGAAATCTGGTACATGGATGAGTTGCAATTTTTTTCTCTGGATTATGCGGGTTGTATGTGTTTACTTGAACTTGCACAGGAGTCGGTAAGGCGGCCGCTGCCCCGCGGGGAGGGCGGCAGGAGGGGACGCCTCGGTGGTGAGAGCTGGTGGGACGATTCTTGGCCGCTTGTCGCACGGGAAGAGTTTGGTTAATGTTTACCACTGAGAAACAGAATCACACTCGGAAAAAAAAAAAAAAAAAAGGTTGGGGGAAGAGGGGAGGGAAAAAAAAAAACCAAATCGCAGAGTAGAATCTGCAGGGGGAAAAATGGTTGAAATATTAGGTATGAAACTATTAAAATAGTAATGACAAGGGTCAACCACTTATATAAGGTTATATTTATATCTACCGTTGCATTGTGCCGGATCATTGTCCTTGGCCGTTGAATAAACTGTTTCTAAAATGCATGATTCTTGATGTTTTTTCTTTAGTTGGAAGCTCTAATCCAATCATTCCTGATACTAAGCAGCTCAAGGTTCCTACCTCTTCATCCTTTCCAAAAGACTGCAGTATCCCCGGTTGTGAGAGAGCACAGAAACCCTTCAGCAATGCGAAAACTGTTCATCTTTTTCCCCATCCAAAGTCTTATCCTGATAATGAAATTATCATTCATCTTTATTTAAATGCAGGGGGTGTTTTTTCTCTTTGAAAAGTAAAACGGAAAACCAACCCCCATTTATAAAGTCTCGAAAAAAGACGAAAAATGGTTTGTTATGAAGTGATTTCAGATACTGCATCTCTGATAGAGAAACAGAAAGCCTCGGCGTCCGGAAAGGTTCTTAGCAAAGCTGAAAGCGTTCCTTGCTTTTCTAAATGTGAAGGAAGAACAAGGAACCAAAAAAAATTCTTAAGGTGTTATTATCTTAAGGTGTTATTATGTAAATATAGATACTTTTACAAGTGCTTGTTGGAAAAAAATAAAAACAACAAACAAAACATGGAAATGATAAATATGATTTTTATTAATACGCATACAAAAGGCATATGAAGTTTAATTGCAGGCATATTTGTTGCTTTTTTTTGTCGATACTTATTACCTGTAGATGACAAAGAGACATAAAATGCACACGGTACTTCTTTCCCAGTGTATTTCACACCTGTGGTAAACGTTACGCTGGATGTTTCAATTATGCTGTTGTGGATAAGGATGCAGTATATATATTGTTTTATAAGTTATGTTTTGTGATTTTTTTTTCAAAATTAAGAGCATGGGAATAAAAAAGAAAACTTAAAAAAAAAAAAAAAACTAAACCGAAACGAAATCTAGAAATGCCTTTACTGTTCTTTTCTGGCTGTGTTTAAGAGAGCGACTAAACAAGAAGAAAAGCAACTTTGTGTCCCCCGCCCCTCGGTGACATTTTGGGGAGGCCCCCCCGCTTCCCCCGGCAGTTGCGCCGTCTCCCCGCGTCCCCCGCAGCGTCCCGACAGGGAAGGAGCCCCGATCCCTGCCCCCGCTCCCCGGGGCAGCCCTGGCAGTGGAAACCCTCCCCAGGTCCAGTTTTATGGCAGACTGTTACCGCTGTTTGCCGGAGCTGGGGATCCAGCCCTCCTTGCCGCCGCATCACTGCATCCCAGCAAATCCCACCGCTCCGCGCCGTGGCTCGGGCTTTTCCTCCCCAGAGTTAATCCCCGCACCCTGCAGCACCCCCGGTGGGTCGCAGCCCTGGCACTGCTCCTTCTCCCGCAGCCGCTCGTCCCGTCTCGCTAAGGTGCGTTTTTCTCTTGTTTCTCCAAATTCTCCGACATTCTGAATTTTAAAGCTTGTTCGATTGATTCTCCCTCTCCTTTAAGTTTTTGCAAGCCCAAATCCCCTGATTTAAATGCTATTTATTTACTATTTATTAACTATTGCGATTACTATTAACGTTTTGCCCCAAATGCCATAACTGATACAACGAATGAATTAAATATCCGGAGCCGGCGGCAGGAATAGCCACGGCCGCGGCCCTTCCCCGGCCCAAACGCGCTGTTTGCGCGGCCGCGGATGGCTCTGTCCCCCAGGATCGCAGCTCTCTGTGCCCCGGGGGCTCCCGCGCCCGTCCCGGGGCTGGGGGGCTGCGCAAGGGCTTTGTTCTCATCACGGGGGCTCAGCAGAGCGGATCCGAGACTCCCCGGCTGCTCCATCCCTCTCCATAGCCACGGGAGTGTCACCAGAGCAGCACAAGGACTGATTTCCCCCCGTTTTCCAGGCGGGAGGGGATCTGCCTGCCCTCCTCTGGGATTTTAGGTGTTCGTTTTCTCCTCTTCCTGGAGGTAGCACCATTAGTCCTAAATCGGAGCAGCGGCGTTCACGTTTTGCCAAACCCTGCCCCAGGTTTCAGTTGTTGTCGGAGTTCTGAACCACCCAGCCCCTCCCGAAACTGTCTGCAGGAAAGAGCTGGGGGACCAAGGACACAGCCTTCTGTGCTGCTGTCCCTCACCAGTGTCCCCCGCCCTGTGACTGTCCCACGGAAAGCTGATCTGCTGCTGCTGGGCGACATTTGGGCATCTTGACACATTTATGGCTCAGGGAAAGGAAAATTCCAGGGAGACACTGAGCAGAAAGCAGCTCCTTCACCCTCCCTGTGCACTTTTACGGATGCCCTGCTTCCAGCAGCCTTTGGGTCTCCCCCACAACAATTAGAGCTTGAATTATTTGGGGCTTTGGAGTGTTTGAAGCACGGCTTTGGACCGCCTTGCCCAAGCACATTTCCCTTAGCGATGTGCCTGTGGAGGTGCCCAGGTGTGTGCCCACGCTGGGGGCAGCCGAGGAAGGCTGTCATTTAATGCTTCATTACTCCCCAAAGTGCCCACGGAGGGGGGAGGGCAGTATAAAACACCGCTCACCACCCTTCTCACTTTGGTTTTTGAACTCCCCTTGCCGGCATCTGGCTGGTGGGTGTTTCCACACACCGGAGGCGATGGTTTTCCATCCCTCGCCCTGCACATTCCTCCCGGTGGTTTCCAGCGTGTGAAGCAGGAGCTGGAATTCCTGAAGCTGCATCACTTCGATCCCGAGAGGCTCCATCCCGGTGGGACCCTGCCTTCCCGCGGGTGCGGCAGAGAGTCCCCAGACTTCTGCCTGCTGATTGCAGTCTTTGTCAAGGCAAGCAGATCCTTGGAGCCAGAGAAATACCGGAATCAAGTTTTCCATTTGTTCTGGGTGTGCTGGCTTACCTATTAGCATTTCCAAAGAAAAGCTGCCTGGGGAGAGCTTTGCCTGGGTTTGCTTGGGAATGCTGCGTGGTCCTGAGAGGTCCCAGAGCAGCCCAGGAGCTGCTGCACAGTGGAGCTCTGGTTGCACCAGCCCAGATGAAGTTCACAAATACTTTATGCCTCAGACTGAACAGTCCGTTCAAGATTAAATGTCTTCTAATAAAAAGCTGTGGTCAGTTTAATTCTAAATTGCATACTTCTCTTTATCTGTGGCCTGGAACTCAGCAAACTATGCAAAGTCCCATTTAAATTAATAGGATGCTTCAGTACCGATTTTAATGGGGTTTTGCATAATAAAAATAACACCTAGAAATGCCCTAACGTTTTGCTGCAATCTTGCAACAAAAGTCAGTGGAACTGGGATAATAAAAATACAGGTTTTATATGAAACCTATGAAGGGTTTGTCATTAACTTCAGTGGCACAGTTTCAGGCCTTATTATTTTAGTATATGCTTGTATAAGTAAAAATTACTTTATCAATTAAATGAGAATCTGTGACTTTTCTGTTTCAGTCTGGCAACTTGTATGTGAAGCATTTAGTTTGATGTTATCAAAACAGCCAAAATATACCAACTTATAAACCAGCCCATATACAAAGACTGAAAAGAAACAAAAAATATACAAAACTACACAATGTTTTTGCTCAGTTTGACCATCAAACAAAGCTGAGTTGTTACTTCTAAGAAAATATTTCATATCCCTCCTTTAATCTATCAAAGAGAACAGTTCTCTGCTCAGCCTCATAGAAAACAGTAAAAACCTCCTTCAAAGTAAAATATATTTTAATTAACAGAGCTGCAAAATAAAATCCACAGCTATGCAGCAAGCCTCCTCTGTGGCTCACCATTGTGTGAACTGCTTGGACAATCTGCTCTTATTAACAAGCCATGGGCTACACTCTGTTCCAAACTGATTAAGCAGTAGGGCTGCAGGCAGATTTTCTATCAAAAATGTTTCAATGGCACCCAGCCTGTTCTTCTGCAGAATGATGGGGTTTTTTACAGGAAAAAATAATTTGTTTATCCCCAACTGCAATTTCTTTAATGAAGAAAGCATATGCACAAAAAAATTCATTTACCAAATAACTTCTCAACAAATAAAAATTCTCATAGGAAATAAAAGAAGAAAAAATGAAAGAACATATGCATTTGATTTTTTCCCCCTTCTTCACTCAAACAATTTCTTGCAGAAAGCCAGGTAAAAACGTTCAGTCTCTGCTAGAGACAAGCAAATTTGCTCACAAATCTTCCCAGGAGATCAGTGGAGCTGAGGAAGGCTTGTGCCCGGGGCAAACCCCACCGATGTAAATGAGGAGCCCAGAAGCAGCTCCTCCCGACACCTCTGCTGATGCAGCCCTGCAATCCACGGCAGCCCGCAATTCCTCCCCGGAATAACATGTAAAACAGCACTCGCTCCGGGTTGCTCATTCAAGTCTTGCAGAGCAGCTTCAGACCTCCCCCATCAGAAAAAAAAAACAGAAAACCTATGTGTTAATATGCAAAAAACAAAAATCTGACCTAGTATGAGCAGGGACGAAGTAGTGGCTGTCCCTCAGAAGCACGAAGTAATTTATATGACAGGGTTCAAAGTGATACATGCCTGGGTATAGGAGATTAGCAGTGGGATTTTCAAAAGCCCTATGTGAGTAAGGACCAGATTAAAAAAAAAATTCACTGAATAAGCCCTGCTGTGAGATTTTCCTAGAAGTGAGTTAGGCACCTGGGATTTAGACACTAAGAGTGAGACTTTTAGAGGGATTTAGATGTCTGAAGATACAGCTAAGTACATAGTGGGATCTTTGAAAGCACTCAGTACCAGTGTCTACCAGAGGTTTCTGTTCTGACTCCTTCTGAGGCTCCTCTAACTGCCTGGGTGAAACTGTGAGAACCCCTTCCAAAGGCTGGCTCTTGGCATTTGGGCGCCCTCAAAAAATCCCATTCTCCCTCCACTCCCTTCTTTTCTTTTTTTCCCAGAAAGTCTAGAAGGAGAGTTCAGTCTTTTAAGAGCTAATTCAGGAAAGTACTTAAGCACACAAGGAAATTACTCAGTGAAATGCTTCTAGGCATGAGGTGAAGCCCTGATCCCAGGGAGAGCAGCTGGAGATCTGTCACTGGCTGCAGAGCAGTGGGGCTGTGGTCCATGGGTAACCACAGCACCCCGCTCCTCTGCTATTAAAGCCAGCAAATTAAAGTTGCTTAAATTTAAGCATAAAGTTAGGCAAGGTGCAGAAAGCATTTTGGAGCGTTGTGCTCTTCACCATCCCTGTTTTAAGTCAGATCCCAAATTTAATCTTATGGTCTCACAAAGCAAGACCCCACTATTTAAACCTTTACAGGGACACGTTTTGAACCTTTGGCAGAAAACCTGGAAAGCAGATGAGAAGATTGGGAGCCAGCCTGCTTCCCCCTCCCAGGGTCTGGGGAACACAGGCATCAGCCTCCTTTCCCTGCTCTGTAGAAGGCAGCAGCTTTGGGGAGCATCCCACAAGTAGGTTCAGAAGTGGAGCCTGGGGCTGGAATGTTCTGCACAAATCTTCCTCCACCCACCTACAGACCATGAGCTAAACCTCACCAAGCAGAGGCTGGCACCTCTGCTGGTCACATTTGCAGGGGTTATCATTTGGAAAATTCAGAAACTGCCAAATCATGGTCCTGTCTGCTTTCCTGACCTGGACACCNCTTATTTGTCCTACCCCCACAAACCCCCAAGCTCTGACATCACAGACACCCATTCATTCCAAGGCTCCCCCCTGCTGTCTCTATTGATCAGTTTTACATTTCTCCCCCCTACACCTTGTTCCTCACCTGTCTATCCCATACCAATAATAGTCTGCTGCAAGTCTACCTGGAGATGTGATTTAACCACTGCCTACACACCTCACTTATATATATATATATCTTCATCTGTTTGTTCTATATATCTTCATATATATGAAGATATCTTATATCTATTTATCTATGTTTATTTATCTATTTATCTATGCTCTATATATCTTCATCTGTTTGATCTCTGATCTGAAATCATAACTATGAATGACATTACTTATCTCCATGCACCCTTTGAGCTCCCTGCTATAACTCCTCTAGATGGACATATTTCACTTGTTCATCTCTACCTTGAATCCCCTCATTTAGCCAACCCTACTCCCCCATTGCCAACAATACCATATAACTTTGGAATACATAAACCTGACCACTCCAGCTCTGACATATTTAGCTAATCCTCTTTCTTATGGTTTAACACAGTTTAGTATCAGCTAAATAAAAATGTATCACATATTTCTACCCATTCCTGTAAGATGCAAGGTTAAGATTAAGTTAGAGACAGGGTTAAGGCTTATGGCTTAGAGTTAGGGTCAAGGTTTGTGGCAATTGGGTAGAGATTGGTTTAGAGTTGGGATGTAGTTGGTTCAGCATTTAGGATTATGGCTGGTTTAAGGTTGGATTTGGGTGAGGCATGGGTTAGGTGTAGGATAGGATTGGTATCAGGGTCAGTAGGAGATCTCAGTTTGTGCTAGGCTTAGGTAGTGGATGCAGTTTTAGGTGAGGTCAGGGGTTTGGATTAGTGCTGTGTTCAGATACTTTTGGTTTAGATTTGCATTAGTGCTATGTTAGAATAAGCATTAAGCTAAGAGTTGTGTTTGTGTCAGAATTTAGAATTAGTGTTAGTTTTAGGATTGATTTGGAATCACATGTCAGCCTTGATCATGTAATCTCTCTATGCTTATTTCTTGTGCAAACAGATCTGTTCTCTTTCTGTCCATCTAATTTTCCCTCCTACACACCCCTGTAGGTGTTCATAGGTGAGTTTCATAACACTTAATAATCCATTTTCCCTGTGTTTTCTCATTTACCTGACCTCTTAGCCTATTTTGCATACATTCATGTCTCACACATCTAATCTATCTCACATATACTAATCACTCTCATCCTTTCTTACAGCACTAATGTATTCACCCCTTCTGATTTTGCCTGTCATGCCCAAGACATCAATGCAACTCCTGCCACGATTAACGATATTTTTTCTGTTTCTTTTATACATACTCATTAAGGTAGCGCCTGTGACTACTTACCTACCTAATTAATCTGATGCAAATTTCAATTAATCTCTCTGGATTTCCATAGTACATCCCAAACTATATATTTTCATCTCCCTCCTTGTTCCATGCATATTCATTTCTCTGCTCACTCGTACCCGCTCTGATGAGCTTCCTGGTGCCCACTCATCTGTATGTGCACCCACATCCTTCTTCATCAATCATCCTGTCCAGGATTTACTCTTCCATTAAGCATCTTTCTAATTCATACCATCAGGCTAATTTCTCAACACTCCCAGCTCATGAATACTGCTCTGTCTCCTTATCTACCCAATACCTGGTCCAACCTGTTAGCTTGCTAATTGTTCCAAGCTTGTTTTTTTCAGCATAATCTCTTAATTCTGCATGAATTTTATATGCAATATATTTACTCCATTACTATTTCACCTTACTCCTCCTAAAGTGCTTTTTTGCTTTTTCCCATGTCTACTCCCCTCTCCTGTCTGTGCATTTTCTCTTTTTTTGTGTGCATTGACCCCATGCTTTCTCCACTCCCCTGTGTCTTGTACATCCCCCTTTTCACAGTTCTCTGTGTGTTTGCAGGGAGTCTCAATCACCAGATACCCTCTATGGGAGCTGCTCATCTATTATTCTATTCACTGCTCATCTATTAACTCTGCTATTGTTCTTCTTTTATCTGTTCTTCCCTCTATCTACATTCCCCATAATCAATGTCCTGTTCATCCTATCAGCACATTTTTATTGGCATATGTTTATTCCATTCTTCCAGCTATCTTTCCATTCCTTCACCCAGACAACACCTATTCTGTCTGTTGTCAACTTGTCCCTCTCAATCTAATCTCTTTCTCTCTTGGCCTTTAATTTATTAATTTGTTCTCTACGGCTTTATCTAGTCAATATTTCTAGCTAATATGAGCTCCTCTGATAATTCAGCCGGTATATACACCCATCTCTTTATCCACCCACCCATCCAATTTCCACTCAGCTGAACTGAACTAGCCTCAGAATATTCCCAGTGTATTCCCAGTACTTCCAGAGGATCCCCTTTTCCTTGTTTACATCCATTTTCCTGTGTTAGGTATATTAGCACCACTGCTGCTCATGTCACTGGAATTTATGTAGCCAAGCATCTCTTTACATCCCTGAACATGTCAACAGACACAGCAGCAGTTCACATGTCCATTTGTTCCCTACATTCCAGTGTCTTCTACTCTCTCTGTACTTGTCTCCTTGCTACCTATTACAGCCACAGACTTACAGTACCTGCTTTCCATATTCCAATCTATCCAGGTTACATTTACTCCACTTAAATTCCCAGCCATCCAGCAATTACTTTACCTACCCAATCCAGCTTTCTTGTTCCATATTTATGTGCTCCACACCCATACAACAAACCAATACCTGACACACAGAAACCTATTTGCTCATTTTAACATGGCCATCAGGCTCAGGTGTGCTTCACTCTGTGCCATGCATTTTTGTCCATCAAACTTCCTTCCTTCCTTCCTTCCTTCCTTCCTTCCTTCCTTCCTTCCTTCCTTCCTTCCTTCCTTCCTTCCTCTTACCTAGCTGCATGTTTTAAAATATTTCTGTTTTATAGCGAATTCAGCCAGCCCCTCTTCTGTGCCCATGTTCATCCCATGGGGTCACTGTGCAGTTTATCAGCCCCTCATTCCCAGCTCCACTACTCATCCATCCATCCATCCATCCATCCATCCATCCATCCATCCATCCATCCATCCATCCATCCATCCACTGGATAAACTTTCTGCTCACCCAGGCAGGACTTGCTCTAACACAGCACATCCCACTTCTACTCCTGACATACATCAAGACCACCCTTACCCCTGGCTAGGCACCTAGTCCATGTCACATGCACAGGCTTTCCCTCCACCATCACATCTTCTGCAGTAATATCAAATTATCCCCCCTCTGCACAGACCCTGTGTATCTATATAATTATGCCAATTATTCTAATTTATCCATCCCCTATGTACCTGGTATCTCTACCCATTTCATTATGTATGTTTATCTCAATTGTCCATCAGTTTACACCATAAAATTCAGCAACCAGCACATGGGGCCATTTGATCTGGGTGCCCAATGCACTCTCCCTCATTAGACAAGAGGTAATT
This sequence comes from Peucedramus taeniatus, assembly GCA_013400575.1. Lineage (NCBI taxonomy): Eukaryota > Metazoa > Chordata > Aves > Passeriformes > Fringillidae > Peucedramus > Peucedramus taeniatus. The sequence goes on along the minus strand of WBNO01019843.1, from coordinate 109,616 downwards.
CAGTTCCAGCACTCTCAGTGACCCAGCCTTGCACCAGACAGGCAGGCACAGGGGTACAGAAAGCAAGAATGGATATTGTCTGAGTAAATGTCATGTAACCCCATGAATCTCAGAACAGAAATAACAATCAGTTGTGAACAGGTAGAAGTTTACTTCTGACGTGATGGGGGGTCGAGACCATTATGCTAACAAAAGGAAGAGAAGTGCATGTTGGGAACAGACAAAATAATCATCTCTGCATCAGTGAAAAGTGTGATTTTCACAGTGTGGGATTTTGTCATCATACTACCAGGGGAAGAGAAGTCATATCAAAGGCTCCCACCTCAGCTCTCCTCTCTTTCTTGTAAGTTTTGCTTCCTGTTTTCCTTTGGCACTCAGAATCTTTCCCCGACCAGGTGAGGTTAAACCTGCCTGCAGCCATTGTGGGGGAGCTTCCATCTAGTAAAATTGATGTCTTCTTCTTACTCTTAGACATTTTCATTTTTCCTCCTCAGATTCTGGACCCTGACCTGGGTTCAAACAAAAACTCATAGGACCAATCTTCATGGCTGAATGGGGGAAAACCTCTGAAGCCCTGAGTTTGGATGAGTTCAGACCCAGGACTTTGAATTATCAGGATGGTGAGCTGTAGGACTTGGTTTTGAATGTTTTGCTGTTATTTTATCTATTCTCAATTACTCTCCAAAACCAAACCAGTATCATTTGGGATCAGTGAACCATCAGGTGGCAACGACTGACAAAGCAGATTTGGAGTTATGCTGCCAAGGGCCATGGAGGGAGCTGAGGACTGGGATGCCCCAGGAGGCTTTCCTGAGTCCTTGCAAGACGCACACGTGGCAGGAACTGGGGGAGTGGAGGGCAGGAGTCGGGAAACTCTTGGGAAAGTGTCATAAATACCTCTGGGTATTCCCCGAGATAGCAGAGCCCGTACATGCACTGCTGGTTGCAATCACCAGCCTCTGTGAGAAATTGTTTGTCTTGGTCTTTGCATTAGGTAAATGCCCAACCCAAAATCACTGATAACAGCAGACAAAAAAAAAAAAAAAAAAAAAAAAAAAAAAAAAAAAAAAAGGAAAAAAACCCCAAAAACAACCCAGAGACAAAGGTCTCCTTGGGCCCCCAATCAGCAACAAAAAAGGCAGCAACCAGACAGCCATTTAGTGAACATCTCAAAGCTATCTACCGTCTGCTGGAGGGGCTTTAAAGGCATCAGATTTGTGTGTTTGGCTCAAGCCAAGTGAATTGTAGTCTAAAGCTTTTCCTTGAATTCAAGGCTGTGTTTACTGCAGTCAGGGCGAGGGGAAGGAGGCAACCCCAAAGCCCTCCCTCCTCCTCTTCCCCCACCCTGCAAGCCCCAGGCTTGAAACTTGATTTAAAAAAAAAAATACAAGATTGAATTTCAGTTTGCAGGATTAGGGAGATGACTTTTAGGGGCTGCTTGTTGGAAAAAAAGGAAAGCAAAGCAGCTGGGAGGGATTAGGCTGAGCTGGCGTCTGCACTTTCAACTGATTCAATTTTGCTCCACAAGACATTGTATCTGAGCCTTTCTGGAGACTATTCAAAGCAAATCATTTTCATTTTACCATTTGGTAAGTGATCAGAGTCTATTTTTAGTGTCTTGGAAGCGTCGGGGGTTTTCTCTCTATCCTTTTCTTTTCTTTTAATTTCTTTTCTTTTTCTTTTTCTTTTTTTTTTTTTCTTTCTTTCTCCACTTTCTTCCACAATTGAATACCTGCATTTGGGGCATCAAGAACAGGCATGTTTGGAGGGAATGTTTACCACAGCCAGCAGCTTAAATTTATTTTATGCCTCACTTACAGAAGAAAGGGCACCAGAGAGAGAGGTTGGAGCTGGCAGGGCTGTGAAACCACTCTCCCAAAAAGTCTCCCAGAGTCCAGACTCTGCATCAGTTTGGGTGTTTTTTGGGTGATTCCTTGTGATTTTGGCAGATCCCAGCAGTTGTAGGTGGGGCTGTTAGCACAGGTTGGGGTCCCCGTGCCCAGGAGCTGTTGAGCAGGGAGGAATTGGGATACATCCGAGGGTAAAAGCTGATGTTTCTCCAGGTAATCCCCACCTCCCACTCCCCCTGCACGGTTAATTTTACAACCCAGAGGTGTTTTGCAACATCTTTGGTGCTTTGGTTGCATTTTTCATTGAAAAAAACAGAAATCAGAAAACCTTATTGAAAATAAGAAAAGAAAAAGCCTTACCACTTGGGAGAAAGACTTCTCCTTTCAGTTTAAATTCAGTTTTTCCACATTTTGTTTTTTCTTAATTTCATTTTGTTGCAAAGAAAAGAGTTTGAAGGGTGGGCTTTCTTTTTCTTTTTTTTCTTTTTTCTTTTTTCTTTTTCTTTCTTTTTCTCTTTCTCTTTCTTTCTTTCTTTCTTTCTTTCTTTCTTTCTTTCTTTCTTTCTTTCTTTCTTTCTTTTTTCTTTTTTCTTTTCTCTTTTTTTCTTTTTTTCTTTTCTTTTCCTTTCTGTCTTCCTTTCTTCCTTTCTTTCTCTCTTTTCCTTCCTTTCTCTCTTTTCCTCTCATTCTCTCTCTCTCTCTCTGTCTCATTCAGATGTTTGGTCTGCTACACTACTTCACAAACTGAAATCCTTCTACAGAGGGGCACAGGCTGGGTGAGGGTCTCACAGCATCCTCTGGCCCCCACAAACACAGCAGCTCCCTCAGACTTTGGGGGGGACCAGGGCTTTTGCAACCAATGGTTAAAAGCCTTTCTCTTGCTGGCCTTGCCACAGATTCATTGTGTGCCTTTAGGGCAAGTTATTTATTGTCTTTGCACCTTCTCTTACATAAAATGCTTGTAGCAGAGAACAGAAAATGATGAATGCTGGGGCATTTTCCACCTCACACTATTGCAAAATACCCCTTTGCTCCAGGAGCAAAGACGAGTGCCTCCTCTGCTTCCTAACCCAGAGATGGCAGATAAACAATGCAATATCAAATGCTGCATTTCCAAACCAAAAAAATCCAACCTTTGGACAAGAGTCCTTCAGGATGAATATTTTTCCTTCTTTTGTTATATTCTCCAGGAGGTTTTTTTCTATTAGGGATGTGTATAAAGCACTTGCTTTGTGCAGCAGGGTGCAGATTGCACTCCCAATCAGGTGGGTGGGTTTATCCAGTTTAGTTTGTAAAGCAGGGGAAGGCACTGTCCACCCCTGAAGGGATCCCTGGGCAGTGTGGGGTGTTTGGAGGGACATGGGCAGGAGCCCTCTTGGGACCACCAGCCCTTTGGGACACACAGGGCCACTCACAATGAGCTCTTACACTGCAAGATGCAGCTCAAAAGGATGGAGCACAACAAGCAGGAGGAACGTAATAAAACACTCCCTCTGTGCAGGGGGAGAGCAGTGTGTAAAGCCCTAAGAGTATCAGATCCAGAAAATAAGCTGTGGGTGAAGGCAGGGACACCATCCCCTGCCATGAGAAAGACCTTCAGGAAGGTTTGGTGAGATGCCTAGGATCAGCTATTCCTTAACAATGAGAAGAAAACCTCTCCTGCCTTGTTCCTGCTGTCCTGGGCTGAGCCTGCAGCCTGGCTGGGTGTTTTGGCCACAGCAATCCTCCACCCTGCAGAGCCAGGCAGCAAGAGCTGAGAGCCATTGTAACAGCAACAATCCTTTATTCACAAGCTGGAGCAAAAAAGGGATCTGCAGGCAGGGGGAGAGAAGGGGGTGGGGGGCAAAACACAACTGATCTTGTAAAAGAGACCCTTAAAAATACCATACATGAAGGCCCTTGCTCAGGCTTTTTGTTTATCAGTCTGCAGTCAGAAGAGGAGAATGCAATAAGTGCGTGGCACACAGGGAACTGGGGGTAGGAGGGTCTCTTCTAATAAAAAAGAATGGACCTGAACAAAGAAAAAGGTTCTGCTAAACTGATGGTGGCAGATGGCATCAGCCCCACCATGTTCCCTTTCAATTGCGGGAAAATATAGTAAAGCAATTTAATGAAAACGCTTAAATAAGCAAACAGTGCAGTTAATTGAACCCATATGCATTAGGAAGGAAATCTAAAGTATACTGATTCATTAAGTTTTATATAACTGTAAACCCCCAGAACCTAAGACAGAGTAAGAAGCCATGATGAAGTGCCAGCTAGAAGGGGACCTTCTACCCAGCTTCACTTCGATCTGTTTTGTTATGACAAGAACAAGTGGTTTTAACAAGTACACCATAAATCAGGAGTGTGCACTACAGCCCAGAGCCTTCCAGGTACCAAACTCTGCTGCAAGCTCACATTCCTTTTCCTCTGGTAGACTTTTTTATTTTCCAAGACAGAAATAACTGGAACTTGGATGCTGCCATCTGAAAAGAAAATAAGCAGGGAAGTGCAAGTCCTTGAGGTCTATATTATATTTTTTTATTCAAGAAAACTTGGTGTTGCATCTGGATGATGTTCCCTGAGACACTTTTAACTGAGGGCTACATATCCCTCACACCTGGCTTTGGCAGGTAAAACAAGCTCCTTTTTTTGGCAGTGAGCATGGTTCCCCAGCTGTGACTTTTGGACAGAAATAGGATAGACAGAAAGCTGGGACTGGAAGGGCAACAGCTGTACCCACAGTTTAAAAACCACCCATAAATACAATCCTGGGGAGAAAGCAGCTCTGGCACCACTGAAGCAAGTTCAAAAGTTCCCTTTGATTACAAGAAGGGCAGAACTTCAGATCAGGAGATCAGGAAAGCTCTGGGGATGTTTGGTTCAGGATTTGCCTTGTGTGATTTGGAACTGGAGGTATCGACTCTGTTAGCTGCTTTCACTGAGCTCTCCCTGGCTCATGAAACAAGATCCGTTCAGTTTTCAGAGAAATCTGGTTTACTGCAAATAAAATCCAGCAAGTGATGATGAACTGATCCCAAGGCACAACTGTGAGCTGGATTTTGGGTTTTTTGGTGATGCTGATTCAAAGTGTCATTGCAGTGAGCAAAGACCTTCATCCTCAGTGATTTGGGGCTGAAAGGAAGGGGTCCTACAGCCAAGAGAAGGGTCTCAAGGTAGTTGGAAGGGCATCCAGAGCATCCAGGCTGGTCCAGGAGCTCATCATTAACCTGTGAAGACACAGAGGCCTTTCCCATCCATATTCACCTGCTATGTACAACTCAACAGATGGAGGCTGTAACAGGACAAAAAACTAAAAATGCAAAAAATGGCAAAAATTAACTTTTCATCCATAAAGGTTGACAATGGATGCTAAATCGTTGCACAGCACAATTCTTCCTACTCAGGACTTTAAAAAAACCCAACCACTTGAAAATAAGCACAAAGAAAGCAGACATCTTTGAAGAACAGGCAGAACATTATGGAAAAAAGTTATTGATTAAAAAAAAAACAATAAAAAAGACTATAGATTTTGAGGCTAGGTCTTTATAGAGACTTACAAATATATTGGTTTTTTTGTCTCTCCACAGGTGGTGCCACGGGGATCCCAAGGGATGGGGAGTGATGGGGGCACAGAGGTGCTTGGGGTGACCTGACCCTGCCACCCAGAGCACTTTGGCCGTGCTGCAGAATAGATGCAGCCCCAGTCTGAAGGGAAAAGTTCTGCTGGTAGGTGACTACTGCAGCCCCTGTTTGAATTTCCTGGATGTCAGGCACAGTTAATGTCAGGGAGACAGAGGGAGAGCTGAATTGTTGGCCCCAATTCAACAAGGCACTTAAGCACAAGCTTAACTGTAAGTACGCACTTAAGTCCCTCCTTATACAGCAGAACATATGTTAACACCTCGCTGAAGCCTGGGCTAAGTGCATGCTCAAAGTTAAGCGTCTGCTTAAGAGCTTTGTTGAATCTGGGCTGTTGTTTACTTCCAACAGTTGATGTCTCCTGGAATATCCACAGTTCTAGTTGCAAACCTCACGCATCTGTTTTCTCTTAGGATTATTAATCGGGTCATTCTTTAAAAAAGACACGGCGACCCAATCCTTGACAATCTGCAATTGCAGCCTTCAGGAGAGCAGGGAACCAACAAGGCAGGAGTATTTCCATACAGATGCCTCATGCCCTTCATTTTTCCATTTTATTCTAGGGAGTTTAAGGGAAAGCAACAGTGTTACAAAACAATGTGGAGTCACCAACAATAGAAATGATCCGAATTTAACTTGATTACAAAAAAAATGTGTTTCCAGTTTTAAGAACCGTAGAGATTGCTGGTATATAAATTTGTAAATGACAAATTGCTTATGTAAATGTGTGTCAGGTTAGTATGTATACATGTAAATCACATAAATATAAAATTGGTCCGATAAATCAAACAGCTATGTCAGGAAATCTTGAGCTATTGGACATGGCTTAACTCCACCATCAGGAAGCAGAAGGGACATTTTAGGGAAATTAAGATAATTCACAATTTGTGTTGTTTACAGTTATTCCCATTCCCAAGATGATGAGCCCCCAAAGAAATAATGCTCCTTGTTAAAATGGACAGTAATGAGTCTGGGATGTGGGGATGCTCTCAGGAATGACAGACAGGTAAGGCACAGAGCAATGCTTTGGTCTCTACTCACCTTTTTTTAAGGTTTACTTATTTTGTCTGGTTGTTGGGCATCTGTCCTGTGCTCTGCACCCCTTTGGGAACAAGGCTGCTCCCTCTGTTGCTCCAGGCAGGTGTCCACATCTCCATCTGGGTGCCAGGGCAGATCTGGGGACACACTGAGGCGCCACAGTGTCCCCAGAGAGGCTGGTGGCCACCCCAGCTGCAATTCCTCTGCCTGGGGCTCAGGTCTGTCACCAGCTGTCTTGGCCCTGGTGCATTTCCCAGCAATGCTGGAGACTTAGACCACAATAGAAGGAAATCACTAAAGCTGAATTGCTCCAAGTAAGTCCTCAGCAGGGTTTGACTGGTAAATATTTAACAAGGAGAACTCCCTATCCTCTCCTGGTACATATTAAACTAATACATTTATTTTAACAAGGGAAACGGTTTCCCCAAGCTCCTGCTCAATTTGAGCCCTTGACTTCTACAAAAGCCTCAGTAAGGCTGGCTTCCTGGGGCTCAGTAATTCACTGGGACTAAACGAGAGATGGCTCTGAGCCATGAACTTGGAGTCTGGAGGTGACAGGACCTCCCCAAGGTTGGGGAGAGCTCAGAACTGGGGTTTCCATTCCCACCTGCCTTCAGACTGGTCTAACACTCACCTCAGGACATCCCTGCCACCACCAGCTTCTGACCACTTCAGTCACCTGTGGAGCCAGGTTGACTGTATCCCATCACAGTTTCATGTGTTGGAAGCAGTTCTCATGCCAAGTTCTCCCCACAGAAGCTCTACCAGCACCCATCCCACACTTCCTCAATCCCCAGTCCTTTCTGCTGCCTCTCCCCATGTTCAGATGGAGCCAGGTGTCATGGACAAAGATGTGGTGCTGGAAGAGAGAACAGCTCACACTCCTTGTCCCTCAGCTGGTGATGCTGAGGGTTTATTTCCCCTTGGCTCTGCTCTTTCCTCCATTCCATGGACCAGAAGGGGATTGGCACTCCCTGAGCAGAGGTGCTTTCACTACCAGTGATCCTCTGAGATGCCCAAAGCCATTTCTCCTCAGGAAACCCTGCTGAGCTATCTCCTCATGCTTTCTGACCTAACCAGGACACACTCACAAATGCAGCCCCACACATGGGAGCTTGGTTCTCCACAAGACCTTCCCACAGGACTTGGGGCTCTGTCCCACTGAGGGCTGTGTCCCTTTGTGCTCCAAGCAGGAAGATGGTTGCCCAGTGATTGCTGCCTCTGCAAAACATGCCCTGAACAGCTCACAGGACATGTCCCTGGTGCCACAGCCCCCCCATGGGCACCCACAAGGAGCATGGCTGCTTTCCATGGCACTGCTGCTGCTGGGGGCCCCAGAGATGGTCCCATGCCCTGCAGGCAGGGGAGGCTCCTGGTGCTATTGCCTGCCATCCCAGTGCTGCCCTTGGGGGCTGCAAGCAGGCCCTGAGGCTGCTGGACTCTCTCTAGCTCCCTCTAATATTTTACTACACTAAAATTTTATACTAATATTTTTTCAGACTTTCCCTCAAGGAAATAAGAATCTCTGAAAGCAACTCCCAACTTTGCATCTTTGCTCGGAGCCATCCCATGGCTCCAGCACTTCCACTCTGACTCACGGGTAGAGGGCAGGTTTGAACAACTGTGGCTGCTTCTGCCAAGGCAATTATGGCTCCTGGCATCACAGCCCAAAAGTCTCTGGGAAACTTTCCCTGCTCAGCTTAGCCTGGTTGCAGTGTGGGAGATGATGTGTGACATTCCCAGGAGAGATGCAGGGAAAGGGAAGATGTGGGGCCTTGATGCATTGGGAAGAGCTCCCTGGCTCCATAAACCATTTTCTGCATGCTCTGGCATCTCTCCCTGTGCCTGATGGATAAGCAGTGCTGGGAGATCCTTTCAGGAGATGCTGTGAGCATGAAAACACCAAACAAAACTTGCTGTGGCCTGAGCATCTGACTTCTTTTCTCCTGCCACTATGATCTGACACGTTTACCCTTTGTCACCACAAAAAGATGTCTCTAAGTATCCCTTCCCCAAATCCTCCAGTCTGCCTTCAGTTCTTCCCTATATAAAATAAACCCCCTCTTGAGAAGGGCTGAGGGGAGACAAGGAGTGTTTGCAATGTTTACCTTACCCTCACAAGCAAACAGAAATTCTGTCCCTGATCCCATCCCCACCTGTCCCAGCCCACAGCAGGCAGCAAGGTCTCTCCTGCTGCCAACAACATCAGTAAGAAAATCCTTTTCACTCTGCTTTTCTGGGATTGTGATTCCAGCAAGCCTTACAGCAGCTTGGCAGTACAGTAAATAAGAAACAGATTTCCAAATGTTTTGATTTACCATCTTTTTCTTTGTCGCATCTAAGCCTGGGGGCTGAGGACCTGACTCCAGAAAGTCTCCATCCAGATCACCAACCTGCACCCACAGGCAGCAACTCCACGGTGAGGCAGGACCTGGCATGGGCTCAGCCTGCCTGGGGATATCCCAGAGGAGAGCGTGCCACGCCGAGCAGCAGCTCATCAGGCCAACAGAAATCCACAGGCGTCTGTTCAGAAGTGCCCAGTTCCAGTGCAAAATGGAAAATTGGACAGAAAAGAAGCCTCTGGAGCACATCCCATGCTGAGGGTGGTAAGCCATGAAACATTCACTGCAGTTGCTTCTGTGCTGGTCTGAAAGTTGTGCTGTTCCTCTCACCATTGTCCCCAGCTGCATTTTCCCCACATGACCCAGGAGTATTTTAATGAGAGTCTCAAAGTGCTGGGACTGATCTTCTTCCCACATTATCATCAGTCCAGGACAACTTCATCAGCTGGAACAAGCCCTGGTGCATGGGTGTGCAAGAGGAGCACGAACGGCAGGATTCAGGTACTGATCCCTTTTATAACAGAAAACCCATTTTCAGGACTTTTCCTAATCTCCTGTTAACTGGACTCTCCACTTGTTGAGCTAGGGGAGTTCCCACTGAGTTCAAACCCTCCCCTAAAATATTCCTTGAGATGGCTCCATGTAACATGGCTTTATGTATCAGAGCATGATGTGTGTCATATCAAACACAGCATCCATCTGAAGATCACCTCTTGTGCAGAGTGAGGCTGGACTCCACTTTATAGCACAAATTTGGAGCAAACTTTGAGCCCTTTCTCGAGTGGAAAATCTCTGTGGGATGCAGTTATCTTACAGAATAAAGGCTGTTTTCCCTGTCTGATTCACCCAGGTGATGACTAAGCTCATGAAGCATTTCTCAGCCCATGTGCTATTCACAGATCTTTCATCCAACACCTTCTCTCAGCACAGGAAAAAACCATAGTGCAACCTAATGATTGCAGAGGGAAACCTCTTCTCTGTGCATGTCTCATTGTCATGTAATTACAGTGATCAGGGTCTGCAGCCTTGGAGAAATAAGTCATGTCACCTCAAGGAAGTCCTCTGGAGAAGACCAGTCACTGGGCTGCATACAAAACCTCCAAACTTTATCCTCATAAATTAATATTTCTCTTTTGAATGCAATATTTCACACATTGCAGATTTGAATACATCAGAATCAGTTAATGGGCTCAGATTAGTCCCAGCCTGGTTTTACCAAAGCCAAAGTGGCAGCAGTAAGAGATGCAGCCTCCAACACCAACATGCCCTTGAGCAGAGTCCTGTTGTCTGCTGTGCAAGGATGACTTGCAAAGTAGGCAGATAAAGCCTGTGCTTATGAATTTCGTAATGCTGGCACTCAGATGCCATGGTGCAGGATAATCCCACAGATCATGGAGGGAATATTTAGAGGGCAGAGCTTCAAAGCAGTGTCTAGATGCTGCAGGAACTGATGCTGACATGGATTTATTTCCCAACTGTCATTTTCTCTACTATTTTCTTAGCTACTACAGCCCTTGTTTTAACCTCAGGTGTCAAAGCAGAGCAAAGAGGATCAGAGGCAGTCAGTGGAGGGGACAATCCCTGCTTCCTATGCATGTGTGAGCTGGACACACATGCATAGCGAGGGAGGACCTGGAATTTGTCACCCTCCAAACCAGGCTCATAGGTGCTTCTCGTGCTGTTACCCCTTGTGCAGGCACTTAAAAACCTGGTAGAGCCTCACAGCAGCATCACAGCTCTGTGTGTGGAGGTGCTGCAGTGTGGTAGGCACAGGCTGGAAAGCAAAACCAGCGTGGGCAGCTTCTGTGAGCAGTCCAGTGGTGTCCAAAGTCCAGCCACGGACACATGCACACAGTGTATGATCACACAGCAGCAAATAAGACAACACAGTTATGGTGGGCAGTGCTCTATACTAAACAGGCAGAGTCCTATTGGGTTATAGGACAAAATCAACATCACCCTGGTGAGTAAGTTGGGAAGTAATTAAGAGCAGTTTTATAGGTGCCAGATCCCGCTGAGCGATAGACCAGTAAAACTGTGTCTGAGTCTTCTGAGGGATGGGAACACACAGGCCAGGCTCACACTGCAGGTGGGACAGTGCCTGCCCATCCCCACCTCCTCTGACACCTGGAAAGCTCAGGGCACTTTACATGGGACCCAATCACCCTCTCACTCCCATGCTGCACATTCAGGAATGGCTCCACTTGCTTTGAAGCTGGTTCACACAAGGTACTAACCAAAAATAAAGGGCCATGCTCCCAAAAGGCTGCACCAAAATCTTTGAGCAGTTAAGCTTTGAGATGACAGTGAAGGAGTGGTGCTGCCAGGGTGGGCATGCCCTGCATCCCCCTGATCTGATCACCAAACACCTCCAGGCTGGGCATCCAGAGATGGAGGGCTGGGAAGAGCCGGGTGTTTCCCCAGATCCAGGCTTTGGGATTTTGCAGTTCAGCCTCAGCAGAATGGGCAGGAGGCTCTTTCCAAGATGCCAGAAGGAAGCACAACAGTGGGACCCACCAAGGCATTGGGTCCTCGCTCCCTGAATCCTGCAGCCAGCTGGAATCCCAGCACCAGGGCCTGGGGAGCCAGCCCATGTTCCCAGACCAAGGCAACATTTTTATCACGCCAATTTAAACCATTAATAATTGTCTGCCCAAACCCTCCCAAGCTTCCAACATTATGTAAACAGAAGTGAATTAAAATTATTTTTTTCCATCACTGTTTGAAATGTGCGATGCTTTTTCTAAACTGCCTCATGAGCAGAAGAGAGAGGGGGGTCTGAAACAGTTCCCTGGCCTCCAGCCAGGTCCCAGCAAGTACTTTATATCTCACTTCAAGACAGTCAGAGCAAGGGTTTAAGAGGCTTTGAACACAAACAGCGTTAGGTTAGTTAAGTCCTGCTTTGACCAGTGGCGAGCAATGGAGACATAAACAGATTTCATCTGAACCAGGCTTAATGTAGCTGGGTTTACAGAGTCCCAGCTGATTTCCACATACATCAGAAGTGGTGTACATTTAGGGTGGCAGCGTGGTCCCATGGGGAGGGCAGCCATCCCTGTAGGTGCCCCGGCGCCGGCGCTGACCCCCTGCACCTCTCAGGATCCCCACCACTCCTTTATCTGCAAAATGGAAAGAGCTGACCTACTTCACAGAGCAAACCTGGAATCAATTAATGTCTAGCCTGCATTTAGGAGAGGCAAAACACTATATAAACATTATGTATCATTTAGCTTCTGAGGAAAAGCCATCGCCTGACAAAAGGGGCCTCTCCTTTCTTTCTTATGAAGTCTGGTTCACACTGGCTCAGGTCTCCTTGACTTTTTTGGCCTGGTCCTAATTTTCACCAGCCCAGATTGCAGGAGACTTCAACTCCCAAAGTCCGTTCATTTCCCTCATTAATAAGTGGGGGTCTCCCATTTCTGATTTGTCAGCTCAGTGAGTGTCCCAGGACAGAGCTGAGGGGCAGCATCTCACACTGAGCACCAGGACAGCTGCTGGCTCCTCCCAGGATGTGAGACATTGTTCAGAGGGCTAGAGGGCTGCTTCCACTGCCCTGCCTGCCTGATCAAAGGAGCTGAGCAGCATCACAACCCACCACTTCTCTGAGCAACCTGTGCTAGTGCCTGCCCACCTTCACAGGGAAGAATTCCCTTTTAATATCTAATCTAAATCTACTCTCCTTAAGCTTAAAGCCATTCCTTCTTGTCCTGCCCCTTCATGCCCTTGTAAGCAGTCTCTCTCCATCTCTCCTGTAGCTCCTTTAGGCACTGGAAGAGGATCTAAAGTCTCCCTGGAGCCTTCTTTTCTCCAGGCTGAACATCCCCAGCTCTCAGTCCCTGGTCAGGTTAGAGGATTTTACCCCTCTCTGCCTTTCAGGTAGCTACTTGTGATGCCTGACCCCGTATTTATCCCGAGTTACTCACCAAGGTCATTGTTGCACTCCCCTGCCATTAACATTTTATTTTCAGCTAAAAAAATACCTCTATACCCTTTATGACAGGTGTCCCTTCACATTGGTTGCTGTTCTGCAGTCTCCTGCCCTTGCACACCATTCCTTCAACCTGTCTGAGCCCTTCCTACAAACACAGAAAGGCTCAGGGTTGTTCTTCACGCTGCACAAAAGTTTTCTCTCATCACTAAAATAATGAAAACCAGGATAACCAACAACCCACACCCCGAGCTGGGGGTGCCAAGCAGTGTGCTGCTGCTGCTGCAGGTGCAGTGCTGCTGGTGAGAGCCAGCCCTGCACTTTTGGGCACCCAGGGATAGCAGCAGTCCTGGCTCATGGACTAAAGGTGACCCTTGTCACTCACCCAAACACAAATGCTGCAGGAATTGTCCCTCTTCAGTGACAACTGTGGCGTGGCCCAAGTAGAGCCAGTGATGCTGATAACTCAGTCATACCCTTTGTAGAGGGATTTGCTAATTTAAACAAACAAAGGTCCTTTAACCTTGGCATCATTAGCTCTGAAACCTGCAATAACTATTTCTAGGGATAGTGTTTGCTCCCCCAGTTTGGCTCTGTCCTTGAAGCCAGCACAGGAGCAAACCTGCAATTCAGAGGAAATTCCAAACAATACTTTTTATGTCACCCACAGGCCACAGAGCTGGGCTACCCCTAGTAAAACAAAATATTAAGAGAAGGAGAAAATTTTAAATTAATAATTGGCAAGAAAAACCACCTGGAGATTGTACATGCAGAGTTATGTGGGCTGTGATTCTGGAGGATGAACAGAGTCTGCGTGGCTGGGGGAAGATCAGGTACCCCACACCCCACTGATTCTCCATTTCACTGGGCCATATGCTGTGGAGATGTCAGAGAAAAGCAGGTTTTCATCTCATCTCTCCACCAAAAGGGTCACATTATGAATAAGAGCACCACATATGTTTCCATCATGTTGGCAAAGTTTTAGGAAGTATCTCTCATAAAACACAAAATGATTACAAATGAGAACATGAAAAACAAATTCAGCAGGAGCTTGTGTCACTGCTTTCTCCCTCACCCTTTTACAAGGAGCTCCTGTTCTCAGCTCTCAGCTGGTTTGGGGAAGGCTTTGGGGCACAAACACTACAAATAGCAACCCAGGGCTGGGATTGGAAAGGCAGATTTTGGAGAGCAAGGCAGACAAGCTCTCTGGGGTTGGTGAGGGGCAGGCACAGCCTCAACAGTGGCAAGCAGAGCTCTACAAGATTGACCCACTCTGCTCTGCAGGGGTGCATCAATAATTTTTCTTAGATATTGCTCATGTTGAGGTCTCATTTATTTTATGGCTGGAAGCTATAATATAGTGAAAAAGAGGATATTTTCTAGAAATTCTGCCCTGTGAGGGTAGTGAGGCACTGGCACAAGCTGCCCAGAGAAGCACTGATGTCCCAGCTTGGGAGTGTTCAGGGGCAGGTTGGACGGGACTTGGAGCAGCCTGGTCAGGTGGAAAATGCCCCTGCCCAAGGCAGCAGGGCTGAAACTAGAGGTTCTGTAAGGTTCCTTCCAACCTAAACCCTTCTAGAATTCTGTGTTCCTCTGGCAATGCTGAACTCCCACTGATTGAGGAGAATCACAAGGAATGGTCATACAAAACTGAGAAAAACTCACCTGATATTATAGCAGCAATGCCATCGAAGGCACAACTTGTGGCTGCCTGGCAGCCAGCTCATCGAGGGCGTGAGCCTGTCTGCACAGGAGCAGAGGAGTAGCCCTGAGCCCCCAGCATCCCTGCTGCAAGGCACACACCCCTCTGCCCAGCCGAGAGAGAGCCAAACCCCGGACATTCATTCATTCATTCATTCATTCATTCATTCATTCATTCATTCATTCATTCATTCATTCATTCATCCCCCCAGGCACTCTGCTCCCTTGGGTCGCCCCCGCTGCCGTTTCTTGGTCCCTGCCATAGCACGAGAACAGGACGCGGAGCTGGGGGCGAAGCGGAGCCGTGCAGCCGCTCCTGCCCTGCCGGCAGGGCTGCAGGGGCAGGGCGCCTCGGCCTTCATCGCCCCTGCCGCATCATCCTCTGCCAGCCACGGCACCGTGCCCCGGCCTGGGGCAGCAGCTCTGAGCTGGCACAGCCCGTGCTGCCCGCAGGTCTCCTCTTTCCCTCTCCGGTTACCCCGAGCTGTGTGGGTGTGTTTGCACGGCAGCTGCCGGGCGAGGCCGAGCAGGTTGTTCCAAGGTGCTGATCAGCAGCAGAGCACGGAACAAGCTTCGTTCCGAGCTGTCACAGCCCGTTTCCTTCGTGCCTTGGTTTGCTGACTCGGAGCAGCTCTTCTGCTGTGCTGAGGCTGCTAGATCTTAGAAAGAGGGAGCTGGCAGGGAGAGCACTGGAGGCCTGGGCTCTGGTCCCAGCCTTGCCACAAGGTTTCCAGGAAAAGGACCTGGGCTGTGATCCCTTCCCAGCCCGCAGCTGCTCGGCTCTCAGTGGCGATGTTCCTCCATCAGCAGCTGCCCTCAGCACAGGGCCAGAGCTGGTGGCTGCACTTCCACCCATTTAGCTCACAGAAAAAAGAGAAGATCTTTTCAGAATTATTTTCAATCATAAAGGCTTATTTGTCAATCATTCTGGCTTATTTCAGTGGAGGTTTGAAGCACAGGTTGTAGGCAGAGCTCTGACAGCCACCAAGGATCACGTTCTGCCTGAAAGGGGTTTTAATTTTTCATCCTCTCATGATCTGGCGAAGATTTTACTTTCATTACTTCCACAGTCTCTTCCAATATGCCAGTATGTTCACAATGGTGATGTTGCAACCTGCAGGGAGAGAAGAGCATGGTAAAAAGACCCCCAAATGCTGTGCAAAATGGGAAGGGCCACATCTAAAGCCCATGGAGAGCTTCACCCTGGGCAAGCAGCCCTCCATCCACCCAGCAGAGCAAGGAGCAGTGGAGACATCCCAAGTATTTTGAGTGATGAGCCTCCTGACTCTTTAATATCTTTACTCTCTTTTATATCTTTCAAAGTAATTTTCTCCCAAAGGATCAAAGGAGGCAATCCAGGAGTTGTTTCACAACATGTGCCATGTGCACACAAAAGATTTGCAGAAGCCCCAGTCCTGATAAGTGATAGGGAGGAAATAACACAGAGACTCCTGACAATAACCACAGTCACCTGAAGTTTTGGGTAAAAGGAAATTTTTTTATTTTTTCCAGGGAATTTTTTCTGGACTCCAGGCCAGACTGTGGGTTTTTTAAACAGTGGGTATCAAGCTGTGATCATAGGCTTGAATCACATTAAGGTTAACCCAAGATATGTAAAACTCAGCAGTCTCCATTTGGGGGATTTGTGGGAGGTTTTTCCCATTACATGGTTTAGACTTGGTGCCTGGGTTGGTTGTTCCCCACACGAGACCCAGAGAAGTCCCTTGCTGAGGGAAAGGCCAGAGCAGCCTGGAGCAGTGCTGTAAGCAGAAGGCAAGTCCTCCTAACCTCCCAAACTTTAAAGCAAGCATGTTCTCCAACCCCACTGTCCCCATAAACCTGGAATGAGCTCTCATCTCTCTCCCAGGTGTGCTGAGAAGAGGGACATGAGAGCCAGGCCACGAGGATGGAGCCTTACCCAGGACCCTGTGAATCCCAGGACATGCCAGGGCTGGGCACAATGAACAACAGTGGAAAACAGTGAATTTTCCAGCAGGAAATTGATCCCATTTGGGATGAACCTTGATCCCACACTGGCACTGCATGGTGCTGGGAAATGACATTAGTCCTCCTGATGGAAACCAAACCAGTCTATTTCCAGCAGGGGACATACAATGGTGCCTTCCTAGACTCTCAGCACCACTCATGCTGAGAGCAGACACATTTTCCCTCGGGAAAACAGACTCAAAATATCCATTTGTTCCAAGAAAATAATTCACTACCTCTCAAGGGTATCTTGTTCTGTGACTTGGAGTCTCTCTTGTGAGAGCTGCTCCACCATTCCTGTTCAATGTGTCCTCCTGGAGGTCCAGGAAGGGCAAATACAGGTCAATAAATGGGATGGTGAAACAAAACCCATCCATAATGATGATATCAGAGTGGCACTAAGTCTTTTTGATGTCATCCAGCAGCTCACTTAAATCTTGAGTGATTTTGTGCTGTGAGAAAGAACAAGCACAGGAAGAAAGCACTGTCAGCAAGAAGGAGGTGACACTTGGGGCTGTCACCCCACTGAACCCTCCATTTGCTTCACACCAGTTTCTGGCTGGAAATGGGGGGTGTCTGTGATCCCCATCCCAAATGCACTTTTGGAGAAGGCAGAGGTGCCAGCAGGGCAGGAGCTCCTGGGTGCAGATGGCATGGGGATGCTCATCCCAAGGGAGCAGCCTGGGGTCTCCCCAGTGCCCACCCAGGCAGGCAGGACCTGCAGCTCTGCAGGGACCCCTGTCCTTGAGTGGGACCCAAACCACTGACCCACTCAGTCTAGTACTGAACCAGTGATTTTCTGGCCCAAAGGCAAGAACACTTTCAACCAAGGCATCCTGAACTGGTTATTTTTAAATTACATTTGCTAAAAGCAAGAATGAGCAGAAGAATTGGGGGAAGCAGGGAGTCACATTGCTCTAATCATTTACATTTCAGTGACAGCTTTACTGCATTTATTTCAAGTCAGTTTTGCAAAAGCCCTTTATCAGGCAGTGCAGAGCTCTCCTGCAGAATGTGTTTCAAGTCCAAAGGATCATTTTGGATCTGTCACATCACGGGGCTGTGAGAGCGCGGGAAGGAGCACGACAGAAAGGGAGTCCAAGACATTCTGGACAGGGTTCTTGGCTTGCCAGGACCTGAAAGAGCTTCTTTTTAAACTTCCCTTTGAAGTTAAACTCAGACAAAGCACAACAAAACTGATCAGGAGCTTTCCCCCACCTTTATGATACTTTAAGATCTGTGTGCTGCTAGAACACTTTTAGCTGCACATGTGATGAACCTACCAAGGAGAGGTATAGGATCTACAGCCTGGACAATTATAAAAGTGAGCAAGGAAAGAAAAGGAAATATTTCCTCCCCTGAAAGCAGTTCATCTACATGTTTCCCTGCTAAACAACACCTGACATCTGCAGACAGTGCTGACTGCCCACAGCCCACCTGCTGCAGTGACAGGGTTGGTTGCTCATGTTCTGAGCACAAACTGGAGACAGAACAATATCTCAGCTGCCCTCAGTGTCTGGCTGTTCCTCCCCTGTCATGCAGATGGGTCAGGATGAGAGACAGGAGTCTGCAATCATCACCTCTAAACCTACTGAGTTTGGTTTGAACTCCTGGAGGAGCCAGCAGAGACCTTTCCTGCCTCCCTGCACACCAAGGTCTCTGGCAGGCACAGCCTGGGTCCAGCAGGGGAACAAAAGCCATTCAGCCCCCAAAATCAGGGGATGTTTTTGCCAGGTTATGTCATGACATTGGGCAACTTTGGGCTGGGGCACATGGCCATAAAGAAAACCAGCCACCCAGAGCTGGGGGGGACAGGGGGGCCATAAAACCTTCCCAGAAACTGCAGGCAGGCAGTGCCCCCCATGCAGGACCATCAGCTCATTTGGGGCTGCCAAGGATTCTTCCCCTGCTTCAGGACCTGCTGCAGAGTCCTGTGAGCTCTTATTGAGAAGGAGCTTTGTGGTTCACAGTCTGCACAAGCATTAAAATACATCAGAATTAATCCCAAATATATTTTTAAAAAGCAGAAAAGTTGATTTTTTAAGGTTTTCTTTACCTTCTCCCCCCCTTTTTTTTAACAGAAAAACCTGGCCTTTGAAAGTTTATTTTGAAATTGAAATAAGGCTGAGTGGGGCCTGCACTGAAACAGGGATCACAGCTAACAGAACGTCTCTGTATGGAATACAACAAGGAAATTATTTCCTCAAGGTGGAAATTTATTGCTCCAAGGTGGAAGGCAGAGTGTTTTAAAGAGGTTTTTAATTAATAAAGGGAAGCGTGCCAAGAATGTGTTGCATGTTTGAGCTCTCTGCATT
The DNA here is from genome assembly GCA_013400575.1 of Peucedramus taeniatus. Classification (NCBI taxonomy): domain Eukaryota; kingdom Metazoa; phylum Chordata; class Aves; order Passeriformes; family Fringillidae; genus Peucedramus; species Peucedramus taeniatus. Next base: position 90,832 of record WBNO01019843.1, on the reverse strand, counting down.
AAATACTGCTAACCTGTTGAGGGCTAATTTAGGCTTCAATTAATAAATAACAATACACACAGAGGCATAAACAGCCTCCTGCACCTTCAGCAAAATGCATTTAGATGGCTCTATCACACTTTAAACAAATTTTAGGCAAAGAGGTGTTGTCTCTTGGGGTGGCAAGTAGCTCAGGGCACTTGTCTCCTCAGGTCAGGACACAAAGCCAAGTACCAAGTGCCCCTGGAGCAGGAGAACAGCAGCGTGGTAGGGCTTGGCAGGATATCTATAGCATCCCTGGAACAGGAAGGGACTGTGAGACACTAAAGAATTTTTTTGTTTGGCATTTTTTCCTGCAGTAATGCCATTCCAGGCATTCTCACCCAAAGCCAGGATGCAATTTCCCAGTGGTCCCAGTCCCTTAGGTGTTAAGTCTCACTGACTTCCATCAAAACCTAATCCTGCATGGCCCAGATTTTCAAAGGCATTTAGGCTCTTAAACTTACAGATTTGTGCTGAGTGGGATTTTTTTCAAAGCACCTTAGCATTTTAAGTGTCTCAGGGGGGAATGGTGCCAAATCTTATCCTACAGGTTTTCTTCCTCGTGGTCCCCAGGTAAGGCATCTCCTGGCACTGGGCTCCACAAGTTCAAAGTGTGAGGCTCCACCAACAAACACACACTTACCCTGATTTAAATATCTCCCCACTTTGCCATGCATCAGTTTTCTCTCTCATAGACAGTCAGCCCAAACTGGAGCATCTAATCCCCCATGCCTAAATCATTCATTATTTCATGCACTTCTGCATGTCCTCCCTTCTCCCAGTGACACAGAATAATTAACATATAAAAGTCTGGTGATAAGTGAAGTTTACGATCCAAACTAGAGGAATGAAGGCTCAGAAGTGAACATTATAAGAGCCCTGTGCCCATAAACATCCCACTTCTGGTGGGCTACCCAGCCAATTAATTACAGGCAGAAATTCTGGCTGAGCATTCATTGCCCACATAAGCTCCTTGCTGAAAAATAAACCTCCAGAGTCGTCAGGAGAAAACAAAGTAGGAGATGGTGTGCTGGAGAGAAAAATACACATAGACCAAGAATAGGACATGACCTGTGTTTTATAGGGGTTTTTTTTTTTGTGTTTCTACTGGGCTGTAGTAAAAAAAGAAAACCCCCACTCCTTTAGAGAAAAAGAAAATGTGCAAGAATACAATGGCCAAGCCATGGGCTTCTCAAAAAATCAGTAATTACTAATTTTCTCCTCTTCTCATAAGCTAATACAAGCATCAGCCCCTCTTGAACCAGCTGGCCCCTGGGTACAGGAGAGCCTCATCTGGCTCCTGGGTTTGGATCCCTGTCTCTGGTGTGGTTTAACCACTGAGCAGAGCTCCACACTCATCCCTCTGCTGATCTTGAGGAGCTTGAGCATGCAGAGGGTCTGGAAACCTTTGGTTGTCCCCTGCAGGTGTGTGAGGTGCTGTCCACAGGTGAGACACATGGGGCAAAGGCAGTGAGGAGCATGATCTGAGATCATTGAACCCCAGAATGGTTTGGATTGGAAGGGACCTTAAAAATCATCTCACTTCACCCTCTGCCATGGGCAGAGATGTCACCCACTAGATCAGGTTGCTTAGGGTCCCATCCCACCTGGCACTGAACACTTCCAAGAATGGGACAGCCACAAATTTTTTGGGAAAACTGTGCCAGTGTCTCATCACCCTCAGGGGGAAGGATTCCCTCCTAATATCTAATCTAAACCTGCCAGTGTGAAGTTATTCCTCCTTATCCTGTCACTTCAAGCCCTTGTCCAAAGTCCCCCTCCAGCTCTTTTGTAGCTCTTTTAGGCACTGGATGGGGCTCTCAGACCTTCTTTTCTCCAGGCTGAACAGCCCCATTCCCCCCAGCCTGTCTCCAGAGCAGAGCTGCTCCATCCCTCTGAGCACCTTCTTGGCCTCCTCTGGACCTGTTCCATCAGGCCCACATCTTTCCTGTGTTGAGCACCCAGTGCTGGTCACAGTGCTGCAGGTGAGGAGTCATGAGAGTGGAGCAGAGGGGGAGAGGCCCCTCCCTCGACCTGCTGGAGACTGATTTTGAAGCAGCCCAGGGTGCAGTTGGCTGTAAGGAGTTGCAGCCGCTCTCTCAGCAGGGAATGGGACTTGTGTACAGCTTCAGCAGAAGCTCATTGGTGTAAACAGCAAGAAAGATCTGTGACCTGGAGAGAGGGAGAGATGAGCCCAGACAGCTGCCTGTGCCTGCCAGACCCTGGACACTGAGCCAGCACTTTCACATTAAATGTCCCAAACACCATCTCCCTGCCACAGCGACCAGTTCGAGTGTGGGGCAGCTCACTCCACCACAGTCATCATCAGGGGCCACTGCCCAGTGTGGGGTGTCCTTGCCCACACATCATGCACCCCACTGGCCCCTTGGAGCCTGGCACTTGCCCCTCACTTCCCTGCAGGGAGCCTGGTCCTGCCCCAGAGCTCTCAGAATCCTCCGATGCTCGTGCCTGGGTTTCCTGACATTAGCCAGGCCTGGCTGTATATTACTGGGATATACAATTAAGGCTCAGAGGTTTGCATACAGTAGCTGGCTTTTGTAAGACAAGGAAATCAAGGAGTGTGACCAAGAGGGATTTTTCAATGTGAAAATTGAGTATTAAAAGGGTGCTTAAGCCAGCTGAGCCAAAACCACAAGGGGGAAAGGCTGCCTAGTAAAGGAGCAAACAATTGCATTTTAAGAATGGTAAGTATCAAACAGATGAGGGGATCTGAAGCTGAAATGCATTTCATACAGACTCTGCAGGCAATGGCACAGGGGAGGACAGTGAACTGGCAGCCCCCCAGGTGCCCACAGGGACCAAATCCCCATGCTACCCATCCATCCACCCATCCATCCATCCATCCATCCATCCATCCATCCATCCATCCATCCATCCCCTCCAGGCCATAGCTCATGGGAACACACCTTGCAACAGCTCCAAGTAAATGCTATAAGGATCTAGTAAGAAAATTGGAGGCAACACATCCATCATAAGAAGGATCTGGATGCTCCATGTGCCATTTCCACAATGGCTCCATGAAACTGCTGAGTGCTTCTTACCTACCCCAAGTGACTCTTGGCACAGCTGGGAGGGTGGAAATTGCTGTTTGATGTCACCACCTTATGAGGTCACTTCCAGCAAATGCTGCTGCAAATTCGTGGATAGACAAAATTGTGACATTAGCACAGGCTGATTATTCTTAATTTACTGGGTTAGCACTGCTGAGCAGTTTAGGCATACCTGCTCTAATCAGGAGGAGGAAATCAGCCAAATCAGCCATGGTGATGCTGTGTGGACATGGGTATCCTCCCTCCTGGCACCCCAGGGGAACAGCCTGCCTCCATGCCAAGGTGGGAGCAGCCAGCAGTGAGATGGAGAGCATCCCCCCATCCTGTTGGCTAACAGCAAGAACTGCTGACACTCCCATGAGGGGCTGTGCCCTTGAGCTTTAGGGGGTCATCCTCCCTTCTTCCCATCACGTCTGGAAGCAGTGCAGGAGCTCAGCACAGACCTTTGCTCTCACTGGGACCCTTCCCAACATCCCTGCAGCCCATGTGGACTGGCTGACTCTGACCAGAGAACCTCTGGCAACCATTCCTGGGCTCTTTTCAGACTTCACTTGCAAATGAGTTGCCAGTTCCTCACCAAAGAACCCAGCTCAGTGACAGATCTTCAGCCTTTATGTAAACATGTCAGTGGGAGAGCTCCCATCCATGATTGCTCCCTGCCTTGGATCTTTAGGAGAAAGAGCTTTAACAATTGCCAGTTTACTTTGGTTTAGTCAGCAGCTCCGTGCTGTGAGTCTGGACACTCTGTGAGCACTTGTTCCAGGACACACACATATTTCCTGAGGTGTAACTTTGAGCAAGCCACAAATATTTGTTTCTTGGAGCAAACAGTGGTGAAAAATTGAAACTAGCTCATGCAGAAGAACTCATTAACTTCATTTAATTGACAATGCCCTCATTAATCTGAGGCTGAAAGGGCCAGAGGAAATGCACGCACCTAAAAGAGGCTGTGGAAAGTGCAAAGCTTTTAAAGTTGCTTTTTGCAGGCTTGAAAAGCTCCTCAGAGGAAGGAAAGGCAAAGCAGGGCTGAGGACCTGGCAGGGTACAAGACAGCACAAAGACAGTGCTGGAGCAGGGATGGGGCAAACCCAGGAATTGTGCTCATCACCCAAATCCATGGATGCTGTCCATGACCCCTGACCTTGTGCTGAGCCATCTGGTGCACATAAACCAACCAAGAATTCCAGCGGGATCCACCCTGTGGTTTTACTCTGCTGAACCCCCAAGGCTCCAGACAAGGCCAATGAAGAGGCAGCAATGACCAGCAGAGCAGCCTGGACATGTCCCAAGGGATGCTGTGATCCCTCCAGCCTCACCCTGGAGCCAGGGATGTGTCCTGGATATGTTAAAATTAACCACATCAATCTATCCTTCCAGCCTGGAGAGCTGGCTGGGTGAGGACATGTCCTTGTCAGCCTTCTCAAGTCCAGACTGTCTGAGGTGAGAGAAGTTAATTAAAGGAAACCCACCTCTTCTTCAGCCACTCCACACGTTCAGGGCAGCCAGGAGGAGGAGGAAGGGCAGGAGGAATGCTGCTGCATCCAGACTGAGCCTTACCTCACCAACTTTTGCTTTCTAATGTGTTCCTGCAGAGCCCTATTCCCAGAGCCCCACAGCACATCTGATGCCACTGCCTCCCTTTTCAATATGGTTTTTGCAGTTTACTGGACCTGAGCTCCCACTATGGGGAAAGAAAAGGATTATTCTCTGGCCCTGTTTCAGAGCTGGTGCTGTGAATGTCTGATCTGCAGCCTCTCAGGAGCCAAGCAGGGATCCCAACACACAGCACACTGCAGGCATCTCTCCTACTCTGCTCTCTCAGCCTTCAGTTTTTGCTTTTTAATTTCCTGTGGCCACAGAGCACTACTGGAGGGTCTCCCAGGGACAGTGTTTCCCATACACCACGGTCAGGGTTGGTGGGGGTGACACAGTAAGTTACATCAGTCTCAGCACAGGGGAGTTGCCAGCAAGAAGGCTGTTTCTGATGGATTATCCAAATATTTCAAGCCACTATCAGCCTTAAAGCAAAAAACCCCCTAACACTGCAGGGGAATATTTAACCTGGTGACTGGTTGTTACCTTAATTTTCTCAAGTGTTACTAAGCCTTCTAATGTTTACATATTTACACAAAACTTTCCCACAAATTTTATGTAAATAACTTATTATTTGTATTATTTTAATACTTTATTAAATATTTAATATTTTATTAATAATACAACATATTATATAAAATATATTATTTTTATTATTAAATATTTAATATTTTTATTATTACTATTATTTTTCATTCCTTCACAGGAGACAAACCACCTGATAGACTCTTAAGTTACCCAGTGACATTGAGGAAGTGACACTGTAACCCTCCAATGACACTGGCATTTCAGAAAAATATATATATAAAGTCAGATGTTGTAATAAAGTTTTTTAGTTTACTTTAACCAGAACTGCTCCGTGTTGTTCCTGTGCTGCCCCACAGTAACACTGGTGATCTGAACCTGGAAGCAAACAGGGAAAGGTGGCTGCAGGAGCAGGAACACTCAGCCTTGGGGTGCACCTTGGTGGGCTCTTGGGAGCAGGCACCCAGCTGGGCAGGAGAAGCCAGCAGAGCTGAGGAAGCTGCATTTTGGCAGCTGCTTGAGCCCTGCCTTCACAGAGCAGCACAGCTCCAGCGATGCCAGCGCCTGGGAAAGGCCCAAACCTTGAACACTGGCTACTTTTGCTCAGAGCAGAGCAAATTGTGCTCAAGAGGAGCCTTAGGCTGAGTTTCCTAGCCCTAAACCAGTGCTTACCACTAAATCCTTGCTGTCCAAGTTTGCTGTGAAGTTCCAGCTCATGGACACTGTGCATCCCTTTCCCATGACCTATTTTTATATTATTATTTACATTTCACAGCAATGCCCACCTTGCTTACAGATCTGTGGGATGCCCCAGAAGTTATCAAGAAATGACTACATTATGGCTAAATTACTAAAATTATGTCTAAACAAGCACTGACCATAAAACTTGAAGCATTTGAAAGCTTCATTTTAAAGCTTCATCCTTCTCATTCCTGTGTATTTTTGCCTCTTTGCTGGTCAGGATTCTCAACATCTCCAGTACAGCTTTGTGCCATAGCCAGACAGTGCAGCTCTCTGAGCTGAATTAGTTGATGGGGATTTTTTTCCTCAGAGTATGTAAATAAATATCAATATTCTAAACCAAGGACCTCCCAGTAACTAAATATTATTTATCTTAAATTTATCTTCAAGCTAAACAGCTTTGTCACATATGTACAATAATAAAGAAACAAATTACAAAGGAAGAATTTGATTTTATTGGTTTTATTCAAAGCCCACGCGTTATATATCAATTCTGAACAACAGACTTTACACAGTTCATTAGAGACGTTGTCAAAACTTTGGGTGAAGCTCATTTCACTTCCCCACCAGTAACAGGAGACATCACAGCCTGATTGTTTGTTTTAGTTTTATTTGCTCTTCACAACAGTGACCATTTTCAAACCATATCAGGGAAATCCTCCACTTCACTGGGGAAAGGCACTTATGAGAAAAGAACAGCTGAGCACGTAGTCTGAATTTGGGTCTTTTTAGGTATTAACTTGATATCCCAAGCAGGGTTACTGACAATAAATCCCAACATCTTGCTTCCTGTGTGTGACCAATTAGCACGTGATGGTGTGTTTGCTAAGGATTTACAAAAAATATCTTTCTCATTTTATCGACACAGTCACTTGGGTGGCAGCTCAGGGCATTTCGCATCCCAAAAATATCTGAGAGACCACACACCTCGCACGTAGCCCCGATATAGATTTTGGCACTCGTGCATCTCCCTTCTCGGTAGCTGGTGGCAGCGCCGCCGGTGTCATCTGAGCAATGCGCTCCGGCATTTCGGAGGTGTCAATCTCCCGGCAGCGCCGCACCCGGAGCTGCTCGCAGGGCATGACAGAGCATGCTGGGGACACTCAGCAGGGGCACTGCAGGGGGAGAGGCCCTCCTGCAAGCTTTAAGCAGGATGAAATCTCCCTGCCGGCACTGGAAATCTGTCTCGGGGAGGATCATAGGATAAAAACCAAGACATTCAAACCACGGAAGAAACTATTTTAAACGTTCTCAGTGGGATCTGCAACTCCTGTGACAACGTTTGCAACGAGTAATTCTAGCTATGAAAAAAAGTGGGTGAGCATAGCTTCAGTCAAGCCCAGCTTAGCAAGAATCCTGCTAATGCCGCTTCCTTCACTGCCGGCAGCCCTGGCCAGGGCTCCGGGCACTTGGCCAAGCCACCCCCAGCCTGATCCAGCAGGTACTGGAGCCACAACACCAGCAGTGGCTCCATCCTGCAGGGTGCTGAGCACTGACCTGGCCAAGCACTCAAGCACAGGCTTCATTTAATGGTGTGGGAGACGGGAGCTCACCGGGACTTTTCTGTATTTGTGGTACCAGCGCTGAAGTTTTCAGCAACTCCAAGATCCAGTCCAGCACCTGGGAGTGTCTAAGCCAGCCTGGATGAGGCTTGGAGAAAACTGGTCTAGTGGAAGGTGACCCTGCCCACAGCAGGGGGTTGAAACGAGATGAGCTTTAAGGTTCTTTCCAACCCAAACCAGTCTGTGGTTATGTGATTCTATACTCTCAGACAGGGAAAGGCTCTCAAGCAGCAGCTCTGGATACAGCTGTTCCTGCCAGTTGAGCTGCAACTCCAAGTACACAGCAGCAGCAGCCTGCACTGCTCTCCCCAGTGTCCTTGCACTTGTAACTGGTCACTGGCAGAGATGATGGTACCAAGGCAGAGGGGACTGACCTGGCCAGGCTGTTCTTACACTGTTTGAAGTGCAGAGATGTACAAAACTATAGGAGGAAAGTGGCCAGGCATGGGGGAAGCTCATATGGCAACTGCCACCAGTCCCTGTGAGCTTGGGGAACACCAACACACGTGGGCGGCCTCCTGGTTTCATTCCAGCACAGTTTAGTTTCTAAAAAAGGATTATTCAAAACTTATTTATTGCTGGTTTATCCACTACATCCTCCTGCAGAACCAGCAATGGGAAAGGACAAGCACAGGCATCCAAAGGGGTCTCAAGATTAAGGTATTGATGATCAGAAGATCTCAGCCACTCCTTTTACAAAACATCTTTCCTCTACAGGTTTTGGAAATCAGAATTACAAGGAAAGAGGGATCCCATTTAAACACAAAATATAGGTGGACACTGTATTAAAGCTATTTATACCCTGGTTAAACTGAGGCAGCAGCTTTGTCAATAAACTGAGCCAGCTTCACGTCTCTCTTGGTCAGCCCACCGCAGTCATGGGAAATCAGAGTTATCTGAACCTGTCACAAAGGAAAACAAAGAGGTTACCAAAGGCATTTTAATCTCTGACATGTAGACAGAACAGAAGTTCATTGGGAACATCGTGTGTCTCCATAGTGAGCTGGTTTTACTTGGTGCTCCTGGCAAGCACCAAGCTGGACCCTCCCTGCTCATGTAAACCAGAAGATGCTGTAGGTGAGGAGGCTTTACAGAGCCTGGAATCTGACCAGATGAGCCCCTTTGCAGAATAACACAGGCTTTGTATTCTTGGGTTTCATCCTAGAAGAGGTATCTGATTAAATCATTCACTCTTTACATTTAAATTCCATGGATCAGTTTCATGAAGAACCCGGGCCAGTGACCAAGCTGCCAAGAGCTGGGCCAGGGGCTCATATTTTGTTAAGAACCAGCATGCCAAAGGTGAAAAAATTCTTAAGCTTGCTGCAGATTCATTTTTAAAAAAAGTATTGGTGACACAGCTGCCTCACAGGTCTGTTTAGACTGAGCCAGATGACAAGTTGGACATTATTTTGTCTTGCCTTTGAGATTTTGGGAAGACTCAAAAGGAAAAAAAAAGACAAATTCTGAATATTCTAGAAATCTAAGAAAATCAGGAAGAGTGGGTGACCAGGTTTTTTTCCAGTGATCATTTAATATCCCCTGAACAGGGTGACATGAAGGGCTGATGAGGAAGAGTCTCTGCTGGGAGCTTCAGCTGCAAGGAGAGGTGGGACATCCTGCTCTGAGGGTGGTGGTCTGAGCTACAGGCTGCTTGTCCACATGTCCTTTCTTTTGGTACATTTTTAGTGGGATTGCCATATATTCACTAAATGCTACAACAAACAATGTGATACAATGCAATGAGAAGTATTAGAAAATAAAACTAAAGGGAGAGCAGTAATTTCTCCCTTCACACAGCACCTTTCATTCAAGGGTTGCAGTAATCCTTCTAACCCTTGTAAATACGAGACCACCATCAGTTAGGTAATATTATAAACAATTTTTATAAGCTGCTATGTTGAGACATAGGAGCCTACAATTTTTAAAAAATCAAATCTGAATTGAGACTGCCAGGCTCCCATTTAGGTACCAACAGTCTGCTACCCTACACCACTGAGTTCCTGACCTGCTGCACAGACAGGAATGAGAGCTGGTGAGTAGTTTTAAAACAGTAATTTATTCAGGTTGGCTAAATAAGAGTTTAAAGGCTTCTGTTTTATTTTTAGATCTCAGCCAGAGAGGTGAAGCCACAGGCCCCAACCATACAGCTGGCAGCAGGCGCAAAGAGCTTTATTCTTGATTCCTCACCACTGCAAATCTCAGCATCTCTTTAAAATCTCAAATCTCTTTATAGAGACACTTCCCATTCCCTTACCTTGTAGACAAGCTACAAATAAAGGCAGAGAGAATGGGCCAGTGGTTTGGTCCCCTTAACTTCACTTCTGTGTGAGTAATTAGGGCTGGTGAACATGTTACCTTGCTGTAGACATTAAACCATTCCGGGTGGTGATTCATCTTTTCTGCTTGTAGAGCAACACGTGTCATAAATCCAAAAGCCTAGGGAAAGAGAGAGCAAAGAGGGAAATACTCTTCCACCTGCCAGGATTGGCAGTAGATTGGACAGATTCACTCCAAAATCTCAAAATCTCCTCAAGATGCCCCAGATGGCTGCACCTTGGGTTTGTGTGTGCTAAAAAAGCATTAGAACTTCTCATGCCACTGGTGCATTTCCCAATACAGCTGAAATGACCCCCTGCAGACCCTGGTAAACCACCCTGCTCAACATGACTTAGCCCAGAACTCAGAGCTATTGCATGACAGCAGTGATTTTACCTCTGGCATCAGCAGGGATTTTAAATATCCATCCCAAGTCCCCCATTCCCTACTGCATCTTAGAAACATGCCATTTCTAATTAAGCACCATGCCACTGACCAACACTGCTTCCAGAAACACACCCCTCCATTTAACCATTTTGCTCTTTATTTTACTGCAGAGAAAAAGGCAGCAGGTGGGCCTGCCCCTCTGCTTTATGAGACATATTTTCCCTTTAAATGAGTTAAAACAGGTTTTCCAATCCTCTGTCCCTACATGCTCCCCCAGGATGCAGGTTTTATCAGAGGCTCAAAAGGAAAATAATAGCAGGCCCTTGCCAAAATACTTAGGAGCAAATCACTGCATTATAAAGAAAATTAGAATGTCCATGCAAATCAAGACTGTAATTATGCAGTGGGGCCCGAAGGGCCTGGGAGCATGAGCAGGACGCCTCTCAGCAGCAGGCTTTGCTCATACCAAGCTCCATCCATCGGGTTCAGGACCTGAATTAACATGCAAAGCTGGAGGAACATCCACGTTACAGTCTGGTTCAGATTATAATACAACAAGCTCCACAAAACCATACCTGATTTAGGTAGGTTTTTAGTGCTAATTTATGGAAGAGAATGTATATAGCCCTCATTCCACCAAGTGATGGCCATTTCAAACAAACATGTGGTCAATGAATAACATATAATGGTTGATAATAGTTTCAAGTCTTTTTCCTTCTCACAAATTGCAAAAACCTTTAAGGAAAAAAAAAAAAGAAGAATTGGTGCCTGGATGAAGAATGACTTTGTTGGTCGCTTTGCCAGTCAAATGAATGCAAACGTTATAATCAGAGAAAATCATTCCAATGAGGTTTGTCATTTGGAAATCACCAAACTGTCAGCAATTAAAAAGCTTTTTTTCTTTGACCCAAGAGCTTTCCAAAATTCAGGAGAATCTAACTTCCCTTGAAGCTCTTGCTCGGTTTAGTTTTACTTTGAGTGAACAATTACTTTTAAAAATTTGCCCATGTTTCAGCAGCATGCTTTGAAGTAGAAAGCTGCAAGTTGTGCATCAGATGTTAGCAATGATTTGGAAAACTTCTCCATTAATAGGGATGATTTAAATGTTTTTAGAGTGTCCAGAGTCTTAATAAGAATGCTATTTCCAACACAGCAATCTATACACAGATATATCCTCTAAAGTTTAAAACAGTGATGTGTCTGCAACCAAATTTCCTGTGCAGAAACAAATGGCAAGGGAAAAAATAAAAATAAATTTATAAAACCCCCTAGAAGGTTTGTGTATGCTCTATTGGTGTCTGTTCCTCCCAGGAACTCACCCGTCCATGAACAGACCCAGGTCACTGCACACAGTCACTGATGGTGAGACAATAATCACCGCTCCAACGAAAGCACACAGAGAGAATTACACAAGCAAAGTATTCCAAAAAACTAATTTGCTCTACAGACCTTCCTCCACACTTTAGATGACAAATCCTCCTCATCAGCAGACCACCAAATCCCCCCAGTCAGTGCACCAACACAACATCCCACTGCCCCTTCCCTGCAGAGAGTAGAGTCTCCAACTGAATAAAATGGACATCGGTCACAAAACTGTTCATCCTACCGAAGACGGCTCAACTTGAGGCTGTCCAACTCATGAAAAGGAATCAATTCCAGCACAGAGGGCTCTCCCCAGGACCCGTCCTGCTGCCTGTTGCTCCAGCTGCCCGCAACTCTCCCAACCAGGGCAATCCAGTGTCACAGTGAAGGACGAAGCCTGCCCGCCTTCGTGCATGCCCTGCTCTGCTCTGCTATGTTCTCCCTCATTGCACATTACCCACAGCAACTTACTCCTTGCATTTTAGTTTACTTTAATTACACACAAAGTGTAACTCTCACAAAAAAATGAGCTATGGTTCTACTGAGCAATTTCACCAACACAATCTCCATTAAGGTCTTAAATACTTCCTTTGCTAATTAAATGAATTGGAACACTATTGTTTATTAATCACCTTTATATTTGTAGAGCCTTAACCTTTCTTTGGGAAAATACAACTGGCTCTGGAAGGAAAAGATCTTTAGGTTTGATTAGATATGAAAACACTATTACACAAAATCAGTTTGGACATTTCTTCACGTCTTGAAACTTGATCGGTAATTTGGTCTAATTGGTGATCAAGGAAACTATCTTGTGATCAATTAAAGTAATTACCGCATTCCGGCAACACAACCAACCTTAATTTGAGCAGGAGTCTGCACTTCTTCAAATTTAATTAAAAATAATGAAAATTATTATGCAGTCTGCAGTGCAAGATCATTGTCAAGACTGCAGTGGTGGGCAGAGTTTATCAGACCATCACACATTTCTTGATGAAAGTGGGACAACCACTTCACTCGTGACAGTGAGACCCAACACAGTCTTAACCTTCACTCTATTAATAACAGGGAACTGCAGTCCCTTGGCCCCAGATGAGAACTTTTTCTGATTTTTCCCTCAAAAATAAAAAGACAGGAGAAAGGTTTTGTGCATTTTCTTTCATAAAGAAGTATTAAAAGAGACTTCAATATAGTAAATATTTTGAAGTATTCCGGTTTTTCAGTAATAGGCATATTAGACACATTTTTAACCTAACCCTTTTGGAACATTTGGGCTAAAATAGCATCCAGACCTTCAGGGAACTCCACGTAAGTAGATCACAGCACCTAAGGGGTGGCAGAGTGGCAGAGTGCAGAGTCCCTGCAACAAACCATGAAGAGCAATATAAGTAAGGAGTGAAGCAATCCTGCACAGACAAGATGCTGTGGGTGCACTGGTACGTCTCTTCCCTTCATGTCTTTTAAGATCATGAAAGAAGGAATTAAAAACTAATGGTGTTTCAGTTGTAACATCACATCTAAAATGCTTCTTAAATACTAGCAGTCCTAATGTGTCTCCATGAGATAAAAATCAGGGCTACTCTTAGAAAAACAAGTTAACCTAAATAAGTGAAAAAAAACCAAGGTAAACTTTAAAATAATTCAGCTCTCTCATAATGTTTTGTGACTGGTCAAGCTGCTCTTGAAACTAATATAATCCACTATCACAAAATAAGACTCAATGTTACTTTTGTTGCCTGAGAATGGGAAAACCAGGGCCAGACACTTTGCTGTCAGAACTGGGAGGAAAGATGAAATTCCATCCACCCCTCTTCCCCACCCAGCGCTGCACAGCTCTGGGAGAACCACAGGATCCCAGAGCTAATCTGCTATTATTCTTCCTTTCACACTTCTTAAGCAAGGAATCCATTCATCTTAATACTTTTTAAACATGCTGCTTTTGTACAATGCTTGCCAACATTATCTTGATGAGTTATACATCAAAGGCTCACAGGTCGTTGAGTTGCGCTCATACATCACCCACCAAGTCCCCCGTGATGGATCACTCCCATGCATCTCCAGAAGAAAGCAGCTGACAGTACTTGACTCCAAGTGGAGATATTTAAGCATGAAACAGCTGAAAGGCTCAACAACATAACCACGCACACTTTTTTTTTGTTTGTTTGTTTTAAAATGAAGTGTGCACTCAGGCTTCTTAAATCCTCTGGACGCCCGGCCAAGGAAAGCATGTGCTAATCACAAGTACATTAAGGTTTCTGCCTCCCATCTGTCATTATAACGCTGGAGGTAGCATTAACCCTGACCTTCTGCAGTGTGAGAGCTACCTGTCTTCCCTTCCCCCGCCTCCCAGGCTGCATCTGTACCATTTATCAGTGGGAAATTAATAAATTACTCAGGTTACAGTGACACTGTCACACAGGAGATGACTACACCTCACATTTGCTCTCCACTCACCTGAGTAAAAAGTACCCAGGGTACAGCATGTATTCTCCTTAGCAGTTTGACACTTGTAACAATAAAATCTATCATTAAGGTTCACTCCCAAACTCCAGAAGTTTTCACATATCCAGCTGACATTATTACCTAACAGTGAGCTACAAGCCAACAGATAAAAGGAAAAAGCTTTTTAAAGTCAAGATACTGTAAGTCAGGATTAGCTGCTAGTTATGAGGGCTCTCACGACATTTTCTCATGTGCTCTCAGGAAAAAATTGGGCTTTGTTTTATTTTGATTCTATTTACTCCATCACTAAATACTTTTATCGTATAAATATGCATAAATCATGTCACAAAGCTACACTCTTTATCTGAAAATGACAACATAGTTAAAACAGAAAAAAAGAGGAATCTAATTAGTATTTAGGAAGGTGATGGCAGCACAGAAGGACAGGTACTCATTCCCAAAACCATGTGAATCCCAGTATTTGGATTCTCTCCTGTTGGCATCATCAATCTGCCTGAACCATCCTCAGGGACACTGGATCCACATGGCATTAGATATTTTCCTCCTCCTTTTTGTCTGTGTCTGGATTCATGTACAACATAAATCTGGTGAACACCTTCTCATTGCTCCACCCATTTTTAACATGAATCCATGAATAGCAGGACAGTAATTAAGAATGCAAATAATCATACACCAAAATAGAGCTAAACTCAGGTTACTCATGTCTCCCATCTCTCTGCTGAGGCCTCAAGGCATGGACAAGACAGATCAGGCATTGTGCCTAAAATTCCCTACTCTCTCCATCCTGACATGGGCAGCCAACAGGGTCTGAAGGTGAACAACACCTGATGAACCACTGGTAGAAATTTGGTTTTCTCCTCTTTAATAGCTCAAGCAGCAAAATATTGTGAACAGAGGCAACCTTCCCATTCCACAGCATCACCTGTGACTGGGGAAAGCAGTGCTCTTAACTCTGAAGGATAGTAATGAGGGGAAAGGATGGAAGAATAATACTAAAGACACTCTGGCATAGACTGAGATGCCATTTCTGTCTTTATAACAAGATCTGAAACTGTAAACCCCCCCCCAACTCCAATTTCCAATTGAATTGTCAATGCTTTTCTGCATTTACAATGTTCTTTGAAAATCTAGAGTTTGACCACTCGCATCCCCCATACTTATCTGCATACATCATTCACACAAAAGTACAATGCTGCTTTATACTCTAAAAAAAGTTACCTATTTCCATTCCTATTGCAGCTGCAAACACTGCTGTGTTAGATGTGCAGCGGAGAACGTGCAAACCTTGACACCATGTTCTCCAAAGAATGCTGTTTCTGTCTCCCAACACTTGTTTACAATTATGTCAGTGAAGAAACCAGCTTGCCAGCTCTATATCAAACATTTTTGACAGCAAAAGCACAAACACTGATCTATTCTAAGTAGTTTGCCACTCCATGTAATCTTGGAAAAGGCATTCTTGCCTTTGATTCTAAAAATGTTTATACTTCGTACATTATGCAAATAGTTTTTATATATTAAGAAATAATGCAAGCAAAGCTCAAGTTAAATTCAATTCTTCAACAATAACCTTGCCAAAGCACTGATTTTCCTATTAAAAAAATTATTCCAATTTGTTGATCTTACATTGGATGAAACATACTGTAACAATCTTCATAATTTATGTCCTGTTGGGACACTATGATTTAAAGTAACATAATACAGACCAGCATCACTGCTAATCTAAACCACCTGACCAGATAAACAACAGTTTCCCCTTCTCTCTTCACTGAGAGTATTTCTGTTTATTGTCATATGATTTGCCAATTTGAAGAACATGAAGAATAAATGGAGGCAGAGAGGAGTGGAGCTGGGAGGCACAGCCCTGCCTCGATGGGGACGTTTCTCACCCAGGTACCGGTACAATGTCCAGAGCCACAGGAGATGACAGAAGGCAATTTCAGGAATGCTGTCCCAGGAAAAGCCCACGCCACTTGTAGCAAGGGGAAGTTTGCACTTACTCAGCACCCTCTAGACCCAGTGCAGCACTAGAGACAACACAGTTCTGACAGTGCTTGAGATGCAGCTCTCCAAAGGGATTGGAGTTCAAGGCTTCACCTTCCCAGCTCAGCAGTGACTGAAGCTATGACATCAAAGAATCAGGACAGAATGGTCTGGGCTGGAAGGCACTTTAAACACCTAATCCCCTGTCACAGGGAGGAACACCTTCCACTATCCCAGGTTGCTCCAAGCCCCATCCAACCTGGTCTTGAGCACTTCAGGAATGGGGCATTAACAGCTTCTCTGGGCAACCTGTGCCAGAGCCTCACCATCCTCACAGGGAAGAATTTCTTTCTATATCCAATCTAAATCTACGCTCTTTCACCTTAAAACCATTAACAGTCATAAAGCAGATGCAAGTGTCATTTGCCCCATCTGAGATTCAACCAGTTCGAAAAGCAAGTTCGATTATTTTGCTATGGTCAATGGACACAGATCAGTGCAAGGAAAGGGACTTTGAGGAAGGTGGAGAGCACTCAGCTGCTGCACTTATATCCTGCTCCTTGCTTTGCTCTCCTCCTCCTCTCCTTAAGCTCATTAAGTATGTAAAAAACCCTTGTGTGCAATCTGCACAACAAACCTCAACCTGATCTTTTCTAAGCCTGTTTATATCAGGATTTTAACAACTGCTGAATTTAGGCCTTCTTTCTCTTACTCATAATAATAAAACACAAAATGTTACATGTATTACCTTCTTCTTCATCACACCTTGACTTTTCCAGCAACCTCCATGCTGAGGATATTTTTTCCTATTCTCCTTTTTATTTTGAAAGTGATTGCACTTGCAATCATTTGTTGTTCATTGGCTTTCATGAACAGAACACAGATAATATTCTTGGTGATCCAATAAGTAGACTTCACACCAAAACTAATCACATGTTCCACCAGAAAGATTTATAGACTTGACGGAGAAGAAGAGAGAGAACATGGAGATGTCTTAAGGCAGCATAAAAACTTTCTGGAAGTGATAAAAGTTTCAATACCAATACAACCATATTACAAAATACATTCATTTTTTTATAGGTAGATAAATATGACAGTCGCCCATAAAACTTCTGCAAAATAAGTAGATACCCTAAGTCCCAACCACACCTGCAACTAGGTCATGTGGTATTTGTGATGCATCATTTCATACCAAAATCTAGAAAATAAATGCTTTAATTTTTCCTTTTTTTCCCCCAGGTCCCTCAGCACTTATAAACATAGACTAATAGAAATGATTTTATTTATTAAAAATTGTAGATCTCTAAATTACATTTTCCAGGGAAAAAAGAGGGAAATAATCCCAGGTTTCAGTACTGAACTAGAGCATGGCAGAAATCCTTCAGCCATGTCATAATCTCAGTGCGGCTCTCTACCTCCCAAGCCATTTTTGTGTGCTTTGTATTAAAAACTGAATGTAAAGGTTGCCCTTAGTAGGTTTGCACAAAAAAGTAGCTATTTCAAGAAACATGACTTTCTAAAATGAGCTTTTTGCACCTAAAACATGAAATAACACAGTGAAGCCCCCATTAACCGAGCACCTGCTAAAGTAATCAGGCACTTAAAATAATAAACTCTCTTGGCTGCACAACTGAAAGAACAATGATAATTTGACTTGTTGAAACTAATGTTTGGTCCAGCAAATCAAACCCTTGGCTGTACTGTAATAAAGCCATCACACAAACCACAATAAAAATAAAGTAGTAACAAGGTGCAGGGAGCCCCCAGTTCCCACCTTCTGAATTCAGGCACCTGAACCCTCTGGTAAGGCAGAGGGCAATGAATCATCCTTGAGAGCACAGTGCCAGCCCATGACATGAAGGTATCATAAACCAGAGCAAATCAGAATTAATTTAAGTGAATGTTCCACTTCTACAAGTTTCTCAAAGCCTCTGACTTTTACAAAGTGCAGGTATGGTGTAGAAGAACAGAGAAGTTCATTATCCCATCATTTTGGATGCTACATTTTGGATGAAACAGATTTGACTGCAGCAGAACAAAATAATCTGCAGTTTTCCCCAATGTTTGTTTTTACTCATATGCGAAGGAATGATTTCATTCTTAGACATGAAAGTGAAGTTCACATGCCATCCATGCTGTTGATAACACAGGGATGCTCAGACAAAATTCTCCTTGGTCTTTTGGCCAAGATTACATATACTATCAGTTTAATATCCAACATCTCTGCTGAGCATCCAAGGGCAATCATATCCTGCCTCTGATAATCCTCTAAATATTTGCCATTTATGATCCTAAGAACACATCAAAGAGTGGTAAGAAAGGCTTTGCTTTATGATGGATTAAGAGAAGATGTTGGTCTCATGACCATTACTATACCGTCAGCTTTTTTAGTTTAGTTTGTTTTTTTAAAGTCAAGTTCAGCAATTCAAACACGCAACAGAGAAAACACGATGAAGATGTGAGGAATTTGGATAGGTCTTCTCAGCATTCTCTTGGCCAAGCCAGAAGCTAAAAAGATCTAGAGATTTGCAATAAAGCAAACTAAGGATCATTTACATCAGATCTAGTCAGGGAATCATTTCACTCAACTGAACTGCTGAAGGTGTCCTACTGTACTGTCAGAACGAGTTTTAATGTTTGGACACCTTTTCTAGTAGAAGAGTTTAAACGATACACAGGGGCAGTGAACTCAGGAGGAGACTTACCTGAGCCAGCACTGGCAGGCTGCTAATTTATATTGCACCATAAAATTCAAATGTTGTTTTGCAAACAAGACATTTCAAGTCTAGAAACAACAGATCATTTGGGAAAAAAGAGTAAGACAGACCAAGAATTTTCCCAGACAAGATAGGGTATCCTTCAAGCTCCGCACAGTTGGATCCCTTGCCTGGTTTGCCATGCCCACTGTTCCCTCTGGGATCTGTAAGTGACCTCGACCTGAGCTTCATCTCCTGTCTCTGCTGTTTGGAAGTGGGGCTGGAGCAGGTCACAGAGAAAAGGAAAAAGCAGGTACATTAAGTTGTGTTATTGGAACAAGGCTCACCTAACTGCCAACAATTCAGGTACTCAACCTGCACTTAACATTATCCACTGTCTTCAGACCCCTTCTTATGCTCCAGGCACGTGTCTGGAAGTGATAGAGTATGTTTGATGAGCAATATTTTGATAAGTTCTATGGGGTTTTTGTTGGTTGTTTTTTTACCAGAACACAAAGGTTTCTCTGGGCAACCCACACTGCTTGTACATTGGACCAGCTGGAAATGGAGACACAGGCTCAGGAAGGGAAGCAAATAGTAATTCTGAGTCCTCCAGTGAACACCAGATTTTTTTTAGAAATTCATATGAGCACACCACCAAGGGAAACCCTTTGTACAACTCCGGGATTTTTTGTTAGATTGGGCATTACAAGACACATGCATAAACCCAACATTCTGAGCTTGTACAATTAACAGTATTTTTGCTCACTATGAGCACCCACCCATTGTGAGACACAGTAACTGTTCCCTCAACCAGGGACACCTTGGACATACACAGACATGTATTTAACTGTCTGTCATTATTCTCACCCCAGTCCGAGGAAAATCACGGTAGATCATGTAATCAGGACTTTTTCCTCTGATCCTAGGAATAAATAACATTTTCCTTCAAAGCATCCTTAGCAATAAATAAACCCAATAGTGCAGTGCTGACTCAGCACAAGGCTCCCCACTCATCACTGTGTTTCCACCAAACCCCTCCAAGACATCACACCCAGCTTCTTGTTTGTCTAAAACGACTTTTCATCTCAGTCAAACAAAACTAAAGGAATAAAGGGCAAGGGGAAGAGCAAGAAAGAAACTCTCCCCCAAAACGCCACGTGAAGTGGGTTTGCAGCTTTATAAGAGAGGGCTAAAAATCCTCCACATGCCTCACCCTGATAAACGACGGCCCTGCCAGTGGCTTTTCAGAGCAGATGTAACGTTTTAGCCAAACGTGATTGTTTGTGAAAGAAATAATTCTGATCAAAACCCGAAATTGCAGCCAGCAGAAGAGCTGCACTTCGTCACGCTAATCCGCCCTGACGGGGAGCGGCGAGCGGAGATTCCTACTGCGAGAGGAGCAGATGCGAAAGGTCAGCGCTGGCCCGCGACTTCAAACCCCTTAACGTGTAAAACAGTGTGCATTAAAGCCTGAACCGGCTCACGGCGGGATTAACGGATGTCCGCTAAGTGGGTTTGATGTGCTTTTGGTGAGTAATGGTTAATTTTGAAATAGGGGCGTTGTAGTTTTATTTTAGTTTATTCTGCCAGCCGGAGTCCATTTTTAATTACAGCTGCAGAGAATAATATCCCAAAGCGTGTCGCTCCTTTGTGGGAGTATGGGAAAGTGAGAACTGCTGGTGCTAAAGGCAATTTTACAGTTTGAAACTGTAGGCAGGCATTGCTCCAAAAGCAAGGGGATGCAAAAGGTTAAACAACCAGAATTGCATTTAACCAGCATCATTCCAGTGCCCTCATAAAAATAAATTTTATTGCATAAAGGAGTTTCAAGAAACCAGTTTTCCTTAAATGAAAAGATAAAAACATTCATCTCAGTTACCACGTTCTTCAAAAGAGGCAGTCATACTTGCATTTTCCCAAATCAAGCTATTCAACTGAATTCAAATCCACTGAATTTTCCATTCATTTTCCAAAGGTGTTTTATCATGGAAAGTGCCCAAAATGTAGCTAAAATTAGATTGACTTGCTCCCATTTATCTCTTTGAGCACTGTCCATATGGCTGATAGAACATTATTTATTCTGTTTAATTGAAACAATCAATTTGTGCAGCTGAAAAAAAAAGATAAACTCTTCTTTTGCTACAAATCTGCAAGACAGCTTGTGAGATCCAAAAGACATTTTCACAAATAATTTCTTTTGCATCTTCAGATCGATGCATGCAACAAGTATAAGACAAATGCTGTAATAATTTTTACTTGAGTGATAATAAATCCATCTGTTAAGAAAAGCATTTGTTTTGGAGTCAACTGGAGAGCAGCCCAAAGGTCAACTGGGCAGATTTTAAGCACTGGAGTGCATAAAAGGAGATACAACAGGTCTATTGAGGGTGGAAACTCAGCAATTAGAAATATCACATCCCAATAATTATAAACAATAAAATAATGGTTTATCCTTGGGAGAAATATGATTAGTTCCTCAAGAAAATGAGTATGCCAAATCACAGTTAAGTCACCAAAAAAAAAAAAAAACCCAAGCTGATGCAAACTCTACCACAACCAGGACGGGACATTTTGCATGATGAAGGAGATGAAGGCCATATGACCATGAGCCTTAAATTTAAAGATAATTATTTTTACTTAAATATTATTAATATTGTGACATTTTAAATAACCCTGGTGGACTGACATCACTGGCAGTGCCACAAGGAAATTATAATGGTGACATGGGTACTGTAACAGCACTTGTCAGAGGCAGGTGGGACACAAGGGTGGAGGCATCTGCACCCTTGCAAAGAGGAGACAGGACACTCAACAGCACAAAGAGGAACCATCACCTAAAGGGGCTACAGGAGAAATGAAGAGGGACTTCTTACAAAGGCATGGAGTGACAGAACAAGGGGGGATGGCTTCAAACTGACAGAGGGCAGGGTTAGATTGAATATTGGAATGAAATTCCTCCCTGTGAGGGTGGTGAGGCCCTGGCACAGGCTGCCCAGAGAAGCTGTGGCTGCCCCATCCCTGGAAGTGTTCAAGATCAGACTGGACAGGGCTTGGAGCAACGTGATCTAGTGTCCCTGCCCATGGCAGGGGTTCACAATAAGATGAGCTTTGAGATCCCTTCCAACCCAAACCCTTCTAGGATTCTATGGGTTTGTACACAGCAGGCCATGATGGCTGTGAGAAGAAAATAAATACCTTATTTCTCAACTCCCAGCTCCAAGGATTTAATTTCTTCTTAGACACAATCAGATCACCCATTTCCACCACTATAGACCTCCAAGTTTTGCATAACTTCTCACCACTGACTGCCAATTAGCTGGAGCATCACTGGACACAGGACACGCTGACCAGAGCGCCACTGTCATCTCCTCCTTCTCCAAGGCCAAGGAAGGAGAATCATAAGCTTCCAAACAAGCCATCTTGCCAGAATCTCTGATTTCATTTCCCCCAGACCCTGCACTACCTTTGTCCAACAGGCAGTGGCAGGCAGCAGCAGGGGCAGGTGGATCATGTCCAGGTCCCACAGCTGCACCCTGACCTGCCGACTCAGAGGCGAGACTCTTATTTACTCAGTCAATCCCAAGAATAAACTCAAGGAAGGTGTGACCATCCAGGAATCATATATTTTTACTGTGCTATGCTTTGAGACACTTGATGCAGTTCATTGACTGTGTTTTGGCCTGCAGGTTAACCTCTGCCAGTCCCAGAAACTTCACTATCAGTTTCTAATAAAAGAAAATGTCAACAGGCAAATATGCCCAAAATTCATTATTTTCAGATACAAAGATATTCCCAACTCTGCAAACCCACTCATAAATAATTCTGATTTATTGTAAATGGGTTATTGTATTCATAAACGCTGGGAAGTTAGTGAACAACATAACTACCAACATAACTACCAAAGTTATGAAATACTTTCATAACTTTGCAGGTGCACAAATCACAGCATATGGGAGAGGACTCAAAGGATAATGGAAAATGAAGCAGTTTCAGAAAGCCTATATGAAAACCAGCACCTACCTAGCTGGATAAAAAAATAATTCATTTTTAGTCGAAAGGCAATCAAATGCAAAACTAGCAGAAGGAGCTGGCAGAGCACTATTACATTAAAAATAGCAACTCCCCCCAAAATGTATGAAAATAGGTCCAACTTTCGATTAGCAGAAGTGACAGTTGGGCTGAGGCTGCTCAGGCTTTGAGGTTAAACACAACTGACACAGGCTGCACCTGAATCCAATCACTCCCCGGGCTCTGAGAAGATTCACACGCGAGGACTAAATTTGTCACAAATGGGTTGGTTTCCGATCCTCCTGTAGCCAACTTGCTTTATTCTGACCCCCGTTTAACAAATCAACTTAATGGGCACTGGGAGTGCTATAAAACTTAACAATGGAGTGATTTTAACTTTTAAAATATAGTTATGAAGCAAAATGTTGGAGAGCTCCTTCAATACTGGAAATCAAATTAAAACTAGACATTTTTTAACAGTCTTGACAGATATAATCCTAGTTACCATGTAAATTTATGGTAAGCTGCTGTGATATTAGCCACAGGTGCTACTTTTAATATATGGCCTGCATCTGGCTGGGAATAAAATATCTCAAGAGGACTGAAAATGACCTCACTATCAGACAATGGAGAAGAAAAAAAACCACAAGACCGCTGTGGCATATAAAAAGCTGGAGATGTGGTCCACAACTGAATATTTACCATAAAATTCATTTTAAGTCTGCATATTGTAAGTTAAAGGATATAATGTTTTCAATACATAAAAGGCGTGGACGTATTTCAGACAAACAGCCAAAAGATTAAGTACATAAAGTGGCAATGAAATACATTGCCTATATGTATAAAAAACCAAATTTTCCAACCTTTGATGAACGTAAAAAACAAAGCTACGTGCCAGGAGCAGAAAAAGGAAGGACGGACCCAGATTATATTGAAGGTACTGGCACCAAGTACTGCCATTGAAAGCAATCAAGAGTATGCATTGCATATCCTACCAAATTAGTTTGGATGTGTAACTGGGACCATACAACAAGGATCATCAATTTAAAGGGATGAATCTGAGCGTGTCTCCCTACAGCCAAAAGAAAAAAAATTGGCACAACCAGGAGGGAGAAAAAAAAGGCATGTACCATAATGTGCTCTGTCTGGCTTTTTTCCCCCCAGATTCCAACCAAGAGAGATAGCAAATCTGGAAAGGAAATGCAAAGTGAGAATAATAACTTATTTAATACTCCTAGATTTTTTGCACATCTTTAAATATGTTCTCAAAACCCAATACACAAATTGCACTGAGACACATGTATCTCTACTCTTAGTGCATTTCTGTACCGTCCCCTCCACTCAGGCTCATCTTCCACCTCCACCCTCTTTCCCCAAAAGACAAAAAAACGTACCTGAAATAGCTTTAAAACTCTTAGAGCATTTGATTTCCTGTCATTTTAGAAAATGACGTTAGAGGTCTTATGGAGACTTCCTACATGATCTTTTTTTTTTTTTTTTAAACAAACTTAATTAAAAACTTACCCTATAAAAGAAAGCAGCTGTAAATTCTGAACCTGACCATCAGCAAACTTGCCCACCTTTGTAATTTCCTAACTGCATTTGCTGCCTTGGTGTGATTACCTACGGAAACACAATCACACAGGCAGTTGCCCCTTAAACCCTCTGGTCAAATCCAACCAAGTTTGACAAGAGACATGGAAGTCTCAAAGCTAAGATGTACCTGCAAATTCAGGGAAAGTGAGCAGCTGGATACAGGACCCAGACTGAGCACTTGGCATGCTGCACTCACAGCCTTTCACAGCTGCCCGCCCAGCCCAGGACTGGGCTGGAGATGAAACTGGGAGAAATTCACATCTCTAAACCAGGCCTGTCCTCTCTTCCAGATCACTGCTCCCGAGGTGAGCTGACCTGAAATGGGAGAAGTTATCAGCGTGATCTGGAAGCATAAACTAACTTTCTATCCCAATTCCCAATTTTATTCGAGCAGACTGGAAGCAGAGGGCTTGCTCCACTGGAAAAAAACCGTTTTGTTTCAGTAGCACAAAGATGTGAATGGATGACAACATCACTTCATGATGCTACACCATGGCCTGAAAGCCTCACCAGCCACTCTTCTCTGCCCTGCAGCCTGGGAGAGAGGCCCCAAAGAAGCTCCCTGATGTGGCTGTGAGGTTTGGAGATGCCCATGAGCACTCAGATGCATAGCAGGAATTGGGAATTGCCATGGAGTGCTCCAAGCCCACCTCCTCTCCAAAACCTCTCTCACAGCCAGAGGTATCTGCCAAGCACATGCTCCTTTGGAAAAGGGACTCAACCCTGGGGCTTTGAGCGAGTGCACCGGGAGAAGGGCCCTGGAGGTAAAAGACTCCAGTGTTAACTCATCACTGCCTACCTGCTACTTCACAGTGGAGTGGGCAATTGCAAGGCATGTGGAGGAACAGAGGCATTGGTGCCATCAGCACAGCTCTTCTGGACACAGCACTCTCCTCTACAGCTGAATGCATTTTTCCCCCCACCACTGGTGTATTTTATTTTATACAAGATGCAGAACACCAACCCACCAGGAGCCTGCCTCACATTGTATGTTCTCAATGGAAACATACAGCCAATGACATCCAGTCCCTCAGGACTGGTGCTTGGTGGGCATCCACAGCAACAAAACCAACCAAGAGCTTTCAGCAGAAACCCCAGGCTGGTTTCCAGCTTATTTCAGAGAATTGCACCACCAAAGTCCATTTTCATGAAAATGTATCCTCAGACTAACAAACACCATCGGTGCTTTCAAATTCTGGGTTACAAACTAATTCCCTGAGCCAGAAGTGTCATTAGCTTGTCAGCCTTACAAAGGCAGCTCACTGCAGATCGCTTTTAACTGAGCTAATCTCAGTCTGAAAGCTTCAGGAATCTAAATAACTCTTGTTTCACAGAAGTTTCATTTCATTCTCATGCTGAAAATAATATATATAAACCAAGCTCATGTCTACACATTTGCAAAACTTTATAATAAAAGTTGTGTTTATATTCTTAACATCTGTTGACATACACAGACTTTGTAAACCTGGCATAGATTTTGAAGCCACAGAATTTTCCATGCATCATGAACATTATCTGCAAGAAGCAATAAAAAAAAAAAAGCAATGAATACATTAATCATACCAATATCATCTGCAAAACATAAATTTTAAATACCTTTCATGTCAGCTGAACCACTTTTTTTTTTTTTTTTTGTATTTTTGAGGGTGGTTTTTTTCCACACCTGATTTTACGCCATCTGTAGAAGGGCAGCAAGAAGATCACTGAGGAAATGACATTTCTCAGTCCTTTAACTTTTGCTAAACACTTTAAATCCAGTAAGTAGAATATTTATTACATTAAATGAAAGCAGTTGTACCTACAAATTCCATTTTTTCATTGCAGGACTAAATTCTCTCAAAGTACAAGGCCAGTATAGCTCCACTTTTGCCATTTGCTTCCAAGGTTGTAGTAAACACAGTGTTTACTAACAGTCATTATAAATACAAGTATATGTGCATAATTTAATACAATTAAGCATACATGCATAATTTAAATTTATTTTCAGCTTCAACTTATCGAAAGGCAAATACCTGCTCTCTAATATCAGCTAAGGATCTCATGCCCTTGGGATCTGCATGTTGAGCCTGCTGCTGGACTACAAGAACAGGACTGATTTCTGCCCTCTGCAACAGCAAAGGGGACACTGCCATAAAAACCAACAGGCAAAATTCTGCCCTTAGATATTCACATTTATGCTTGCTCCAACCAGAGCTGCCCAGAGCTCCCACCAGGATGGCTTTCTCTCCCAACTGGGGGCAGAAATTTTGTTTTGAAGCCAACTCCCAGCCTCTGCTCTCATTTCTGCCTTACATCCATGAAAGCTAAGAATGAAAGACACTCTTCTAATATCTCCCAAAAAATTCAAGTGGCAATTTTTCAAAGTACTCTTCCCACGATTACAGGTACTAGAAGTATAAACATATAGTTCATCATTTACCAACAAACTAATTTAAATATACTCAGCTTCCTATACTGGTATGTGCTCCATCCACCTTCAAATCAGGAAGACATATGGATATCTACCTAAGCTGTAAGATAAGTCTACACTGTCAAAAAAAAAATACAACTTTGTACATTTTTGTCAAAGCAATGCGTTTTCCAGATATTTGCTGGTGCAGGACACTGATTTGTCTCCTCACCTGTCTGTTGGCAGACAGGGACTGTCTAAATCCATCTGATCAAACTGAGTTACTCATTTACAGTGGGCAAAACCACTTTTTAATTAATTTCGAGGGCAACTGCATTTCTAGTTGTGCTGAACCAACAAAGACTTTGACCATAACCGGGCAGAGATGCCATTTCATGAATACTCAAAGTCAGAAAATCTCAACTCTTCCAAAGGTCACTTCTGTCCTGCCTCGTTCCTGGTTGCTCCAGCCCCCAGCTGCCTGCACATCTCACCAAGGCTTCCTGTGAGCTCCCTCTCATGGGCTTCTCCCCTTCACTGCCCTCTGAATTAACTGGTTTGGTTCTATTTGCTCTGTATTAACTTTCAGGTTAAAAATGTACTTAGAGCTCTGGACGTGCTCCCTGGACCAGCACTGTCTTGCTAATGAGCTGGATTTTTCTGCAGTTGTTTTCTCTTTTGCTTTCTCCAGCCCACCTCACCCACCTCCTCTCTACTGCCTGGGGATTCCTTAATATGACAACTACTGAAACAGTGAAAAAAAGGGCCAGCATTACAAATTGCTGTTTATCCAGCTCACTGTGGTTTCCTAAACATCTTGTTCTGGGTTTAGGCACAGCCATATAAAGAGCTCACAGCACAGCTCCTGGTCCCTACACACACCAACAAAGCCACAGCATCCCCAAACTGGAGCTTGCCATGTCCCTTCAGAGTGAGGGAAAGAACCAGCTCAGTGAGACCCATCATCCCAACAAACCCCTGGAAATTCTTTCCATCCCAAGAAAGAGCTCACCCCTCCCTCAGAAATAAAAGAGAAAGGAAATGCATGTTCTGGGAATGTGACTTTTTCTAAGCGACGACATGATTCCTCAGAAGGGAATTTTCAGTGGCATGTAGCTGAAGAGGGATCTCAAGACAAATTCAGTATTTCTAAAGCAAGTTTGTAACTAATGTCTGAGACAAGTTTTTGTGAGTGTGAGATGTGGCTCAGGATCCTGTCTCCAAACAAAGACACAGTGAGGTAAATAAAAACCAGCACTGTGCACTCTGTGTGCCAAAGACACTGCAAAATCAGCTACTACAACTCAACCAAGGATATACCAGAACTTTGTATTTCTGTTTAGATTATGGAAAATTCCTATTTTCCCCACTCCTGCTTGCCAGAAGTTTCTGTTCTTTCTTATATTTACCCATTTTTCTCACATATTTCCCTGACAAAAATGATCCCCACTGCCATCAGTTATGTATTTCCAGCATTTATTTATGAGTGCTAGTAATGAAAAAAGAAATCAGGATCAAATATTGCTCTATCTGATTCCACTATACCGACCCCGATCCTGACCTGAATATTAGAATCAAAAAACTGTAATATTAGAACAAATCTACTTATCAACTACAACATGGAATTAATTTACTCCACCTAATGAGATCAGAATCTGAGAGCAATTCATCAGGGTAAATCCAAGAGGATTTGGCCCCACCAGGATACTCCCAAACTTCTGAATATAAATATTTTCCCATCAGGATCATATGGAAATTAAAGCAATTACATTTCCTTTATATTAAAAGTGGCATATAACAAACATTACCTGATTAAAATTTTTGAAATTGAACTCCTTGTAGATGGCATCTCTTTCTCCCAGCTCAGACCAGCCTGAAGCTTTGAGATCCAGTAAAACTTGATTCCTTTCCTCTGTCGTCAACCAGTGAGACTGGGAGGACTATTGAGGGAAAAAATAAAGGCATAGCACAAGTGAGGCTGAGGTTCTCTTTTGTACAACAATAAGAAAACCACACGATGAAACTGTGGTTATGTATGGTGCAAAGGTGAGGATGTGGAAAATTCCCTGTGCAGTTTCCTACTGTTTATAATTTCACAGACCAGTTTAACCTAAACCAGCCAAACCCTGCCATTTCTGTTTGGGCAGGTAAGTTTGGCCAAGTGCTTTTTGTACAAAACTAGTGAAAAGCAACAGACTCTCAGGAATGAAGATGGACATCAGCATGCCTGTACCCTTGGTCATCTGAATTATCCAGATGCTGTAACATTTAATTTCCAAATGTTCCATTCTGCTTGGTAAGTAAATGATGATTTACATTATTTGCTAAGTGTACAATTACAAGGCTAAAAGATATCTGGAAATACCTATTTCAAAAGAGAGAATAAAAACAGGAGATTGCACTCTACCTGCTTTGTATTTTACTCTTTTAAGAAAGTGGGAATAGACTTTTAAGACAACACATGCTATGGAGTTCTACAAGGAACAAAGAGCTTTGCAACTAAAATAAAAGAAAAAAAAATACAATACAGACACAATTACAAAAAGTTTGAAGCCACTGGTAAAAGCACTAGATTCTGCAAAGCACCAGTGTTTAAGTATGGCTTACTTGAAGTGACAGGAGTCCTCCTGATGCCACTGGGAGCACAGACATGACAGATTAACACTCTGCTTAAATATCTGAATCAGGGGCTGAACCACACACAGAGCCAGACACGGAGGAACGCTCTGAGAGGCCTTTGTAAGAGGTTTGATTCCTTTTCTACAAGCAGGGACTAAGAGCATGAGCCCTTCCTCAGATGCCATATTCTGAGATGGGTCTCAGATTCTCCCGATAAATGCAATGCTTTAGTGGGAAGAACCTTTCTCCCCAGTACAGCTACATTCAGGTTGGTTTAGTCTTTATTTTAGCAGCTGGCTCAGCTTTGTGAGATCCTCCAGAAAGGCAGTTTTGCTCCAGAGGTTCACTCAGACAGGGGAGGCAGTGAGGACCTGCTCAGCAGCTCAGGAGTTTTCACCTTTGGCAGCGGGAGCCCCGGTGCCACCAGATGGGGCTGTGAGTCTGAGCAGAGCAGGAATTAACGCAATTAATGCGACCCGAGCAAGGCCTTAAGATGTACAAGGGACGAGGAGCAACATTTTCACCAGTAACATAGGATAAAAAGCCCCAAATGGAGTAAATAAATCGAACAGCAATACTGCTGCTGTGGCGCTTAGGGGGATACAGAGATGTAACGAGATGGGTTTTACAGATCCCAAACTGAACTAATTTAGGCTCTTTACACTTCCAACACAACATTAGGCTTGAAAGAACACAAATTTCAGATTTGTCATTGCTATAACTGCAGTCATAGGCATAAATTTCTTACATTCTTCTTCTTTTTAAATATATACAAAAATCACCAAAGCTAAAGGCTGTCTTGAAATGTACTGTTTTATCTGGCATGAGATGAAATTAGTCTGCAAATGCACAAAAGATCATGAGGGTGGTGTTTTTTTTTTGAGACAGCAAAGTCCAGGACTGCGACACAAAGTCCATTCCTCTGGCTGGCACAGAGATGTCCTGTGCCAGCTCTGGGGACACTGCAGTGCCCTCCTGACACCTCACCTGACACATGGCCATGGACAAGACAATGCTGTGACTTGAAATTTGATCACAGAGTTTTTAATAGGAATACGGAGACCACATTTTATGCAGGCCCTGCTGAACACTGAGCACGTTTCGCATTGGGGAGGCCACGTCCCGAGTCAGCCCCTTGACACATCACAATGTTCAGAAATGGAGCAGAAAGCAGCAAGGAAAAGGATGAAGTGGGAGACTCCAATGGCGTTTCCACACTCACAGCCCTCAGCCTCACCTCGGGCATGGCCAGACCCCGGGGAGGCAGGAGCGGGCACGGGGCGCCAATGCTGACCGAGCACCCGAGGCGCTGGCACCTGACCCAGGGCCCAGGGGCTGCCAGGTGCTGGGGCTCACCGAGTGATGGATAGTGTTTGTTCAGAGAAAGCCCAGGCAAAATAGTCATTAAGTAAAAAAAAAATTAGAACTAACTCTCATGCCTGAGGGGTGAGGGTTGAACCCTGCACGTGCTGTTCATTATTAGCTTTGTGTAAAATAAAATAATCAGCTGTGGGGTGGGATGGTGGGGGGACTCAGGGAGAATCATAGAATGATTTGGGTTGGAAGAGAGCTTAAAGCCCATCTTGTTCCACTCCTGCTATGGGCAGGGGTATGTTCCACTATCCCAGGCTGCTGCACGCCCCATCCAGCCTGAACACTTCCAGGGATGCAGCAGCCACAGCTCCTCTGGGCAGCCAGTGCCAGGGCCTCATCACTCCCACCAGGAAGAATTTCTTCCCGATATCCCATCTATCATTGTGAAGCCATTCCCCCTTATCCCTTCCCTCCGCGCCCTTCTCCAAAACCCTCTCCAGATCTCCCCATGCTCCTTCACGTACTGAACGGCAACCAGGTCTCCCCGGAGGCTTCTCCAGGCTGAGCAACCCCAGTTCCTCCAGTTCCGAGGGAACAGGCCGGGGACTGACCCNCCGGCCGGGCCCGCCCCCGCCGCGCCCCGCGGGAGGAGCCGCAGCCCGCGGTGGAACCGGCAGCGGGGGAGACAGAGCGAGAGAGGAGGGGGAGCTGCCTCCGCCGCAAGAGCCGCCCGGGGCCCCGGGTGGTACCGGCAAAGCGGCCCCGCTCAGGAACGAGGAGGCTCAGGCACGGCACCGCTCTCTGCAATTCCCTGCAAGGAGGATGGAGTGCGGGGAGACCGATCTCTTCTACCGTGCCTGCAGTGAGAGGACCAGAACTGGCCTAAAGCTGGGATCGGAGCATTCAGATCAGATATTCAGGAAAACCTTTTCTCTGTCGGGGTGGCCGGGCGCTGGAGCGGCTGCCCGGGGAGGCGGTGGAGTCACCACCCCTGGAGGGGTTTCAGAGGCGCCGAGATCTGGCGCTGGGTGATGTGGTTTAGGGGTTACGGTGGCGGTGCCGGTGGAGGGCTGGTCTGCGCGGTCTAAAAGGTAGGTCTCTTCTGACCTTGACGATTTCGTGATTTGTGACACCCACCCGGGAGGAGAGCAGAGCTGCCGGCCGTGGGTGGATTCTGTGGCGCAGTGAGCAGGCAGGTGTCATTGCCACCCCGCGGGACCGCACCGAAACAGCCCCGTTCTGTTTGTAAACACATCACTGTTTCTATGGCAGTGCGGACATGAGCACTGGGGACAATCCAACCCTGGGCCTCTCAAAAGAACCAGATGGCAGAGGCAAGAATGATCCAATTTATTGTTCATAATCTTTATAATTAACATCCATCCCAGCTTTATCCTCAGTCACACCAAAGTTATACCAGTGCAGTTTCCTTTTTGGACACAGATATACACGACCTCTAGTTTCCAGAGGAAAAGACAGAGCCAGCAGAGAAATTCATTAAGAATTACGTTGCAGGGATATGAGCTATCTGTCAAACAATGTCTTAAGACTTTGTTTTCTGTTAGTTTAATTTGCTCTCTAAAGCACCCTATTAAGATACTCTGACAAGCCTCCACCATGATAAATTTTATGCAATCGCATAATCCAAACCCCACACAACATACCAGTCCATACCTTATCCAAAGCCCTCCCTACTAATCATAACTAAAAAACCCATAAATTCTTTATGTAGCCTCAAGTGGAGAGTGTGGAACTAGCAAACATGGTACTAAAAATTTAAATAAACATCAAGACTGGTGTTGCTAATTTAGGCAGGTGAGCTGTAGTTCAGAAATTGCATGTTTTTACTTCTGAAAGAAAGCAACTTTAAAGGTTACACTAAAAATCTGATTTATTTTTTTTAAAGGACAATTAATACAATTTCACCCAACAGGAATGTGGTAAATAAGTTGTATACACACACAGAAATAGTGAGGTGAGTTTGGGAAGTGACTCTAAAGCTCATAAAGAACTGTTACTAAGTCAAAACTCAGAGCGAAGCGAATGAGCAAACCAGCACCGAACCCCAGTGCCAGAGGGGGGAACAGTCACCTCCATGGGAGTGAAAAATCATTTAAAATATCTTCATAGTTCATTTTATGGACAGTCAAACTAATGTACCAACACCTCCCTTCACCACTGTTTGCCTTGCGTGCCACACACAGACCAGTGTGCTATAAAAATCTTCCCTGATCCACAAATTAGAACTGCATCACTAATTAATTCAAAGTCCATTAAACAGAAGTCAATCAGAGCAGCTTAATAAATACTTTAGTTGATGTTTTTTCATACTTGTTCACTTACCACTGGAATCGCCACAAATGTGCTTGTCACAGATTCAGCAGTTCATAAATAAAGCCAATTTTTAGTCATTATTATAAATTACAACCAACAAATTCAACAGTTCATTCTTAGGTACTTCTAGTCCATAGAAATTCCCACTTTACCAATAAGTGGAAAGTGTTGTCCCTGTTTGAACATCTGAGGTTATTCCTGGTGTTCGTGCTCTTGTCCCGGGATGAGCCAGCGGATGCTGTCGGTGCAAACGGTGGCGTACATGACAAAGCCAGCCAGGAAGAGCACAGAGAACAGGAGCAGCCAGTCTATGCCCTTCGTCAGAACACTTGGCAGGGGCCCTTCCCAGTCTTCCTCTGTCACAGCCACATCGCTTCTAGCTTCTATCCCTAAAAGACAAACTACTTGGTCAACATCATAATTGCTAAATACAGAGAGGCTGGTTTATCTGGAGCTTTGTTCCTGCTCTCAGACTAAGGCTCAAACACAGACTAAGGGTACTCTGACAAGCCTCCACCATGATAAGTCTACCACTTAAATTTTTGGTGAGATGGCCCTTGTACATTAACATATACCCAGGTTATGATTTACTTATATAAAAACTAAGTGAAACTTTTATGTGTATTTGCATAACAGAAAAAAGCTTATTGTGTCCTCCCACAGCACAGCCTTGGATAAGTTGTGGGGGTTTTTCAGCGCATGGGAATTTAATTTAGAGTGTTTCAGGAATCTCATTTTTGTGCAATTCTGAAAATGCAGATCCTCACAGCACTTCAGTGTGAATTAGAAGACAGCTAGCTGGGTGGCAAAGAGACTTTATTTCATTCTCAATTAAATCTTTGGGCTGGAAGATATGCTCCATCCTTCTGGCAGCCTCCCTAAACCCCACTGTTCCCCTTGCTCTGTGACAGCAGCCCAAGGAGCTGAGTTTCTGCTCTCAGCACAGGCTGAAATCCAGCTCATGGCAACAATTGATTAGTGAACCTCTGCTGGGTCCCCTCAGGGTCTTTATGACAATCATTTTAAAGAACACACAGAGGGACAGGAAAGCCCAATTTGGACCTTAAAGCCAGCCTGTTCTTCCCACTGGCAAACCAGGGCTGACTTACACACCTGTCTGGTTAAAGATGAAGTCTTTCAGGGTTTCCAGTGTTCTGTCTGTATGATTAAATCTAGCCATAGGTTTAGCACCTTGGAAAAGGAGGATATTTGGTACAGCCACCGTTCCAAATCTAGTTGATAAACTACATAAAGAAAAAACAAAGCATGAAGGAAATTAAATCTTCTGGAGGAAGAAATAAAAGTCACAATACCGAAAGTGTCAGTTTCACTAAAACTCAAAGCTAACAGAAATGAACTGCAGCTAGAGCATGGGGAGTGTGAGTTACCTGCTGTGCTGGGATGCATCCAGTGCCAGGAAGCGAAGAGTTGGAAATGCTCGGGGCAAAGAGTTAAAATGAGGTGCCAGGCTGGCAGAAAAGCGGCACCACGAGGTGTAGAACAGGACCAATGTACAGTCACTGCTGTTTGGGTTCAGGAACTCCATCAGGTCCTTGGAGAAAGCATGAGAACAAACACAGACAATTACATATTTAACAGAATCAAATTCTGTGTACGGATACAGCATTCAGCAGTCGATTAGATACTTGGCAATACTGATCATGCAGCTGCTTCTTTTAAAACAGGTGGAGAATTGTGTATTACCTTTTTAAAAGATTGTTTTTAAAGTTTATTGCTTAAAAATACACATATACATAACCGTTACAAGAAATGAGCTGGCACTAACTGCCATTAACGATTTCCAAGAGAAACACCAGTCCACAGAGCAGGAAAGCTGGCAGCACCCTGCAGGCACAGAGATAACACACACAGGCGCATGAAGCGAGCCTTAACTCCCTTTTTTTTCCTGCTCAAAATGGCTCAAAAATCCTCCTTGCCCAGTAATATATTTTCTTCGGTAGAACTGAGGACGTTACACAAGGAAATTCACTAAGTCAAGCACTGAAAGCAACAGGCTGCCGGGGCACCCTCACACCAACACCGGGCAGCGAGCGGGCCACCCGCGTACCTGCGACACGTTCAGGATCTGCAGCGTGAAGCGCTCGATGCCCGTCGTGTTCCTCTCCTCGCAGTTCACCTTGGGAGCCTTGGCGCTGTCGGTGCCGTTCTGCTCCTCAGCGGCCGCGGGCAGCACGGGCTCCAGCACGGGCTGCTCCCGGGCCTGTGCGGCCGCGGGGCCGCTCCC
>WBNO01019843.1:41407-55563 GCA_013400575.1 Peucedramus taeniatus | reverse complement strand
CCCGCCACCGCGCACCCAGAGCCCCCCGGCCGCACCTGCGGGAAGGGTCGCGCCGAGCCAGGCCAGCGCCAGCAGCAGCCGCCACATCCTCACCCACAGCCTCGGCCCCGGCAGCCGCCGCCGCGTCTCCCCGGACAACGACCGCTTCCGCCGGATCCCCGGGACACTTCCAGTTCCGCTGCGTTCGTATTTCCGTGGGAAGAGCCGAGGACGCGAGGGTGCTGGTGGGAGAGTGGAGTGGGACTGAGCCCTGCTTGTGTTGGGTACAAAGCGGGCGGGTTTAACCGAGTTTTCTCGCGGCCCCGCTGAACCCCGAACTGGGAGTGTTCAGCCTGGAGAAGGCTTCGGGTGACCTCATCACGGCCTCCCAGTACCTGAAGGGAATATATAGGAAGGATGGGACACAACTATTTACAAGCGCATGTTGTGACAGGACAAGGGAGAACGGTTTAGATCAGCTATTAGGAAAAATTCTTTACTAAGAATTTAAGTAAAAATTTTAAGGAAAAATTCTTTACTAAGAATTTAATTTTAAGTAAAACTATTTACTAAGAATAATTTTTAAAATTATTTTTTTACAAATTTCCTGTGAGCATGGTGCCACCCTAGCAGAGGTTTCCCAGAGAAGCTGTGGTTGCCCCATCCCTGGAATGAGTCCCATTTCTGGAAGTGTTCAAGGCCAGGCTGGACGGGGCTTGGAGCAACCTGGGATAGTGCACGGTGTCCCTGCCCATGGCAGGGGTGTGGAACAAGATGTTTTTTAAGGTCCCTTCCAACCCCAAGCATCCCATGAGTCTGTGACTCCGCCTTGCAGGGCTGAGCCCGCACGGTGTGACCGGAGCCGCCCGGGCCGGCTGTCGGGCTGCTGGTGCTGCTGGAGGCATTTCACTGTTGATTTAAATTAGTCCAGGTCGGAAATTCTTGCAAGGAGACAAGTGCCATCCCTTGGTTCGGCAGGCTGTGACTGAGCAGTGAGCGCCTGTGACTGATGCAAGCCTGCTCTGGTACAAGCGAGTTGCAGCCCCGCACTTCCCCACAGCCGCAGCTGCCTGGCCAAGGATTTGCCTACTCCCACCCTCGTTAGGCAAGCACGGTCCCGTCTGGGAATTGTTTGCACACAAACTGTGCCTTAACCTACAGCACGCTGGGGTAAGGGTAAAACGCGGCAAACGAAAGGCATATTTTTAAAACTAGTAAGAAGAGTTCTTGTCCAGCAGCTTATCAACCAAAGCTCCCAAGCAGAAAGGCAAGATAAATACTCCCATATTCCTTTTTAGGAAATTGTATTGCTCCTGTTGCAGAATTAGTTTTCACTTCATTTCAGTTTAATAGTCTTGAAGCCCGAAGACTATTTGGGGCATTTTGAAAATGAACACGTTACTTCAAGTGCTGGTATCTTTTTTAACACACTTCCTTAAAATTGCCAGAAATGCACAATGAGATTTTGCCAAAACTCTGCATCTGTCAAAAACTGATAGTTATGACCTAGGGGAGCGTGAACCATGCACATGTGAAAAGGGCAGGAAAAACCAAGTACATTGTGTATAAATTACTATGGGGGTCATTTATTACAAAAAAAACCTGGATTTTTAGCTTTGTTTTTACTCAGGTGTATTTCTCCAACTGTGTCATTCCTTACAGCACACATTTTCTCGCTTGAAGCTTTTTCTTTCAAAGTCCAATTTGCATAAGCACTAATAATGAGGACATAACAGTCTAAAAATAGAAAGTGTGAGGTTTGCACATAGAGGGAAAACATTTAATTAGATCAGCTGATAGAGAGCAAGCCGGAAAGCAAAAGCACAAAGGGAATCCAAACTGGTGCAGACTAGCAAAGAACAAGCTGCCCCATTCCCCCTTCTCCTTATGTTTTAGTCAAAGCAGCATTTTCAACTTGAAAACAATTTCTTACTATGAATTTAATCCTAACATAATCATCTTCCTGCCATAACACAAATATTCCTGGAATACAGGGATAAATACATCTTTATTCATCACAGAATAATTATGACCACCATTGCATGAAAACTTTATTTATGAGTACTTTCAATTTGATTTCAATGTGCAACAGAGGAAAAAGCAGTTGACTATTTATCCATAGAGGGTTTTAGCTCCTTTCCTCCCCTTTTCCCTTCTTTGAGCGAAAGGACAAGAACAATTAAGTTACTGTCAGACTGTTTTCAATTAATTAAAAAATAAGGAACATTCCTCTATCTCCTGACACCTTGCATCTCACAGTCTCTTTGCCTTACTGCAAATAAATGCAACGTGTCTGTAACAAGCAGGTAACACTGCCAACTGGCATCTCCAGCCAGAATTTAAAAAGTTTTTTTAAAAAACCCAGGGAAAAATGGTTAGGCTTTAAAGTATTAACTTTATTAATAAATATACATCCATATGATGATGTAAATACAGATCATGAACACTACTCCATTCCCATACACATAATTGCACACGAGTAGCTCAAGTTCATGGACATAAAAACATACACAGTATCTAATCAGGCTTTTTACAGCAGAGGACAGGGTGCTGATACTAGTTATTTAACAAATTACTGTTACCCCCAAAGTAAACCTGTGGAAAAGCAAATGATGAAAGATTAAAGGAACAGAAAGTGGTTCAAATTTCAGAATACAGATTCTTCTATTTCGAAAAAAAGTCACAAGGAGAAAGGTCTAGTCTCTACTAAAGTCATAAATATATTTAGCAGTGTTAAAATATATGCATTAAAATAGAGAAGAATAAACTTTTTGTAATCAGTAATGAAGTTTGCAATTCCAAGTATTTATGATTGTTATCAGCTGTTTTAGCTGTCAGCTCTAAGGGTAGCATGGAACATTATTATACATATAACAAAGAACAGCAGAGCCACAGCTAATGAAACCATTGCACAAATGACTTCACATTGCTCTGCCTTTTAAAGCTCTTCAAAATGGGGGAGGGAGTTAAATTCTCATCTGAATTACTCAGTGTATTGTAGTTCCAGGTAATTCTCTTCACAGATACATCACTTTTCACTGACAAGGTTTGGTTTTGTCCTGACTGAACATTAAGATCCTTCAGACAAAATGAAAATATATTCATTCAGAAGAGAGATCTTTAATGGCTCTAGTTAATTTGATTACTTTAAACTAAATCCAAGATATAAAGAACATTGCTTTAATGACAAAGCTAAGTGCTGATTTTAAAAATACTATCTTTGATACCAAAGTCAGCTGCTTCTGATGGTATCTGATTTTTTTCTGCCGAAATATGGTGCTAGCATCTTGAATCTGTCCAGTGCAAGACTTTATAGTAGCAAAATTATTTGGTTTTAAAGTTTAAGTAAATTTAATAAAGAAAATGAATAGTAGTTACTATATGTATCTTAAACAGTGAACTTTATAGCATCATTAAGGAATAATAGCAAGCTAATACATTTTATTTATGTATAAATAAGACATTAGAAACTTGATAATTAAAGGAATTATTAAAACCTAAACTTGACATGTCGGTCTTCTGAACAGTGTTAACACACAACAGTGATCCTAGCTTATGAATAGCTGAATTATGATATATAATATAAAATAAGCAATTTACCTTACAAGTAATGTTTTCATACTATGGGGGAAAATGCCAGTTTTCCCATTGGTACTAATAAAGTTTAGGCATTAACATGCTGTTTCAGTGTTTCTCATGGAAAAAAAAGTGTTGAAAAAAGCACAATGTATTCTGCAGAGTATACATAGGAAGAACAGAAGTATTTGAAAATTCCATTTCTAGTCACTTTGAATCTCTTTTTTTTTCCCCTCACTGCATGGCACCAGTAAACTCTAGTCAGATATAAAATAAAGCAGAATCAGGAAATACCAGCAGTGCACTTCTGATCTCCTTCCTAAATCCAGAGTGCCAAGCAGCACACTGTGGGCTCTCCGAACACTTTTCTATTTGATGCTCATCATTTCACAACTGACAACATTAATTAGTTTTTACTGGGATTATATTTCATCTGATATAATTAATAAACACTGTAATGAACAGAAATTGCTTAGGTGATTTCATTATTTCATCAGCATACTTGAATACAAATTATACTAGCAGAACAGCAATACATCTGCATTATCTCCTGACACACAGCACAGCACCATTGAGTGGATGCACAAGTGAGGAACGGACAGGAGCAAACAGGATCAACAGGAGGAGGTAAGGAGTGGAGTTTCTCCAAGGTACAGTGGTGACATGCAACACGTTCCTTGCCAGCGAGGTGTGACACTCCTGCAGTTACACATTCAGCTGAAGAGGACTGCTTGCCCAGCTGAGTTCAGGAAAGAACTTAAAGCAGTCTTTTGTTGAAAAATTATCTGATTAAAAACAGCCAATACAACACAGATCCTGAGGGTGAATGAACTCACGTTAGCATTCTGCATGTGTCAGAAGTTACATCTTCTGAGAGAGACTGCTAAATTTCAGACTTGCAAGTTTGTTGAGGAACAAAATGTACAACTGGATTTCAGAGCTTCAGCATGAAGAAACTATTCCTTA
Organism: Peucedramus taeniatus; assembly: GCA_013400575.1. Classification (NCBI taxonomy): domain Eukaryota; kingdom Metazoa; phylum Chordata; class Aves; order Passeriformes; family Fringillidae; genus Peucedramus; species Peucedramus taeniatus. Next base: position 51,042 of record WBNO01019843.1, on the reverse strand, counting down.
GTAGCAATTTAGCTGCCATTAGTTCATCTATCGACTAAGGAGCCATCCAGTATAAGTTGAGGTTCATTGTCTTAGTTGCCAGTCCATACACAGTTCCCCCAAAACAATTCAACACACCTATTGTAAAGTACAGCAAAAGTCCAGCTCAATATGTGTTAGGCATCACTGGAACACCTGAAGGCTTGCTGCTTTTTTCCTGATAAAAAAGGTATGAAACATGACATCTGTTTCTTAAGTTGTTATCACTGAAATCAAGAAGTCTAGTCAAAATGACAGCAGGCCAGAATAGCATTTATGTTAACAAAAATGACCATCATCATTACCCATTCAGTACAGGCTCAACCCAAATTTTATTCTCCCCCAAATCTGCAAACTCTACATATTCCCCTTCCCCAGGTATTTCAAGCTACAAATTATCATAAAGTAATTTTATATGTGAAATTACTTAAACGTAAACTTTCTTCCAGATTAAAAAAAAAATTAATTTAGAACAAATAATATATAACACTGAGGACTGATTATTTTTTTCTTTTGAGGTCTGGATGAAAGTATTTTACACACTCACACATTCTCCCACACTTAAAAAAATTCACACACACTCAGTTGGAAAATGGAACATTTCTTTTGGGAGGAGGGGAGGTTTTGGTTGGAGTCAAGAAAGGTATTTATAGTTAACCAACAACATTTTTTTCTGGCTTGCATGCATAGATGAATTACTCTATATCTGGGATCTAGCAGTGCAGTAAACTGCATCCTGTTTGCATCAGCTATACAGTTTGCTTTTATAAATCATGAAAATGGTGTCCTTTGGTAGATATATAAGCTTCCATAACTTAAATATAGTATAAATGTCTAACAATGAAATAACTATTTCCAGGAATATCTGGCAAAACTGAGTCTAAAAATTTGGCAACAGTGTCTATTAAAAAAGTTGAATTTGTAAACATTATAGGTTATTACTTTAAAAGCTATTAAACTGTTGCCATCTAAGCACAGATTTGAAAGGCAAAAGCCAGCGTAAATAGCTATTTACAGATTTAAGAACATACTGTTTAATATTAATCAAGTGCCTAACTAGAATGAACAGTACTTAATTTCTTGTAAAATATTTCAAATTTCAAAGAATTATTTGTAGTTTGGTATATGTATTATTAGGCATTTCAAAATTACCCAGCAGAACAGTGTAACTAAAAGAACAGCTCTCACCTAATGGCAAAGTAACTTGTCTTTGTAAGGCGCTGTGAAGCTGTAACGCACTGTACAAATGCTCAAGTTTCTTTAATATCTTCTAAAATAGTTTCGGAGCATTAGTTGAAATTCACTTAATGCTACAACTCCAGAAATAAAAGTCACTTTAAATCACTTTAGAAAAAAAGGTTTGGTTTGTTTGTTTGTTTTTTTTTTTTAAGTTTTTAAGTCTATTCTAAGTCTATCTGAGGTCTGTAGAAGGTCCTGCAGAATGGAAACCGTGGCTTGCCACTTTGTTTATCAATTTTTCTTACCAAGTAAGAACTTAACTGGCTAAGTTGCTTATTGTGGGACAGGTCACATCATGAACCATCATCCAGCTAATTTCTGTCCTTCTTATTTCAGTTATTTAATGAATAACCACACATCCAGATTTATGAGAAACTGAACTTAAAACTAGGGACATGGATATTACTTAAGTATTGACACCAAGGCATAATGTATCATTTTAGACTTCCTTATAAATTATTATTTAAAATCAACAGAAGCCTCTTTAAACCAAAGCCTTCCCAACATTCTGTGGAGTTATTAATTGCACCTGTAGGTTATGGCATTATTGGAATAAAATCTAGAAGCTCAGACTTAAGCAAAAATTACAAGAAAACTCAAGAAACATGCCCAAAATCAGCATAAAGCAGATTAGTAAGGAGTTACTCATTCCCTCCCTTCATTCATTAGGCTGTTTGATTTTGCTGCTAGTTTCACCAGCAGCATGGACTCCTCTGTTATGCACCATAGGGTAAGGAAAAGCTGCACTGCCACAAGTATAATTTAGATTTGCAAGCCGTGATAGAGCTTTAATGCTACCTGGAGGTCTGCCTGGGCTGACTTTGTATCCTGCTGCTTTAGTTGTACCCAAGGGTCTGCCTGGACTTGTCTTAAATCCAGCTGCTTTGGTGGTCCCCAGGGGTCGACCTGTGCTGGTTCGGTACCCTGCTGATTTTGTGGTTCCTGACGGCCTTCCACGTTTCCCGGAGCGGTTGAGGTTTTTCTTTTTCTTTAGTTCATCTTTTGTCTCTATATTCCTGCCACTTGTGGTCTGCAAGTGAGGGTCGTTCAAGGCATCTTGTCTCTGGCAGGCAATGGGTTTGTGGCTGACTGCGTGGCTGTACTTGCTCTGCTGTGTGGCGTAGAGGTCAAACTGATCCGCAGCCCTCACATTGTCTTCGTTCAGGCAAGAGCTCTTGCCGGTCCCACAGAAAGCTGGATTACTGCTGGCAACAGGGTGCATCATTTTCTACCAAAAACAGGAGAGGGAAATACATATCAATATATCATAACACTGCAGTGTTCCACAAAAGAGAATCTTCTAAAAGCTACCTCTGTTTCACAAATTAGCCCAAAGTACTTTGTCTATTTTTAGTAAACAGTATTGATGTCAGTAAATTACTTTTGAAATTAGTTTTATTAAGCCTTCACTTGAGGTTCTGCACAGTAACCTTTTTATATAGTTAAAAAGGAGAGTTTAAACCATGTATTATTCACATAGGTATAATTAGGGAAGAAGTAAGTTAAAAAACTGAAGAATAGTATTTCAGCAACCAAGACCTACCTACAATATTTGCTCATCTATGACTCCAAAAGCTTTCTAACCAAATATCATCTAAATTTTAGTTGTTCTAGCTCTAAGATTAATGTGTGACTCAGCTGTAAGCCAGATAAAGATATGTTATAACTCTCTTGGCATAGTAGATACAGGATCCTAATTTTTTTTTTGTTTGTTTAACTGCAGCAAAAGAATAAGGTGCTAATCAGTTTTCCTATTTCATGTCACAATTAATGTCAAAGAAAGAAACACCTAAGGCATTTGGCAACACAATGGTGCCATAGCTGGGAAAGCAGAGGGATGAAATGAATTTGTAACGAAGTACAAGATGCTAGAATGCAGAAATGCCACTGCTGTCCTAGTTAGGAAAGCACGTACAAGCTGCCAGCAATGCCAGCACTGAGATATGTTGATATTGTTGGCATTGCCAGCAACTCTGGGAAATAAAGCAATTACATCTTCCATTCAACTATACTGGTTCTACAACTTATATAAGCTGCAAATACTCAAAGTCTAAGATAGTAATATTTAGCCATGTTGAAGACAAAATTAAGCCAATAAATATCTAACCCTTCAGAGTATTTCTGTGTCTTACAGCCACACTTAAGACACCAAAAATGTCTTTCCATGTTAAATTTCACAAGTAGATAAGGTCTGGAAGATTTATTATCTTTTCCCTACAATAGCTCTGGAATATCACCTACAGCAACATAATTTAAACTCTACCATTGATTACTAAGTTTATTTGGCAGTTACAAATGTTTCCTGCCAGCCAGAAAGAAGCACATAGCACAGTCTATTTACCCTGGAGTAAATCCCCGTGCTCTTTTCTCCTGATTACAAAGGATACATTCCCTGATGGAACACTCAATCTACCCTGGCTTGTCAAATGCACATTACAGTGTGCATTACTCTTGTGCAAATATATGAATATGGGTTTATGTCAAATAGTGAAATTATGACAGTAATATAGTTTAAATATTAGATGTTCTAGCAGAGATAATCCAAGTGCTACAATCCTGGTGCATTGCATGGGGTACAGTAGAACAATAGTGAAACCACTGTTATTGCAGCTGTTAACGTCCAAGCAAAACAACTAAGAATAGTTTGCAAGCCTGCACTTAGCAAAGGACAAAGGAAATAAGCTCAGGTCAAGAGACCAGACTGACTTTTCTGTGCAGCAATACAGAAGGAAACTTAGGGTTTTCTACAATTAGCAGTCAAAAAAAAAAAAAAGTTACCTTTCTTTAACCCCACTAGAAAAGTGCCTGCAATTATCACAGAAAATACCTGAGATTTTTCATGATATGTAACTGCAAACATGAGGATTCTATAATGTCCTTTTGCTGCTGAGAGTGTAAAGCCCAGCAGCTCTGAAAGGCTGTTCAGCTGTTTGTTGATCCACTAGAGACACTTGGAGTGGTGAGCAGCATTCTTGTCTCAGTACTGATTTTAAACACAGGAATACTGGCTTTGGCCCCAAAAAACTGCTCCAAGCTCAAGTGCCACAAAGAAGGATCAGCTGAGCTGCCCAGTATCCAAGGAACACACCAGAGCTGGGAGAAGGCACTGAATAAAAGCAGGGGCTCCTGGTATTTCTCATGAGACCAGCCAGGCTCACACTCACTCCTGTGTTACATTCTTATTCTCTGCTTCTTCTCCTCATTACACTTGGGGGGATTTCTCCATCCATCTTTCTGGGGGAGAAACATCATAAGCACTCCTAGACAATGAATATATTCTGCTGTAGCTGACGAATGCTGGAGCTTCATCACCATATCCATGTGCTTTGTGTCTACTGCAATAGCACTGACAAACACTGACTTCACACACAAGCCCTGGCTGATGATACTTTACCTTCCATCTGGCAACAACCAGCACTACTGGAATGGATGAACAAAGAAAGACAGTACAGACCAGTAACTGTTTAAAATTTCTTTCTAGAGGAAGCTTAAAAAACCTCCAATCTCAGTGGAAGACTGCCAATAGGACTTTTTTTATGCATTTCCCCCCCTCTATGCACCATTTTTCAACAAACCATGCAAATTCCAAGTAGTAGCCAAGGTTCCTCTTTTATCTTCTTTGATTTAAGACTTTTTTTGAAAAGTTTTTAAAAGGAAATCTGTAATCAAGCTTAATTACCCTAACATGGGATCTCAGCATAATTTTCCTTCATTCGCATTACAGTAGGGAATAAAAGAATGTAGAGAGTCTATCTGTGGAGTGCAAGCAGGTTTCTTGGCAGGGAAATATACAGTATAACAGAAAATTGCTATAAAATGCCAAGCTACGCCAATTTAAAAATTACACTCTAGCTAAACTATATAGCTAAACATATACAACTTTGTGTGCAATCATTCTTAAATAAAACCCTCCAAAAAGTTTCCAATAAGATAGAACTTTCTCATTTTAAACCTGTAAACAGGCATGCAAAAATATTTGCAACAGTTTACTTAAATCAGTTTTTAAACAGATTTAACTGAGTGACAGAATATCTCTGTATCAACAGTTAAGATGAGGCACTGCAACAAGGAAATGAAGTTGTATTTCAAAAAGACTTGCAGGAAAGTGACTGTGGAGGATTTTCTGTACGGATCTTTTAGTGCCTGGTAATTTATATCCATACAAGTGCTGGGGAAGGGAGAAGGCACTGGATAAGCTGGCTTTGGGGAAAGAGAGGCAGCTTCTCATGCAACAAAGCACAGAAGTTCCATCACTGCTAGAAAGAAACAGGACAATCCAGCAGGGACCCACAAAGCTTTGCTACAGGGGGATGTCTGGACATGGTCATGACCCCCCCTTGTATCTCTAAAATACAGCTTAACATACAGCTCTAGCTCACAGCTGCCAAGGCTCCTGGTATTGTTATGGCACATCTCTCTCTCCAGGCTTTGCCCCTGCAGGAAATTCCCATTCATGACGTGTTCACTACACAAAATTGTAATATCAAAGCTAATAAAATCACATTACATAAAAACATCCTCTCGGGCTGTGATGGGATGCCATCTTTGGCTTTCAAACATCATACCTTGCCTTCTTCATGGGCATGATTTAGCTGCCAGTATAGACAAGATGAAACCTTTGATAAGCAGAGAAGTTCACAAGGCCCCCTAGAAGAGGCGCTAGCTCAGTAGTTATTTTATACTGAGGACCTAAGACGTGTTATCTGCACTGAGCAGAATAATCAGTTCCAGCACAAGCAGCAGGCAATTGCTCTGCTCTCACCCACCCCAGCCTGCCTTCTGTGGCCTGGCGAGCGCCAGAAGAGACCTGACTCAGCAAGTGCCTCTGACTTCTGCTAAAAACACACCTGAAACGCAGCAAAACTGCACAAAACTCGAAGTCCACCTACATTACAGCTTTCCAAATGATGAATACCAGGAAGGGTAAACTCCTCACACCAACAGGGGCAATTTTGCTTTTAATGAGGGTTAGTATACAACACCCACTCGTTTTTCTGAGGTTTTTCAGTGCTGAGCTTGCAATAGTTTCCACAGTATCGATGGGGCTGTGGGAGGCTGGAGCAGCACATTTTCATCATCATCCAACACATACAAAGTATGTGACTCGCTACTTAACAACACAAGCAGCCACAAGCATCATTTGTGCACAGCTCTCTGAAGGTCACTGTGGCCAGCGAACGCCGCGGGAGCGCAGCACAGGCCCGGCTCTGTTCAGGATCCCTCATAAAGGACGCTCTATGCTGAGCTCCACGGCCCTGGGGAGAGCCACAGGGCTCCTTTGCTTTGCAGGGGGGTTGAGCAGCAACAGCAGCAGGAGGAATATTTTCCCTTTCAAGACCACAACAGAAATATGGTGTCAGTTCTGTTCTTCTCTCTTAGGACAGCACATATGAGAAATCCTTTCATCACTCACTATGAATTCTATCAATTTAAATGTTTTTCATATGTCCCCTTTATTGTCAGCTGGTTTTCTACACATTAACTCTTGCTAAAGTAGGGCCTTACCCAGTTTTTAAAACCCTATAACTGCTTGCTTTCACAAAGATGCACCTTACCTGGAGTATTCACATAAATGTAAATATTTTAAAAATGCTAAGTATGAAATTCTATCTGTGGCACAACATACACTGTAACACCTGAACCTACAATTGAAATCTTATCTACTTGTGAAGTTCGATAACCAGCTTTTCTACACTGTGCTTATGAAGCCCTTTCCACAGCTGGTGCATAATATGTATTTTCTCACCATTTGACACCAGGTAAAATGCCAAAATATAAGAAATAATTTCTTTACAGCGGTGACTTCCTAGAGTTACTACATGACAACGTAAGACTGCAAATCAAGAGACAACATAATTTTGGAATTTTGGTTTTTCTCAGAAATTAAGAGTTCCCCAAGCAATACAGCTTACAAGTATGATCCCTCCCCTGGTGACCCAGTATCATTTTCCTGCATGACAGAAGGTAAGAGTAGAGTTATTTGGAGCTGAAACACCCACCCCCCTTCAAACTCCCCTTCCCCAGACGTGCCAGGCAGAGTGGGACTCTTCCCCCACCAGCATCTGTGCCTCCTGCTCCTCACCAGAGAGCTGCAACCTGGGTGCAGTCTCTGTGCCCCCGGGAGTTCAAGTCTTTTGACTCAGACACTCCAGGAGAAACAAAGCTCTCCAAAGCCTAAGCACCAGCTTTGTATTACAGACAAAGCTCAACTGCTCTCACAAAGAGTTGATGTTGGCAAGCACCACTAGGCTAAGTGTCAAGTAAACTGAACTTTTAGGGTTCACTCATTATTTGATTGCAAAACCAGGCAAACAAGTAATTGTTAGGCTTTCTAACCCTAAAAACCAAATAAGCCATATCCAAGGGCAGAGTTTCACTAGATGCTAACACTAGCAAGGATGTCAGCTGACTTCTTCCCACCCACAAAATTAAGATCATATATGATGATGATGATGATGAACAGGACACCTTGAAAGGCTTAAGACAGCTTCACAAAAATTAAGGAAGATGGCATCCATTATTTAATTATCTGTGCACCTCCAGTCACACTGACACAACTGACAGTTTGGTTTCATAATCAACAGAAAAACCACTCTGAATCCACCCTTTTTCTGAACAGGACAATCTTGCCCTTTCCTCTTCTCCCACATTCCCACTCCTTCTGCCAACACTAACTATTGTGTAAGAACAGGACAAATCAACACCAGGGATCTGATGCAGGTGAAAACTAATCCAACAAGAAAGCAAAAGCAACAGTGTGTAGGCACGGGGGCAAGAGAGTAGCAGAAACCCACATTTCCATTAGCACAGAGACAGTGCCAGGTTAGCCTAAGCCACATTACCCACTGGCTGCTGCTGACCACACTCCCTGGTACTGTTACTTAAAAAAATAACAAGATCTCAAAAAGATGGTTTTAGTGGACTTCAGAGATCTGGATGACAGGCATGACAAGTCCCAAACACAGCACAGGGAATGGAGGTTGGAGAAAAAACCCAGAGCTGGGGATGGAGCAGCACAGAATTGAGGCAGCCATTAGGCCAGACAGACTGGCTTAGGTGAAACTGCACCCTCATTATTCTGTGGCTCTGCAATTACCAAACTTCAAGGCAAACCAAATATGCATATGAATAATGGAGCAGGTAGAGGTGGATCTTTATAAAGAAAGGATTATTAGTGTTTGTGAATTGTCCATCCACCTCAAGGGGCTATTCCCAAATAAAAAGGAGCAGTCCCTGCCATAGCCTAGAACAAGGGCTTTGAGGAGCTGGAGATGCTTATTCATCTCAGTGGGTGTTCTCGCCCACCGCTCCTCTCCCCAGGGCTGCAGTCCCGAACAATAGCTCCAGAGGTAAGAGGTGCTCATTCATCTCAGTGGGTGTTCTCACCTACCCTCTCCTTTCCCTAGCCTGCTACCACAAAAGGACTTTCAAGCTTAAGAGATGGATCCAGCATCTCCTTCCTGATGAGCATTTTCACAGTGCTTCTCTGTGACAGGACCGTGCAGAGGGCTCTGAACACCTGTCCACACACCCAAACACAGCCACGGCAGCGTCCTTGTGTGAGACTGCAGAAAGACAAAGTCCACTTGTTGAATCTGTTCAACAATGGCCAATGGAAAAACATGCTGGACCTTTTTTCATTTAAGGCTGCATCTAAAATATGAGGGATATGGGTACAGACACAGACACACGCACAAAATTCTAACAGAAACTGTGGCATCTGAAGACTGAAATAGAAATAAACCATATTTTAAGAAATATTTTAACACAGTGCTCCTCCTACCCTTTCATTTTACACAAATAAAAACCACATGGATCAAAATAACTGTTAATCCAGAGAGAACTGCACAAAAATTTAAGGTGCAACTATTCACTAATTAATTACACCAGAAGAACTATGCACAAACAAGAATGCACTAAACTATCCGTAACTAACACGAGAATACACAGCAGTGCCAAGCGTTATATCAGAACGCAAAGAGGCACACAAGGGACAAAGTGAGGCTCTCCAGGTACCCCGATGTGCAGGTGACCGAAGGCATCCGCTACTTAGGTGTGTCAGGAAATGCATCCATGGGCTGGAGGCACACAACCAGGAGCCCCACGATGCGAATGGGAATCTGCTCTAAGTAAGCAGCCGCACAAACACCAGCCCCACGCGCGGAGCTGAGGGTGCTGAAGGGAAGGAACAATTCCCGGCCGCAGGCTGGCGAACATGAGGGCCCAGCCCCACCTGGAACGGCCAAGGGCCGGCTGAGGGGACAAAGGGGCGGCACACGTCCCTCAGGCTCGGCCGCAGCCGGGGACACCGCGCGGGGGTGGCCTGGCGTGTCCCGTGCCCCGCGCGGGGACACGGACCGGGCCCGGCCCTGGGCCCC
>WBNO01019843.1:10844-41229 GCA_013400575.1 Peucedramus taeniatus | reverse complement strand
CCTCCCGCCGCCGAGGGTCGGGGCCGCGCCGCCGCCATTTTGTGGGGCGGGTGGGCAGAGGTGAAGCTGGTGAGGGCACGGGCGTGTGCCGAATGCCTGAGGCACCGTGCATGGCCCTGCACATCCCTGGATGCGGGAATGTATCACTGGTGCTTCCAACACTGCCCTTTGGATAGAGGAGTGCGTTATCTTCTGTGTGAGAAGTACACACACAGGCTCACTTAGGCTGGAAAACACCTCTGGGGTCACCGATCCCAACCTGTGACCAACAGCGCCTCTGCAAACAGACCCTGGCACTGAGTGCCACGTCCAGTCTGTACTCAAACACCGCCAGGGCGGTTTCCATCAGCTGCACTCCACCACACGCTGCAATCCATTACGGAATAGTCCAGCTCCAGGGCTGTTACAGAACGATGTAGTATGTGAGTTCTGTCTCCTGCTGACTCTGCAGTGGGAACAGCTGCCATTCCCAGCGCAGCTCACACGGGGCTGCGTCCGAGCAAGGACCATCTGTGTGACTGCTGCTTATTAAATACTTTGCTTTGTTTCATCCATCCGTGTTCTGAAGAGTTCAGTATTGCAGCAGCACTTCCTTTTAAACACAATTTCATACCTGCAAGCAGGAACAGCAACTGCAGGAATTGCAACTTCAACTGTTTCCAAAAAGATCCCATACAAACATTTTAAGTGCCCAGCACATTTCACCATCCAACCTTTCGCCCCATTCGTGGAGGGCTCATTCATGACCAACATATTTTTTAATACACATTTGTTAATGACTATAACAGATTCCTGCCCTTCATGAGCACCCTTAGTCCAGGGTCTGAATGACCACATTCGTCCTTAAATGACTGACACACAAAAGAGCCTGAAAAATATTGTGTATTATTCAGATGAGGTTTTAGATAATAAAGGCAAAAAAGACCAGGAAACAAAAACCTGCAGCTTTCACAAATGGTTAATTCTGCTTTAAAAAATATTTTCCTCTCCTGCTGTTGTTTGAGGAGCAGCCTGCTGTACTCTAAGATATTCCATTTCTACAATACTTGGAGCTCTTCAGGCCAAAAATTACTGTGAAACATCCTGCCAAGATGATGATTCATATTCTTGCCATTTCTTCCTAATGCATGCAGGAATCCTCACTTGCAATATAAGAAAGCAGCAGGGAAAAGCAGCATTTATTTAGCTTAATTTAGCAAATGATTCAGTTTATTTACAAAGCTCATCTTTCTGCTGTTCAAACGCCTGTTGGAAATGCCAATGAAAAATGGTTCCCTCCGATACCTTTTCAGTGTCCTGTTGGAATATTTTTATCTGGGAGATGATGTAGTCAGGCTGGGCTTATCCTCCTGATTTCTGCAGAAATTGTGATCTCTATAGAACTCAGAAGCCATCAGACCCTAGAGGAGTGGCAGTGCAGCGTGAGGCAGTGAAAGGCTCCATCCCGAGCTGTGAAGCTGGAACCCAGCTGTTGTTGAGGCTGTTGCTGGCAGAGCAGAGCAAGATCTAATGGTCTGACCTGGAACTGGCCATGGCTCTGTGATGGCCAGGTTGGTGTCACTGCCCTGCACCAAACTCCAGGCAAACCCACACTGGCTGAGCCAGCTCAAATTGTAATCTGCTAGCAACAGGGCCCGTGTGAAACTGTGCTGATAACAACAGGGACCAAACACTGATAAACTGCTCTGCCACTGTCTTCTTTTGTCACAGCTCTCAGGGCCTGAAGCGCGGGTGTTCCTCCAGTTGTGAATCTGCTTCCTCTTTTTCTTCCTCTAAAGGACTGACTCACTAGCAGTACCAAGTGATTACATTAATTATCTGTAAGATAAGTGATGCAATGAAACGTTGAGCCTTCCCACATCCAAACCACAAAATGCCACTCTCCTGTGCTCTCAGTGGAGACTTTGCCGATGGATCCACATTTTCAAGAAGGGCCTCAAAGCACAAGTTCCTTCTTCTGCCAATACAGGAGCTTCTTGCCAGTCCTGGGCTCCACAGCATGCTGAGCAAACAGGAGAATTCAGTATGGGAACTGCCATGGCCTCCTGTCTATTTAACTGTGAATTATCGGAGCTGATCATTTCTATAAATTCACTTCCTAGCTAACATGCACAGGCAGAGGAAATGTAGGTTTTAATGAAAATCCTTAATCTTAACTCTGAGCGTAACATTTTCCTTGCTTGGCCATTCATTTCAGAAGAGTTGCCATGGGGTATTTATTATTTTGAGAAATATTTGTGATGATGAACTTCATACTTAGAATGACCAAAGTATAAAATAACTTAATCATATGCTCGCTCCACAGTAGGTTATTAATAATTTCTTAGCTCACTAGAACAACTTAGATGTGAGACGCTAATTAATTTACCTCTGCTTATGCTGGTCAGCTTAAATTGTATCTCTCATTCTGACTAAAGAAAAATATTTAAATCTGTTTCAGATGAAAAGTCTCAGAGAACCAATGTTTGGGTAGCAATCACTCAGACTAATGGTCATTTATTTAAAAACAATTGTTTCCACTGTAGCTAAAACTATGAAAACAAATCTTCCTGCCTAGCATTATATAAACATTGTACAAAATGTACATTTTGGGACAAATTTGAATCCAGCTGTGCCCCTTTTATTTTTGCATTTTTAGGTTGCTCTCTGCCTCCACTCCCCCATACAGCCAGCCATGGTTAGCGGGAAGCCAGAATTTATTCTGCAAACGCCCAAGCTCTAAGAACACAAACTTGTTTAAGCTGAGACCATATTTGGAAGAGATCTGGGTCAAGGAAAATAATCAAAGGAAAGCGCATTCCTGGAGCATCACGTGAGGAGGCCACAGCGCACACAGGGCCCGGCGCTAATGCTCAGGGACAACCCTCAGTGCCTCCCTGCCACTGATGTTCACCCTGAGAACCACCTCACCAGCAACTGGGGCAAAGCCAGGCCCTTGGACATGAGGTGTTCAGCAGCACATGATACCATCAATAGTACCATGACCAGGGCAGAAAGATAGAAACTAATCCACAGGCTCCATCCTCATAGCCACAGGTACCTGTCTGCAACCCTGCCACTATGGCTGAAGTAATGACCATTTCTTACAACTGTAAATATCCTTGAAGGACTGAAACACCAAAGGTTCTCTCACTCCCTGAAATTCCAGCATTCTTTTCCTTATTTTAGGAAAATCCCAAATCCAGCCTTTGGTGTTTGCTTTATATTTGGCTGCCACAATTGCAGAATTTCAGGAAAACTTTGCTTAAAACTTTTTTTTTCTTCCACTTGGAAAACTTGAGTATGAAAAGCCCCTACAGATGGTACTTTGAGCCTCTGAATATTTAATTAGCAGCCAAATGCACATTAACTAAATTGCAGTGCAATTTAAATTGTACAAGTAAAATCTCAAGCTAGAACAGCTACAGAACATGCTGGCTGTGATCAACACTCACTGTCCAGGTTAATGTTTATAGCATAAAGTTAGCATGCAAAATAGGCCTTGAGCTGCCTGTTTTAAACAAAAGGTGGCACCATGTACCATACAGTTCAGGGAGTATAGCATTCTGTTATAGCACACATTTCTTACCTTTGCTGTGAATTTTTTCCCCCCACACAAAATACTGGGTTTAGTCTCTCCTGTTTTCACAGCTAGGGCATTAATCCTTCACAGTGGTGGGGTGGGGGGGGGTTACTGCTGTTTGAATCTCTGGTGGGTCACTTGCATGGAGAATGAGAGAGCTGGGCTGGGAGCAGGGGTCTTGCCCTGCCTGCCCTCCCTGGTGTGTGCCTGCTGCACGATGACACCACCACATTATGTGACATGCAAGGAAAAGGTAATTCATCATCCAGTGCCAAATACTTTTATCACTTATCCACCCAAAACATCACTGGTCACTCAAGTACTGAGAGCATAAAGGCAACCTTGAAAGCTGGTAGCATTATTACCTGGGCAGGTAACAGAACAAGCTCTGCTTATGTGTATTTAAAAGGAAAAAACCCAAAAAATCAGCATCCCTGTGCTCTTCCCACAACTGGCAACATGAATGTGACCAGGGCAGATTCCCTGGAAAGAAGCCAAATCATGATGTTTATAAAGATCTTGTCTCTATCCATGGACACCCTTGTGATGAACTACATATAGTAATTTTCATTATTGAATTCCATCTTCTCCAAACTTTTATTCTCATCTTGTTTCCATTATTTATTTCCCTGTGTATTTGTTAATTTGTGAGCATCTTTTCCCCCAGCTTTTATGCATTTTGCTCCTGTTTTCACATATCTGAACACCTTCACTGTGACTTTCTTAAGTGAGTCTGGGCTGTGTTGCATTGCATTTCCAGCACAAAAACAAAAGTACAAGCTGCTGTTCACATCACCCTTCTCCCAACAGCATGAGGTTAACTGTCATAGGAAAAACCACAGAAGCAGTGCAAATGCAGAAAACAGAGGAGCTATTCAGAAAGACAGTTTCTGAAAAATATACATTGAAATTGCTTTTATTTTTGCTGGAATTAAAAAAACATAAGAATATTGACATTGCATTTAAAACCCCCAGGAAGTTAAAGATTATACATTTTTGCATCTCTGAAATCCAATAAAACTGTCTCCATCATGCTTTTTTTAGGAGATACCAGTGTATGAACATTTTGAACCAAGACTTTTAAAGACATGTCAGGCTGTCCAAACTCTGCAGTGCTCTTCATTAAATATACAAAATTTTTCAGTTCTAGGAAGGGACACTGTCCAAAAGTTAGACAATTCAACAAAGAATTTCTAGGAAAGACATCAAACTCCAGTTCTTAAGGGAAGGAAAACTGATGTATTTAAATGTTATCATAGAGCTTTAGTTTGGGATTTCTGTTTTAAGTTTTGAGAAGTGTTACTGTGTGTGCTGCTTCTCTCTGCTCTACTCCATGTATTAATACTGGCAAGTACTGCATTAGGAGTGTTCTTATCCTAAAAGTAGACTGTTAAGCTGGTACAGTCATTCCTTTGCTTCTTCCCTGTACTGCAAATAAGGTACACTGACAGGGTAACAGATAGTTGTATGCAAACACAAAGAGTCACTTAAATTACCTGAAGTTTGGAAAGAAAAGTTGTGAATTTATACAGCCATGATGCAGATTGTGTGATTTGTCTTCAGCAGGGTTAAAGCAGTATATACACAGCTGGTTTAAAATGCACATTTCTTCTCAATGTGTCAGGTAAGAAAAGCTTTCTATGACAGTCCTTTTGAAAGTCATCCTCTTGAAAGTCTTGCAGCTGCTAGAATGAGACAATTCAAATTGCTACTGCTTTGGCTCCAGACAAGCAGATAGAAGTTAAATGCTTAGGAGTAGAGTCCTTCATAAATTCTACTGGTTATGGGGATGAGACCTCAAAAACATCAGTCTTGCCTGTCCCAGTAGCTTATTGACTGCAATGATAGCATTTGTGAAATTCATTCATAAATATCACTATACATTTTTACTTAAAGCCATGTCCTAACAGTAATAAAGATGACAATCCTGGGGGAATAATTACATTAAATGTATATATAAGAACACTAAAAAAGAGTGACAAAGTTGTATTTCATTATAAAAGAGGTTTCTCTTTTTTTCTGCGAATTCCTTTTTAAACTAAAACAGGCTTTGATTCTTATGTCACCAAATGAGGGGGAAAAATCAAATTCTAAAATTCTGATGTTTAGAAAAAAACAGGAAAACTATTGTCATACTACAAAACATTTCACTTTACAACAACCTCAAAGAGTTATCTATTACCTGGATGATAAAGAAAAATCGGGACATGAGAAGGATAAAATCTTAAAAATGAGACCTCGAGCATTTTTGGATAAAATTCTCTACTCTGATCAGTGCAAGATTCTCTGACCTTAGGGGGACATTTGTACAGGGAATGGATGTCTGTGGAACCAGCCAGAGAGATGCTATGGATCAGGAGAAAAATCCTGCCTTTATTTTGGTGTTTTGTAATTTTTCCAGTAGAAACTGATGTGTGAACCATTTCAACAATATGAAGCGGGTACATTCTAACAATTTCCAACACAAATCCCAACACTTTCATTTACTTAACAGTATACTGTCCGTCAAAGAAATTTAAATTGGTTTATTTCATATTCTTTATGATGAAAAGTATATAAACTGCACTTTCAAATTAAATCATGTTCCACCAAAATTAGTCTGCTTTAAGACTGGTAACTTTAGTGGAGAGAATTAAGATGCTTCAGCAAGTATCAATTTTCTGTTAAAAAAACGTCCGCAAGATGAAATAAAAAATTTTCTTAATTTACAATAAGCAGTGTAAACAGCAAAAACAACAGAAGCCACAAAGTTTCACGCACCAGCTGCTAGCAGACAGATAACTCCAAATGCTCATAGAACTTTGTATCTTCCTTTGTTGGTTGGTTGGTAAGAATTTTGCTGCAAATAAAGAAGAGGATAATCACAGTTAAAAGTGAAGATGGATAAATGAATTGCAATAAAACTCCACTAGGTTATTAACTGGGTATGTTGTAAAGCTACAGCAAACCAGATCTCTCAACACATATAAAATATCAATATGAGGGGAATAACCCTCTCTCCCTGCCTGATGGTGTTGAAATTAGGAAATTTACTGGAACACAACTCTTTGAGGGGTCTTCATCCAAAAAGCTTTGTCAGTGTGTTATCTCCATCTGCTGGCTGATAGCAGCCATGTTCTGGCTGTTTAACCAGTGCCATGGATTTTTAGACTGTTCAGGAAAACAGTATTTTTGAGATCTATAGGTCCCAGTCCCTGATATTAATAAAACCTTATGCCAGAGCATCAACATTTGCAGAAGTCAATCTCATAAAGCACACTTTAAGGCACTTTCCCTCTGCATTCTGGATATTGCACTCACCAGTCTGATGAGCTCCTCTTTTATAAGTCGTGTGATTTCTGCCTTTGCTTTCTGTACAGCGAGTTCATTGGCACCTGAAGATAAAAATATGTATTAAATCTTAAACACTTCCTGTATATGAAGCCTACAGCATAAAAACTGCTGTCTACTTTCAGAAGCACAGTAAAATTTGCTGAATATCCTCAGCTACTTGGTGAAGAATACTCTATTGCACAGAATGCCAAAGCCTGACTGTGTTCTCTTTTAAGGAAGATATTCCAGTCATAAATTATACTGTTCTACAGTATAGTAGAACACAGTTCTACAGTACTATCCTACAAGTATGTAGGATTCAAGGTTTTTTGAGAAAAACTCAACCAACATGACATTTGCCAAATTTTCATTGTAGTAGTTGATGCAATTTCTTATACCTTTAACAGCCTAAACAATTCTATTTTCTTCCTTATTTCACACTGGCACAGACCTCTTTGTGCTAATTGTTTTTCTTTTCCTCTCCTCCAAACTGATTTCATACATTAGCTGTTTTTCTGTGGCAGGTGAGGAGAAGCCTCTCTGTGATCCCCAAGGATCATTCGATAAGTGTAAAAAGATGTGTTTTTCAGTAATTGCCAAGTAACTGCAGTGAGTCTATAACTCAAGTGTCCAAACACTGACTAGAAATTCCATGTTTAATTACAAAACTAGACTCATAGCTTTAATAGAAACATTTATAAAAAGAATACATACTTTCTATAGCCAAATAAATCTTTCGTTCTCCTTCCTTGGGTTCTTTGCCTGGAGGGAAGTAAGTTCCCCTGATTGTAATGGCAGCTTCAGAATATTCACTGATTCTCTGCAGTGCTTCTTTGGAGGTAACTTTCCATCTGGCAGTCTGCAAGGTGAAGGATATGAGAGGATCAACAAGGAGAAAGCTACCACACAAAATGACAATCCATTAGTTCTGCCAGCGTGGGCAGAACCTCAAAGATAAATACAGAGAATTTGTACTTGATACTGTGAAATACAAATCCTCAAAATAACAGATGAGTTAGATCAGAGTAGCAATATTCTGAATGGCAGAAATACTCAGGTACTAAAAAAAGGGCAAAGAGTTGTATCAGTCATGGCAGTAAAGCCTTTGCAAAAACACCAGACAGTGTAAGAGATTCGGGTATTAGAGAAGTGGGTAGAGGGTGAAGAGATTTCTGTTTGATAATGAATACTTGTTTTTCTGATACTCTCTGGAATAAGTCCAAAGCATTGCATTTATATAACCTGAGAAGTAATCACACTTAATGCAGCAATTTCAATTAGTATGATCAGAAATAGAGACATAATATTTTATTGGTGTAAATATGAAGGGAAGTTCTGTTAAATAATGGTAATTTATACTTGATTATAGCAAAATGGTTACTTGCCTGTGGGAAGTCATTGATCTCTAATTCTTCTTCATATCTCTTGAAGGATTCATTCTGTCCTCCATCCTGTTTCTCTTCCTCCTGCTTCTCTATGGGTACATAATTGAGCTTGGCATTGATTTTTTCAGCCAGTTGCTCTGCAATGGTCTTGGCAGACACAGTAGGAGCTTGAATTGTGCCTCCTCTCAAGATAGCATTTGTAGCCTGCTGCATCACATCCTGTAAAAGCACAAGTCCATACTGAGAACAAGGTAGCCAAAAAAAGTCCTATATAAACCAGTAAGGGTTTCATTAAAGCTCTCTATGTAATGTAATTGTCTACATAACAAATACATTCTCCAGACTTCTGCTCTTCCTTCCTTCCTCTCAACAACTCCCTTCACACCTGCAAAGAAAAGATCTTACTGGTCTTTTGTATTTTCAGCTTAAAATATCTTTGGACATTGCAGAACAATTAAGCTCAAACTAAACACATTGTATATCACATGTACATCTCATGCTTCAGCAGAGAAAGATGTTCTGCAACTGTGCCAAAGTTGACAAAACTAATTGTGTAATGTTATCAGTAAGGAATTAACTCTTTGCCAGGGCAGACAAAGCATTTACAGTTCTATAGTAAGTCTTATAAACATATCAGCTCACCTACAAATCCTATATAAGTGCATTAGCCCAGCCTAAATGAGATAAACAATGCAGTATGTTACTGGTGTGCAGAAACACTAAATCAAATAGCAACCAAAGAACAAAGAACTGAACAACCTTCATTAAAAAAAGAATAAAATTGGTCTGTAAAGAGCCTGACCTTAAAGTGGAAGGGAACCATGACTTGTGCCTCTGCTCCAAGATTCTTCTGGGCATTGATTCTCAAAGCCAATCTTTTAGCAATTTCCAATTTTTCTGCATTCCCAGCTGATGGCGTAGGTGCATTTGATGTTCCTGGTGCTGCCATGTCTTTTACTCTTTTCTTTGAATTGAACATGCTTTCAATTTGTTCATCAATCTAAAGAAAATAACAATTATTTGATCACTGCATGTACCATTGTATAATTTTGTCATCAAAACGGAAGAAACACTAAGGGGCATTTAGTTTACATGCTCTTAAAGAAATTGATTTTGTATAAATGGTAGAAGCCTGCCCAAAACTACAGCTCAACAAAAGGATGATCTAATCAGGAAAAAAGTCTGAACACAATGTTTACTTACAAGGTCACAAGAAGGAATCTATCCAACATTAAGAAAGGAATTTAGTAAGATTTAGAAATAGAAAATGTTACCATGAATGTCTTTAAAACACTTAAAATAAAAATATGCTTGTAATTGAGAGCAATCGTTCCATTTCATTTATGCAAGATTAATATCCCAAATAATTTATGTGAGATTTGCATAACTACACATGTTAAGTGGAAAATCCCAGTAAGTCAAAAAGAGACACTGAAAATCTTCCTAGATCTCGATCTTCATAGCTGTATCTCTATACTTGAACAATATATGCAGACAGTAACAAAGGTCACAGAGTAACAGAAATCCATGCACTCTGCAATGTATTATACAACCTACTGGGGAAGAAAATCAAATGTATTGAGAAAATCCATAAGCAACTTAAATCCTATTCCCAAGTGCTTACATCAACAGCTGTATCTTCATCATCTGAATCTTGCAAGCCAAGAGCTGCTTTTTGTAGCTTCTTTCTTTCGTTAGCCAAAGCCTGTTCTGTTTCATCAAATTTAAAACCTTTGCCAGAAAATCCACTGCTTTTTTTAATCAACTTTCCCTCCTGAAAACAAAAACATGTATTATCATAGTTAGGAGTTTGAAATCCTAGTTCTGATAGTCATAAAATAACTGTAAGATTATATAATTAAGTTTGAAGTTCTTTAAAAAGCACATCCTAACACGTCTGTAAAGTGCTTCAAATTTAAAAGCTGCATTTCACAATGAAATGTAATTAAAAAAACCTATGTTAATTCAGCAGAGACAGTCCCTACTGGCATTTTCTGTAAGTATACATTTTAAATGCTACTCAAATGCAGTAAAAAAAAAATCCCTCAATTTTTAATAACAGAAAAACTCAAAAGTCACTCTTCTCAGCATGAGCAAGATCCTCTGATAGTGAGAGCTCTAGAAATAATCATACAGCTTCTGTGAAAGGGCTTCATTATCTTGTATGTGAATTTTGTTAAAAGCTAAAGTGCCCCTTATACCATAGGTATTTATTACATAACAGGTGACAATACTTAAATTCTCAAGAACAGTTCTTTAAATGACATTCAAGAACCCAATCCTGAGGTCACTGACACACTGAGCCAAGCACACAAGTGTTCCCAGAGAGGTGACCCATGTATGTACACTGGACAACTGGACACATGCATGCACAGGCATTAAACCTGCACCAAGCCCCCTACAGAAGAAAGAATTACTTACAGCCTTCTGTTGGTCTTTGAAGTCAGCCCAGAGCTTCTCCAAATCAGGAGGAATTGGATTCCCAGATAATTCCAAAGCCTTAATGATATCACCAGCATAACGTGCCTGATCCTCAGTAATGAATGTATATGCATACCCCTGGTCAAAATTAATTTAAGAGACAATTAGAAAAAGCTCTAAATACTCTATCTCTAAATTTATTGAAGCATCCTTGCACAGATGCTGATTTCTGGTCAATGAAAGTAACCACAACATGCAGTAACTCTTTTTTAGTGAAAGAGTAAAATGAATAATGTGATTTCCCAGGAAACTGATACAGAGGTAATCATCCAAAGACAGTAAACACTGAAATCTCTCCTTCCAACCAGTGTTGTTCTGGTTAAAAGTTTGAAAAATTAAAATCTTATCAATTTAGTAGGACACATTTTCAACAATGAAAAACACCCAAACTTTCAGCCACAAATGGGATTTAAAAGAACACTCAGACATCAGAAGAACACCTAAGTTCCAAATTTCAGATTGCTGAAGTTCAGAACATACTAAAAACTCTCTTCCCACCAACAATACAAACTACTCCCTCTGTAGCTATCCCTTGGAACAACTTCATCAAACAACAAGGAAGGGAAAAGTGGCAGTACCAACCACACCTGACAACTGAGTGTACGTACTTTGTTGCCAGCTCGCCCAGTGCGGCCTGCTCGATGCACGTAGTCCTCATAGTGGTTGGGACAGCTGTAATTGACCACCAGCATCAGCTGCTTCACATCCAAGCCCCTCGCTGCTACAGATGTGGCCACCAGAAGTTTGCAGGTTCCATTCTTGAAGTCATTAATGATGCTGTCCCTGTCATACTGATCAATACCTGCAAGACAAATCAGTTCATTATAAAGCTCTGCTTTAAGTCACAAGAATTTGTACGCAGGTCAAAACACCCTCGAACTTCTAACAACCAAAACCAAGAGCAAATAAAACTTCAATACTTTCACACTTTTGAAGGCAAAATACATTAGCCAAATTAACCTCTATTATTTAGAATAACTTTTAATTTTCCAACTACCATAAAATGTTTTCCCCATGCAAAGATCCTCAAGACGTTTTTTTAAATATTATTTTCTATTTTGTACTTCAGCTGAGACCTCATCTGGAGGCTTTGTCCATTTTCTAAAGGCAACAGAAATCTCAGAAGAACAAGAATATTTTTCCCTCTTCCATTGCTGCATTCCTGCTTCACAGTGATTTTGTACTTAATGATTTTATATAACATGCTCTTAAAAAATACTGTAAGTTTTAAGACACACTGGGATGGACAGCATTGTAAAGAGATTTTTCTCCTCTTGCTACTTCCATTCTATACTACTTGATAGAAGAAATGTAAAGCGGCAACTGCTGTTACTGTGGAATCTCAAATAAAAATATCATGTGATATTTCCCAATGGAACTCACCACTCTGCAATAACAAGTAGTTAGCAATATTCCCTGAGAGGTGTTAACTCTAAGTAACAGTCCTCTTGCACAGACACAATATTTGGCATCTGATGACATCTCACAGAGAACAATAAAAAGTAATTACACAAAACTATCATGTCTATTTCAAATTAAGAGACAATAATCCTCCCCAATTACAAAGCAAAACCTGCTTATGAAGAAGTAATAAAATTGGTACTATACAGGAACTAAGTGATTTTTAACTACTGGATACCAACATCCTAAATCCTTAAATTTGCAGATTACCTCCATGGAGAGACAAGCAAGGATAAGAGGCCCTCATTAAATCTTTCAACAACCCATCAGCGTGTTCTTGCTTATCTACAAATATGATAACAGATCCTTTCTCCTGATAATGTCCCAGTAGCTCCAGTAATTTCAGAAATTTGTTCTCCTCTTCTATGACAATCTGGAAAAAGACATACAAAAGAGTATAATTTGTATCTTGAGTCATTAAACAAATCCAGAGTGTATAAAAGTAAAAATAAGGAACAGGAGATGGCTTTTTCAGGCTGTTCCCACGGCTAGTGGTAAAATAGCTGTTCAACTTAGTGCTACAAACAAACTTTAAAAAACACACTGCATTTGCAGACTAGGGTGTTGATTTATTCTAAGTTCATTTTTAATAAGGCCACTAAACTTCTAAAACTAAAAGCTCTCTGGGTATATTGGTTTATATTCAACTTTGCTGGGAACAATCCTTTGCAAGCAAATGAGAGGATAAGCGAGGAAGATGTAACATACTCACCACGTGTTGCTCCACGTCAGAACAGACAACACTTCTGCCTCCAACCTGCACCTCGATAGGTTTACTGAGGATCCTGCGAGCCAGGGCCTCCATAGCTCTGGGAAAAGTAGCAGAGAACATGACAGTCTGACGGTCAGGCCTGACGTTGTCTACAATGCGCATGACCTGTGGGGAGAGAACATTCCCTGTTAACATCCAACTGCTGCAACTTGATTTCACACTCATACAAAGCTGTCATCTTTAAAGTCAGGTGGTGTCTGCACTTCACAGACTACAAAACATTCTTTACAGATTTCCTCTTGGCACCAAGCTGCTGGCATTGGAAGAAGGCAAAACTTGCTGGATTCAGAAGGAAGTTGCATGGCAATATGCAATCTGGCAGCAGCTCGGCAAAAATCCTAGGAAATGCAGCAGAAACCCTACAGCTCAAAAGACAAATAAAAGAATTTTCCTAATTTTGGGGAACAGTATAGCCCATGACAACTATAAGAGCCCTGGATGTCCAAAGCTCTCAGCAAGTCAGCAGCATTTCCAACGTTTTGTTTTTATCTCTTGCCAAGAGACATCAAAGACTTTATAAAAAGACTACAACTATTAACACAACACCTGTATCAAGGAATTACACAGGGATACAACATGGCCACAAGTATTCAAAATGAGTGTGTAAAACACCCTGTGTATTAGAGAAAAATCTAAGCTATACAGGAATTTACTGAAAGCAAAACATAAAATCACTGAATGGTTTGGGTTGGAAGGGAGTCTAAAGATCTTCCGGTTCCAGCCCCTTGCCAGGGGCAGGGATACCTTCCACTAGATGTGAGGATAATGTGGTATTATAATAATGTGATAACAGAAATGAGAGTAATGGAAATATTAGAGTCAGCCTAAACTGCTGTCCATATGCAGCACATCCTTTTGAACACCCACTGGCAGTGTAGTAATAATGTAGCATTGCAAAACCCTTGAATTGAAAAACAGTATCTTTTGGCACCATCCCTCATGTCATGAATTACCTGAGGCTCAAACCCCATGTCAAACATTCTGTCAGCTTCATCAAGTACAACGTAGGTGACTCTACGGAGGTTTGTCACCCGACCTGTGAAAGGAGAGGAAAAAACACATGGGAAACAAAATCAAATGGAAATCTAGTTTCCCTTAGGAATATTTTTTTAATGTTATATAGTCTCACTATCTTCTAACAAAGACATTAATTAATTAAAAAAATTCACTAAATGTGAATTTTAATGTTCACACTTTAATCACACATACATTCTGGGAAATGTGTAAGTATGCACAAGGCCCTTTTAGTATGTCAAACTCTTCTCTTGCATACCATCATAGGGCCAGAAGAACCTGTAAAATTCAGAAAACTGCCCTCGCCAAAACACATCATAAAACTAAGACTGAGCTGAAGCAAGGAGCCACATCAGCCAGTATCTGACAGCGGCACCTAGAAAAGAACATATTAGAGATTACAGCGCATGTGTGGAAGGCAAAGCCCAGTGCTAACTGCTGCAGCCTCAGAAAACTCCTTTATACACAATCTGTAATGCTTCCTTGGAATTAAGAATAACTATATGAGGATAACCATACTAGTTCTAGATCACTGCTAATAATAGGCATCAAACAGAGTAAGCAGTCTTTTAAAAATGTCTATTATATAAAGATTAAAACCTACCCAGTAACTATTGAATTTAAAATCAAGAACCACCCCAAACTCTGGGACAGGTTGAAATAAAATAAGCAAGTTGTGTTTCTGTGAACATTTTGAAATTATCATGGACAGGATAACTAGCACCCTTCCCAAACAGTGAAGAGATTCCCTTTCATGAGAAGGATTTAACTCAAGGATTTTAGAATCATACTCTCAAACAATATAAAGACATTCAGTTCCACACAACTGTGGAGTGACAACTCCAAATGCTCTCTGAATGGAAAAGATTTGTCACATTTTTTGCAACTATCACTCAGACTTGTGCCTATCAAACTGCAGAAGAATTTGGTCTTCTCAGCTTCAGCAAATTGTAGCTGAATCCTCAAATTATTTAAGACATTACGCGCTGCATTTTTTTAAGATATGGAATTCAATAGTAAGGAACAAAGCAAGTATTCCTTTTATCTACACATCTATTTAACATCTTAACACTTTCATCCCCAAATAATAACTTTGTAAAATTACTTGGGAACAGCATTAATGTACCTACCTTTGACGATTTAAGTCTTGGAAGCCCAGTTCTATATGTCTTGAAGGTACTTTTTTCACAGAAGTTAAATAATGTCAACAGTTTAGTAGAGGTTTTGATGTGGAATAATTTAATAATAAAACTTTATCTAATAAGCATGCAATGGTTACACTAGAACAAAACCTCTTAAAGCTGCAGTGGCTCAGTTTAATCAATCTGAATATCTGATATAAGGTCAGTTCTTTTACTTCTGAGCAGGTATTTAGGGAGGGCTTCTTTGCCTGCTTTTTAAAGCCAACAGATAAAGGCAGAGTCAGATGCTCTTGTAAAGCGGGGAACTGCTGAGCTACTCTAGCACAGATAACGGATCAACGGGCAGACAAAATAATCAACTGTTACATAACCTTTATCTAAATGAGTCCAACTAAAAAAATTTGGACCAGCACATTTCAAGTTTAGCAGTGATAAACATTCTCAAAAACTCTTCAAGAATGTAGTATTTCCTGTCCTCCCAAAAAGTCAAATCAATATATGCTTAAACATATTATTAGTGCTATATATTCTCAACAGCTATATAGTGCAGCCTGAAGAGATATAAGAAAATCCCGTAAGACCATTTATCAAAATACATGATCTTTTTAATGTTAGAATTACACAACAAATGTAAAAAAACTCTCCAAAGGAAAAGGTTTTCTACTCACCATTGTTAGCTGCTAACATGTCAATCATACGTCCAGGTGTGCAAACAATAATTTCAGCACCTCTTTTGAGTTCAGCTATCTGATTTCAAAACACAGTAAACAATCTATTAGTTTTTGCTTTGTGATTTCTTTCAGATTTTTTTAAACACATATCACCTTGCAAAAAAGTAAACCACCTAAACTGTAATACATCTGTTTTACTAACATGAATTATGTAGAGATTTTCATTAGCAATTTCTTCAACTCTTTGGAAAACTTTGCTTCCAAAAAAAATAACCCTTGACAATCTGAGTCACCACCACCTGAAGTAGTTTTAATGAGGATATGACTTCAATACACTTAAGAGCCTGTAAGAAATATCAGTGTTACATCAGGAACAAGTGATAGTACACACACCACGTTCCACCATAGATGGTAACTCCTGTTGTTTCCATTAAATGGGTGGGGTGGAGGCATGGAAAACCTTGAAATTAACCTCTAAGTTACTTTGATAATGCAATAAACCAAAGTTATAATTTTCTGGCTTTTGTTATCTTAAGGAGAACTCTCAGAAAAATGCAGCTTCTTAGTAACTTTCAAAATATTATATCCCACTAATAATTCAATTTTAATTTAATGCTCAGTACATACATAAAGAGAAACAGTCTGAAATTTTTAAGGATCGTATCTGAGACTTTCCAGGATCATTATTGTTTAAGCAAAGCTTTTTGCATTACTACCATTCCCACAGATAAAATCCATAATGAAGACTGCAAATGTACTGGATTAATGGAAAAAAAAAGCAACTAACTTTGTTACAAAAGAAACATTGCCCAAGAATTCTTTGACAAGGCAGGCATATGTTTTGCATACCTGTTCACTGATTCCTGTTCCTCCATAAACACAGACAACTCGAAGCCCAAGTGTCTTTGAGAATTTCTTGCACTCCTTGGTAATCTGCAAAGCCAACTCACGTGTAGGTGTCATAATGACAGCTGAAAAGCAAAACATTTTCATCATACATTGCAATATAAGAGATGTTGTAATTTCCACAATAGAAATTAATCCTTTGTAATGATGTTTACAGCAATTTACTTCCTATTTTTAAGAATTTCAAGGAAAAGATAATTGAGACATTATGAGGAAAGAGTGGAAATCTGGTCCAAGTGTAAAACTCAAGGGAGGAAGGTCTCTCAGATACGTGGACATGGGAGTGCTACTGAAACAACATGAGACAGCACAGTGATCACAAAACAACATTAAAGAGCATGGTGATCTTTAACTAAAAAAAAGCCACTCATCAATGGACATTAGTAAGCACTTCTCCCTATAACCATGTGGAGAACTGAAATGCCATCTAAAGCATATACTTATGCTTTAGTTATATTTATTTAAATAGTAACTTTGAAAATAAAATCTTTTTACCTATGGGACCTTCTCCTTCTTCTAATGCTCTCTGATCCATAATGTGTCTGAACATGGGCAACAGAAATGCAATAGTTTTTCCACTTCCTGTTTTAGCAATTCCAATCAAATCCCGTCCATTCATAATTGCTGGGATAGCCTGGGTTTGAATTGGAGTGGGCTTTTCATAGCCATGTCTTAAAGAAGGAAAAAAAATATTTTAAGAACAAAACAGAATTTGACACGTGAATCATGAAGTTGTGCTAAATTTTTTTACATACTCATATTTACATATACATATCAGTGTCATTCAAAAAATGCAGATCAAAATGAGTAGCAAAAGCATGATACAAATGGCAGATAATAGGTAATAACAGTAATTCAACAGAGAGCAGTAACACTCTGATGACTATATATGTAGCATTTACAGACAGGGACATGTGGCATTCATAATGCAGCAAAGTAAAAGGTCCTTCTCATGGACACAGGACAGAACACAGCGAGGAAAATCAGGGATGATACAGTTCATAAAGTGCTTGCTTACTTTTTGAGGGCAGTGAGAATCTTCATGGAAATACCACATTGTACCCAGGTTTTTATCGGTTTGGGACAGCCTTTTCCCTTGACTGTAATTCCCTCCAGCTCCAGCCTGTACACATTGACCTCTGAAATAGAATTTATCTTTTAACAGAGTCAAACTTGACACTTCTCTACTACCCTGATCAAAAAATTCTTACTTTGTCCCTTAACATAAAATACTAATTTTATCACTACCAGAAAAACAGCTTTTTGCTTGTTACACATAAACACAGGAGTTAGGTTGAAAGGACTCGGGTTAATTTTCCAATCAAACCCTCATATATAATTATAATAAGTTATCAACAACAGGAATGCACCTGATTTAACACTTTTCTATAGCAAGTTGCTCCAAATGCTTTTTCCATTGCAAAGCATTTGCTGTTCCTTAGCACACTGAAATCCACCACTCTTTTCTTCAATAGTACCCAAGGTGTTCTGGTTGTATTTGTCTTTACCTTCTTGAGTCATTTTAGCTAGTTCTGGTACTTCAACATAGAAGTTTTTCCTGAAAGGTTCATATTCAATCTTTCCATGATCCACAGGTTCTAGCAGCTTTCTCTGCTTGGTCTGATAGCCAGTCAGGGCAGTCTGAAGGTCAACTTCCTCCTCTTCTGAGGAATACTGCAGAAATCACAATTTTTGTGTACATTAGGATTAATGAATTATGAAGGTGCTTGGCTTTTTTCATTTAAAACGAAACTATTCAGAAGCAACAGGTACTTCTTACTGTATTAGACATGAAAATGAAGACCTGCTCCCAACTTAAGAGTTCCAGTTGTTCCTTCCCCTAATGCTTTCATGTTTCTCCCAAATCTTAACTTTCACCACGTTCTGTGTCACTTTCACGACTTTACCAATGCCAACTAAGAGCCCTGTAATTCAGAAATAATCACTGCCACATAAATAAACAGTAAGAGGCAATTAAGAGAAAGCAGCCAGCCAGCAGACTGGTGCTGCACTGCAGTCACAGCTCTGACAGAAGTCCCCAGGTCAGCTTTGAAGGAGCACCACTAATGCTGGAACTGAAGCCACAGAGCACGGCCTGTCCCTCCACAGCCTCCCAAGCAGCAAAATACCCACACCATTCACAGCTCTTCAGGCCAAACACCACAGACTACCACAGGAAACAAGAAAAGGCACTTTGCCTGTTCACAATACAAAACATTTCCATTACCTCCATTGCATCTTGGTCATTCTCCATGAGCTCCCCTTTCTTCTTTTCTGACTCAGCAGCTGCCTTTTTGGTTGTCACCACAGTTACCACCTTGGTAACAGTTGGTCCAGTTTTCTATAAAAAATGTTTAAAAAAATGAATGCACTATTGTATAGATCAAAACCTATCCTGTATAAAACATACAGAATATTTGTAGTTCTGGATACATTATGCTGAGCATTTCTATTTCCCACTTCCCTCAGTGAAATTTTATCAGAATAATGCTTGATAAACAGATTCATAAAAACACCAGGAAATGATAGTTAAAGCAAACATGTATTAAGAGCATATAACTTCTTGCTTTTTTGCACTTTCCCCCATTTTTCCCAAGCCATTTTGCTATTAAAACACAAAGTTATCTGTCTTTTAAAAGCAAGAAATCTTTAACAAGTGATTTTACCTTTTCACTCCCACCTCCACCTTTAACACTTCTCATATTGAACTTCTTGACCTCTTCTTTTACTTCTTCCATATAAGCATCTAAAGGATCTAACTCCTCATCTTCAACCTCATTGCCTTCTTTTTCTCCTTCTGCAGTTTCCTCTTCATCATCTAATTAGAGTGAAAAAGGTGGGGATAAAAGACAGGGAAAGACAGAAGTCCTTACATGTGTCAAATTATGGTCCACCCAAATAATTACAGCCCAGTGTTATTACTATATCATTTTTCCTCATACAAATCTCTTCAGTTGGTTTATCAAAAACATATCTTAAACCATTTGACAACATGACCAGATTTAGGCTTTGTTATTTTATAGTTCACATTCTGAAGAGTAATTAGATGCTTTAAAGATATTGTAATAAAAATATTACTAGGAACAGAAGTATTCTGTTATAGATAAAGAAGTTAAATACCATCATCATCTTCTAAACTCCATTTTTTCCCCTGTTTCATCTCTTCAATTTCTTTCTTTAGCTCTCCTATGTTTTCCATTGCCTTCTTGCGTTGTTCTTCCCTCCATTTCTCCACTCTTTCTTTTCGTTTTCTCATTTCTTCTTCTAGTTTGTTCTGATCAAAATTCTAAGGCAAAAACCAACCAAAAAGTGAAAATTAACGGCCACTGGCTTTAGCCAATGCTTCTTTAAACAAATGTAACCATTGAGTGAGCAAGCTGTAGAAGACATCCACAAACTTCATGGTTTAAATTCCTTATCTTTTAAATTTACAAGTGTTAGAAGTGTCTACCTCAGTAGCCACAGCATTTGTGGTAGCATCTTTATCTTTCTCTTCCTCTTTGTCATCTTTGTCTTTTTTC
Source organism: Peucedramus taeniatus (assembly GCA_013400575.1). Lineage (NCBI taxonomy): Eukaryota > Metazoa > Chordata > Aves > Passeriformes > Fringillidae > Peucedramus > Peucedramus taeniatus. The sequence goes on along the minus strand of WBNO01019843.1, from coordinate 21,002 downwards.
TTTTCTTTGGAAACTTCCACACCTTCTGTCTTTTCTTTAGATCTTGATCTGAAAGGTAAGATCAAAGGTTTCTTACAACATTACAGCTTTTCTCAGGGGGAGGATACATATATGATGGACAAAACAAAAACAGAACTATAATCACCCTGTTATGTTTTCAAATACCTCACAAAACACACTGCTTCCCAGACAATCTTTCCATGTCATGGAGTTACTTCCTCTAACTGCCAGTAATGTAGACTAACCCAATTCACCAATTCATGTGCTTTTCTAATTTCTTTGCAGACTTCATTTTCAGAGCTCTTAGAATTGATACTTCAGTTGTTCTGCGCTTTATTTTACTCCTCCTTGAAGTCAGCATTTAGAAACAAGAATAAATTTCCTGTTTGTGGATTTTCTAGAGAAAGGTAATGTGATCTAGCATCTTGCCATGGAAATGTGGGCATCCTCCTAAACACACTGTCCTGGCTGACAGACAAAAGCTCTTCTCCCTGGGAAAAGCTACTCATGTAATGCCAACATAACAGGCAGACTTGCACTGAATATAAAACCCATTTATCACAGCTTGTATTATATTTACTTGCTTCCAATTCAAAAGAAAGCATCTAACAAAATTTGTGCTAGCTTATGAAGATAAATATAAAATTCTCTTTAGCTAATTAAATATCATTAAGCTTTTTTCTTTGGACTGTTCTGATACAAAACATACACTTACTCCCAAAGCCTTTGTGATTCCAGCTTGTCATGATTTCTGGAGTGCCATCACTATTTATTCTGTATACAGACTGTTGTTACCATTTATGGACTTCCCACTCATTTCACAGCAGAGCCTGGCTATACTCAGTTTGCAATTATATTTGAAAACCTTATCAAGATATATTTTGACATATATAAAAGAAAATGATATATATAAAAAACAATGACCTGCAGTAAGCTTTTAGACATTTCTAAAGCTAAGAACACAAGAATACCTGTTTTCTGTTTTCCTGTTCTTGCTTGGACTGGAGGATCGAGACCGTCTCCCTCTACTCCTGCTCCTTGAGCGCCTCCTCTCTCGGCTCCGGGACCGTCTTCTCTCTCGGCTCCGTTCCCTTTCTCTACTCCTTGAACGTCTGACATGCAACAAAATTGTCTTTACTTAGGACATGCTCATAGCATAATTTTAGTCTTCCGCTGAGGAACAGTTTGTAAAAGGAACCCACCAATCATCAAGACCACTAAGAACTTACAAACTCCAGCACCAGCAAGCCAGAAAGCATTTACTAAGCAAAAAGCCTTTAGCACAGCGAAATCCATCACAGACATCAGCAAAGTGACTAACTGGAGTGGGAGATCATCAATATTCAGCGGACAGGCACTTTAAGATACTGTGACAGGAGCTGATGTCATACCTTTGACGCTTTCTGTCCCTCGAGCGAGACCTTCTCTTGTCCCTGCTGCGCGACCTCTCCCGCCTGCGATCCCGATCCCGGCTCCTGGAGCGCCTGTCCTCGCGTTTCCTCTTGTCCGATGGGGATCGACTCCTGGAACGGCTCCCGGAGCGTCCCCGGGACGCAGAGCGCTTCCGGTAATGCCTGCATGGCACAGTCAGAGCGTGAGCACCAGAACCATGTACAGCAAGCAAAAAAAATTATCTGAATTTCTCGGACTTTTTAAATGTCTAAACTTCTGCAATCATCTTGCCAAGCTGACTAAAATGCATACTGGATGTATAATATACACAATATGCATACCCCCCCTTAATGACGCTGAAATCAGAAGGATTATTTGGTCATGATTTTCTTTCAGTTTGGTAATGAGTTTCTTTTTGTTTTCTATTATAAGTACATCATGAGAACACCAGAACATCAAGAACAATATCCTTTTCAGAAATCCACTGATTTCCGTTTTATATATAGGAAAAGCTGAAGACTCTCTGAAGCTATCCCAAAATCTGTCAAGTAAACAAAACTGCTCTTTGTTGCTTTTTATACAATAAATGTTTACCCATGTAAGGTAGGTGAACTATACCTCTGCTCAATAGGAAAGCTGCCAGACTGGAATTAAAGAAACATAAACCCCTGAGGAAGTGACACAGCTGTGGTCAATGCCTTTACCATGCTGGCATCAGTGGAAATTCTTTCATTTCAAACATCACCACAGAAGCTGTCAGAAGTCAGCAAGACTGGAAGGGTGTAATGGAGATGGTTGTCTCCTTTCCTCCCCTCATTAATGCTCCTATCCCAGCCACACTGTGGGGCAGAGCAGGGCTAGGAATTTTCTAGGAAAGTCTTCAACAGAGTGTAGAAGTCACAGAGAGACCTTGACTGTGACCATTTCCTCTTCCTCCAGTCCCAGATTTTTGGATACCATCCCAGAATAATTCCCTCGTTCACTCTCCTGTGGCTCAGGACCCACAGACCCTTTCTCCTAACAAGCCCAGTAGTCATGCTTGAGAAGCAGGAAGAAGCAGAAAAGGCAAGACTTTAAGCTCCCCAACTCCTTCTTTCACTTCCATGGTAGTATTAAAATAGTTCAGCTCTAAAAATAGCAGTATATTTCTATTTAGTCTATGTTATGTGGTATATTTAGGCACCACATGCACTTGGAGTGAGTACAGTAGCACATACCCACATCCTGCCTATCAGCAGGATAACTGAGTGCAAAGAACATCTGTCAGCATTCAGATTTTTAATTTCTTTTCCATCTCCATCACAAAATGCTATGGGATCTCCTCTATACTTCCTCTCTTCCTAATCTTTTAGTTTTAGAGAACTACTTTTCTTTTTAAATTTTTTCCTCTCTAGTGTGCAATAAAGCCAAAAAGATGATTTCAGGTTGCAGAAGCCGCAGTGTGAGGAACATTTCCTCACACCAACACCAGCACATGAGGCCCCCACCCATCTCCACCCACCATTCACTCTCACCCTCTTCACTTCTAAAACTTTTTGTACGTTAAAACAGAAAATTAATACAAGCTTAAACCCACTTTTAACATTATTTTTAGCCCAAACAGAAGAATCCTGTAATTTCCAGCAGAGAATCTATACTGTGACAAGCAACTGAGTCCTGCTGGCTGGAGTGCCAGAGCTTGGCTTTCAATTCAGGAGGCTCTAAAGGTGCCCTGTACCACCCACTGCTGCCCCAGCTCATCTGGAGCTAATTTAGATAGATCTGCACTAGTTCACTAATTTGAGCCCAAGATGATTGTTAAAATTTCAAGTCATCTGTCTCTCTCGGTGTAAATCTCCATTATGGACCTGGGAGCTGTTACAGTCTAGTACAACTGTACGTGGGGAGTGTCGGGTCAGCTTTAGTGTTGAAATCGGATTAAACTACGGGACAGAGGCATGTGCCCGACAGCCCTAGCAAATTGTGGAATCGGTTTATAAAGCCTGATAGGTGTGAGCAGCTCTGTATCATCTGGAGCACAGGCTTGGCCCGAGACACGCAGCACAGGGGCACATTACTGCCGAGTGCTTACAGCTCTAATCAGGCCTTTATATCAGCTGTGAGAGGACAAAATACATGTGATCCGTAAATATAAAAGGCAAAAGCAAAAACACCTAAACCAAGCTAACCCCCTACGTAGCTAATTAGGACATTTTGGAACAAGCCCGTAAAGGCCGGAGGTGCTCCGGGAGCCGCGGGGTCGGTGCCGGTGAGCCCCGTCAACTCGGACTCACCCAGCGTTGGGACCCTCGGCCCCGGCCCGGAGCGCCGAGTCCCCGGCCCTGCCCTCAGGGCCGGCTCCAGGCCCAGGCCCNNGAGGGCGCAGCGCCGCCCCGGGCGCACGGACAGCGGCGGGAACCGAGCTCGGCCCGGCCGCACACAGCGCCGAGGAAGCGGGTAACAAACAGGCTTTTAATAGAAAACCATCGGTCTGGCAATAAACATTAAATAGAGTTATGTACACCAACAGAGGTAAGTTAAAAACGGAATAAAAGAGACTGGTTTCTTGGTCAAAGGCCGTTTCTTGGTCGCCATTTCTTCATCGAGATTTCTTAATTAAGCACAAGCCCCTCCTGGTGCTCTGGCCATGCAAGGGTATTTACCTCATTAAAGTCTTTATGGTGAGGATTAAAAATTCATAGCTTTTTGCAGGTACTGGTACAGGGATTTTTCCAATTTATTTGTATTACATTTGGGCATATAAATAGAGAATCAGAACAAGTAATTTTTGAGCAAACTCATTATTTACATATATCAACCTGATCTTAAATTACTGTAATTTCAATTTTCTGAAATTAATATCTACTATAAATAAATTTAAAGCTGCTGAATCATAATTATGCTAATAGACCTAAGTCAGAATTTTCTGCAACCCAGCCCTGTACATCTGCAATATAATACTCACCATAACAGAACCAGTTTACAATACCCCATGAAAATGGTCAAATCAAAACATAAGGTTCTTGTATTCAGGCCACAAACATGTATCTAATTTAAAAGTCAGAAATGCATCACTAAAATTACAGGAGGAAGCTTTAACAGAGATTAATCAGCTGAAAGCTGGGCCATTTAGAGAGGTACAATCAAACACATCTGCTCCCGAAAAAAACCTCTGCAGGCAAATACCAAGCTAAGAATGTAGTTACCATGCTAAAAATAGGCAACAGCCTATACTACCTGAAAGTCCATATTTTGAACAGAAATCTACAAGCTGAAAACACTACCAAATTTAGCTTCAATAGAGATTTTCAGAGATTATCAGTGTTTAAGTTGACTATTTGGAATGACACTTCCTCTCGCTGTGCAAAATTTTTAAGAGATTGAAAACAAAACTGTTTCCCTTATAAGTTTTACAAACACTAGAGCAAAGATTCGATACTGCAGGTTGGGTGCCAATATGTAAAAATTCTCATGAGATGAACTGTTAACATAAAAAAAAGGTATCAGAAAGCACAGGTGTGAGCTGCACTAGGATTAGGTTGCTGGAAACTCATAAACAGATGGGATTCGTTCTCTTTCTTACTTTTTGATTAATGACCTTTATAAGCACCAGGACTTTCTTGTTGTTGGTTTTGCCTAGCTCTTTTCCACAACAATCATCAAATTAAATTAATCACAATCACAAGTAATGTATGGCAAGGCAAGGATAAGGACAAGTTTCACCAACATTCTCCAGAAGCAGTTACTTGGTTCAACATTCTGAACTTGAACATTTGAAGAAAATACAGGGATTTCTTTTCTTTAGAGTTTTCTTTAAAAAATGGAAACACCACAAAATGAGCAGGTCTTGTTAGCTATAGTCATACAGGATATACACATATATATGGTTCTGCTGAAGGGAATTCTCTTTTTGTTCTCACTGAAAAGAACAAAGGCAGCGTTGTAAGTGTTTATGAAGGAGGCTGAGAAGGGCATCATCTAACTAAAACAAATAAATCATCTACTGACACTTGAATCCTAACCTTCACATTTGTAATACGCAGACACAGTATTTAAATAAACTAAATCAACACAACTGGCAGTCAGGGACCCTGCTCTCCCTTTCCCAAAATTACTGGATTTAAGGCCCCTTTCAAGCATTCCAACAGGTTAGAATTTTAATGAAGGTTTAGACCTGCCTGCACAGTCAAATGTTAAAGGAACACAGTCCAGAAAGCTTTAGTGTAGCTACTGTGTGGAATTCTAGAGCCGTCATGGTACTTCAGAGCCAAAAACCAAAGTAAGTTCATGGCAAAAGATAAAGGTAAAGAAATAGACACAAAGGTCTGTGAAAACATCTCCCATTTTGCTGTAGGTGTCCATGGAGCGACTGATCACTTCTGCAGGGATTCCAGACAGGAGAAGAGCAGCAGTCAGTACTGTAGTTTTCACCTTCTTCTCACACTAGAAGGGAAAGAAAAAACAGTATCACATTAGTTCTAATCCAATTCTGCTTTACATGTCACCAATGTTGTGCCAATTTCACACGATCGAGCAGCAGGTTTGGCTTGATTCTGTCCAGACATGCTCCAGGAGTCACAGCACTTATCCTAGACACAGATTCTTGCTGTGATGGATCTACCAGAGCCGAGTGAGAGGCTGGTTAACAGCAGATACAATTAAGCCCGGATATTCTGCCTCCTTCACACTACTGCTCCCAGCAGGCTGGGACATGAGGCTGGGCAGCTGCTCCTGCATGAGTGGGAACATTCCCAGATAAGGGAAATCTAGGTGTAAGAAGCCAAGCCTGGCATCTTCACTGTCAGAACTGGATTAATCTCATCACACTATTCAGCAAAAATCAGAATCCCAGAACGGTTTGAGCTGGAAGGGACCTTAATGCTCATCTCCTTCCAACCCCCTGCTATGGGCAGAGACACCTTCACTAGACCAGGTTGCTCAAAAACCCATAAATACTGTTGAGTTTTTTAACAGAAAAAATTATTTAGAGTGTAAAACCAACTGTTTCTGTTTTAGAACAACTTAATTTGGCAGTTTTATCCTCTGAACTCAGAAATGCTCTAAAACCTTATGAAGCTGTTCCATCCTTAAGATGAGGAATCCCAAGGATTCAAGTCTGACAGGCAGAAAAAGGTGAGAGTGGCTGAAAATTCTAATCATTTGATGATCCTTGCTCGGTATCCAATCTAAATTAAGCTTTCAAGAATATTTCTGTGTTTCTGTGTATGGGAGAAAAATGAAGGTTAATAAAGGGATTGACCTCACCCACCCACGTCTAACTGCAGTAAAGGCAAGTTGTGGAAAGGAACCACCTCTTTGAATTCTGAAACTGAAGAGCAGATTTCAAGTACACCAGAAACAAGATCAAGATGATGTAGCAAATGAGCAGGTGCAAATCTAAGGCTAATTTTACTGTTTTGTGTTGTGACACATCAGCTTAGAATGACGATTATGATATACTTAACTACAAAACAACTGCTGGTTTATTCTGATTTTCTACAAGTAATATATTATTCCTTTTAAAATGCAAATTTTCCCTTTTAACTGTGGATTGAATATCATTCAACCCCACTCTACACCACAGACCTGACAAAATCATCAACCTAACAAATGCTTCAGCAACAATTACCTGTTGTAAATATATAAAGCAAGTGGTATAGCAAATCTTGTTAATAAGCAGCAAGTTTCACACACAAATAAATGCCTCATTTCAAGCTGCCATTCAAACCAATACCAGCAATGGAATGCAGAGCCCTTAAAACTCAACATTCTGCCTCACTTTTTAGCAAACACTCTCCCAGATTTCATCCAGATTTTATATGCAGAACAGCTGCTTAGCAAAGCGAATAATAACCAGAGAAGAGCATGGGTAGAAGAAAAGCAATTTTCCTGAAGACATGAAAGAAATACCTGGATTTCCTGGTCAAATGCTTTTAATTAGACTACAGCTACACAGGCTGCTAGTCCATGTTCTCACTGCAACTTTAAAAAAGATCCTGCACTAAATCTGGAAAGATTAAAAACTAGTATAAACTATCAGCACTAGTCATTCAATGCTACAGTTTAAAACAAGGGAAGAATACTTCACATGCATTGTCCTAAAGCAATACAATCTAAACACAAGTTTAAATTGAAAACACTTCAAATTAATCTAATTCTGAAAAAAAAAATTACCTTTGGGAAGTACTTGGACAGTCCCATGTAAGCAAGTTGTAGAGTAAGAAATGGTGCAAATATTGACTGAAGGAACAGAAGAAAATACATAAAAGTTAACTTGGTCAGAATAGCTAAGAAACACAAAGATTTAATGCTTCCTAAGCCACAAAAAAAAATTAATAGATAAAAATTAATTTCTGGAACAGAGCAACATTGTTCTTGAACACTACAAATCTAAGCACAAGTTACAGGCCAAAAATAAGGTTCTGCCCTATATTCTTTGAGCCTAAAGAACTTGAAATGGCAGAAGAGAACAGCAGAGTGTAAAACTCTCTAGGCCAGTGCATAAAACTGAGCCCCATGGATCCAGGAGCTGGACAGCTGTACCTGTGTCACACCTCTGTGCTGTTGTTCTGGCAGGCACTGGGAAGAGTGAGGAACTACTTTCCCCAGGCTAATAAATGAGTAGGATCTACTTATCTTGGTACAACTATTATTTTTAGAACCACAGAATGATTTGGGTTGAAAGTGACCTAAAAAGCCATCTCATTCCAAACCCCTTCCATGGGCAGGGATACTTTCCACAAGACCAGGTTGCTTCAAACTCCATCCAACCTGGCCTTGGACACTTCCACAGATGAGAACTCTATTCTTACCCTATCATTCTTTTGTAGACCCCAAACTAGAGCAGCAGCTGACTCATATGCTCACTAAGATAGGAATAAACTTGCAGGGGATTTAAGCTGCAACAACTATTCCAGTGCATCTGCTCCTGAACCACAACAGACCAAACCTGCTGCTCTCAATGGTTACACAGTGGCTGTGTTGGCAGCAGATTAATCTCACAGAATTCAGCATTTTTTTTAGGTTTTATACAATTTTTGGAAATGTAAAGAGCACCTGAAGTTCCCAACCTGCTCATTACCAATAGACTTCATCCCCAGATATTTCCCAGTAATTTGCACCAAGCAGCAAACCCCAGCAGGACTGTGTCCCTGAACTCACCAGGTACTTGCACACTTCATCCCCAGATATTTCCCAGTAATTTGCACCAAGCAGCAAACCCCAGCAGGACTGTGTCCCTGAACTCACCAGGTACTTGCACACAAAAGCCCTGACCACGATGGCGAGCAGAGCGCACCCCACCAATCTGAAAATGCGGAAAGAGTCAAACTCCTCCGCCGCATTCCCGTTCTCTTGGCTTGGCTTCTCACTCATCAGCTGGTTCCTCAGCTTCAGAGCTTCATCAAACCTGGACAGGTACTGCTCCAAGCCATGTCTCGGTGGCCGTGGTGCAGCCTCGGAGGGCAGCTCTCCCCTGTGACGCTGGCGGAGCTCGCCTGTCCCCTCGCTGGCCAGCTCCGGGGCTGTCCCAAACAGGTCCTTGTCCCCTCTGAGCTCGGCCATGCTGCCTGCATGGTCGGTGGAGCCTGTCACGTTACACATTGAATCACCAAGCACAATCCGCTTGGAAACTGAAGGAATGGGAAGGGAGTTTGATTTATCTTGCTCATGCTGAAGCTTTAATTCTGTGTGACTTTCATCATCTAAGGAAGAAAAATAAAAACACAGAGTTATGCACGCTGTGTACATGGAATAACACTTCAGCTATACTGGATCAGGATACTGGGTCTCTGCTTCCCAAGAGAAAAGATAGATTAAAGAGGGCACTCTTCATGGACCAGACACAAGACATAAAGCTGTGCAATGCAGGTCAGAAGCTGAAGCAATGGAGGAATTAAAACACTGAACTTCCTTAAGCAACAGCATTGCACACACAAGCAGAAAGATCCAAATACAGGGACTGACGTTAAAAAAAAAGACAAAGATTTGCAGCAAGTAAATCAACCAGAAGAGCACTAATGCCTGACAAATAAGCAGACAACAGAAGTGCACTTTAGCTTGCTGTCTGCTGGCAGAGGCAGGGCAGTGTTAACCTGCTCTGTATCAAGCCTGAAGACCCATCTTACAGAGACAATGGCAGAGAACAAAAGCCAAATCAAGAACAGTCTGGTCCTACCACAGAGCAAGACCTAACACTTCAGGAGTACTTTTCAGTGTTACATCAGACTGATTCACGGCTCATGGGCATCCTTGTAAACTGAAATCTGAGAACTCTTTCCTGACAAGACAGCCTATTTGAAGAATGTACAGAGATATAACTCAGATACCTAGGGTATGGTTCTGCAAGAAAATTCTGCATACCAACCACAAACATCTATGTCACTATCCAAATGTGAGATAACTTTGCTATAAAAAGCCAGCTATGAAAGCCAGCAGCTACTGACTAAAATCATGGGGGAAGCTCATCGTTTCTTCAACTAAAAAAAAAACTACTTGCAGTGAAATGACAGCTTGTATGCTCGCTATCTAGGGACCGTGCCGGGCCCAGGTCCCGACCTTTCTGACGGCACAGGGATTTTATGGGCGGGTCCCTGGCGGACAGGGCAGGTCGCGCTGCTTGAAGCATCCCTACGAAGGAAGGCGGCAGGAGGGACCGGGAGCCAGCCGCCCTGTCCCTACAGGGAACCAGCCGCTCCTGCTCACCAGGGAACCGCGGGCAGCGGTCACGGCCGGAGAGGCCGAGGCGTCACCGCAGCCCCGGAGCCCTCAAACAGCCCCGCCGCACCC
>WBNO01019842.1:623-116433 GCA_013400575.1 Peucedramus taeniatus | reverse complement strand
AGGGCCAAACAGCTACAATCCGGCCTTACATCACTGGTGCACCTCTTAAACTGTGGGGGAGGGATGTTTTGCCTGCATGGGGAGTTCAGGTGGGAATGGATTTTTGACAGCGGCCACTGTGTTAAAGGGCGTAAAGTATCTCACGCCAGCTCTGAAATGGCTTATTACTCAGCCTGTGTGGACACCACAGTGGCTCCTTCAAGGAGAGAAGCCTGATGCCCTAAAATGATTAATCCAAGAACAACTAGCTAAAGGACACATTGAGCCATCTATGAGCCCTTGGAACACCCCTGTATTTGTTGCAAGAGATCTGGTATATGGACCTTGCTCCATGGCTTAAGAAAAATCAATTTGGTGATGCAGGGTATGGGCACTTTGCAAGCTAGTATGCCTTCCCCTACAATAATACCTGCCTCCTGGGACATCCTGATTGTGGACCTGAAGGATTGTTTTTTCATTGTTCCACTGCACCCAGACAATACCCCAAAGTTTGCTTTTACAGTGCCTTCCATTAATAATGGAATGCATTAATAATGCAGCAGTGGGACATTATCAATGAGGAATTCTTTGCCAAGGGATGAGAAACAATCCTACACTGCCAATGGTACATTGCCCAAGCACTCTCATCAGTGAGAGAACAGTTTCCAGGGGCATACTGTTATCATTACATGTATGACATTTTGATTGCAACCCAAACAAAAAAAGAACTCTCACAGATTCAGCCAAACATGTTGCAAGCATTAAAAACATTTGGGCTGCAGGTAGCACCAGAGAAGGTACAGCAGCAAGCCCCCTGGGAATATTTGGAACTCAAAATAATGAATCAAACAGTACAGCCACAAGCAATTCAATTTTCAACCAAAATTCAGCCTCTAAATGATGCACAGAAACTTTAGTGTACAATCAACTGGGTCAGATCGTATCTAGGATTAACCAACTCACAATCAGCACCCTTATGTGACCTCCTAAAAGGTGATCCTGAATTAACTTCCCCCAGAAAATTAACCCCAGAGGCAAAAGCTGCTCTTGAAACAGTAGAGCAAGCTATCACAAACAGACAGGTCCACCGGATATACCCAGAGGTGTGTATCACTGTGTTCATTCTCATTGTTAATTCTTATCCTGCTGGTATTATTGGACGGTGGAACAAACATTGGCCTGACCCTCTGCATATTCTAGAGTGGGTGTTTTTACCTCACCAACCAAAAGAGGCGGCACCCACCGTCTTTGAGCTAATTGCACAGTTAATCATCAAATGTCATCACAGGTGTTTACAACTGAATGCTAGAGATCCTTCACAAATTATTATTCCTGTGACACAAGAGCAGGTTGAATGGTGTTCTGCTAATTGTACAGCCTTGCAAAGTGCTTTGCAAAATTTTTCTGGTCAAATCACTTTCCGCTTACCAAGCCATAGATTGCTGAAGTTAAGTGGGGAAACCGCACTATCTCTAAAACCTCTAAATAGCCGAATACCCTTAAAAGGTGTTACAGTGTTTACTGACGGCTCTGGGAAAACAGGAAAGGCCATTGTGACATGGCAAGAGGAAGATAAGTGGCAAACGTTGGAGTGAAATGAGAGTGGATCACCCCAATGGTAGAGCTATGGGCTGTAGCTATGGCTTTCCAAAGTTTTCCCCACACTCCTCTAAATGTTGTAACTGATTCTGCATATGTAGCTGACATCACGCAAAGATTAGACTGAGCACTACTAAAGGAAATTGATAATGCACAACTGTTTAACCTACTAAAAAACTTTATGCCTTACTATCCAAGCCAGAATTTGCCCTTATTATATCCTACACATCAGGAGTCACACAAATTTACCAGGTTTTATCAGAGGGCAACGCCAGAGCAGATATGCTAGCTAGCCTTGCTTGGAAAGCACCACAGCCAGATAAGCTAGCACAGGCAAAGGAATCACATGATTTTTTCCACCAAGGTGTTTGAGCCTTACAGTGGCAATTTCAGCTGTCAAGCACAGAGGCTCGTAATATTGTTAGCACCTTTGCTGACTGCCAAGGCCACGCTGTTCCACTGCAGATGGGGGTAAACCCTCGCGGACTGCGCACTTTGCAAATCTGATGTCACATACATCCCTGAATTTGGCCGTTTTAAATATGCACGTCTCAATCGATACTTTTCATCATCAATATGGGCTGCAGTACACACAGGAGAAGAAGGTCGAGATGCCATCGCACACTGGCAATCGGCTTTTGCAGCTTTGGGCATCCCTCACACCATCAAAACAGACAACGGCCCTGCATACATTTCACGGAAAACTAGACTATTTCTACAGCTCTGGGGTGTGTCACACCAAACTGGTATTCTCCATTTAGCAACTGGATAGGCCATTGTGGAAAGAGCACACGGCACTTTAAAACACAAACTTGAAAAACAAAAGGGAAGAATGTGTGGTGAGACCTCACAGAGAAGGGTAGCTAAAGGTATATAGACACTAAATCATTTAACAGTATTAGAGAAGTCCCAGAACCCATTTCTTTTAAATCACTTCTTATCACTACAATCATCCTGTGGTATTCAGCTGCCCAAACCCAAAGTAATGGTGAGAGACCTCCTCACCAATACATGGGGGGGTCCTTGGGATCCTATTACCTGGGGACAGGGATAGGCGTGCATTTCAATCGACATTGAAACACGTTGGATATCTGCCAGATGTGTCTGGCCTGCACTATATCCTGCTCAGAACCACAGGCAGCGTTCTCCTGATGATCCTTCAAGAGACATCACAGAGCCATGTATGGAACAGTGAACCGAACAGCTGTTCACCTACTCCATAGAAATCTGTGACTCTTGAAGTGACAGCTCATATAAAGACCTAATTTCTTTACAAATTATTTTTTCCTGTTTACAACCTGCTTTTCTGTTTATAGATTGTTTTTCTAGCAGTTCTCTAACAGGTTTTCCTCTAACAGTTCTAAGGATTAAATGGTTTAAGGGTTAAATGGCTTCTTGTTTTTAGAGTTAAGTTGTAACTTGTAACTATAAGTAGCTAACCTGTGGCATGAAGGATGGTGATCTCGCCTAACAGCTCCTAGAGGTGAATGCTGCAGCTCCAATGGTACATGGAACACATTGCTAGCTGGGGAAGCTAGGTTTGTCAAATTTAAGTAAAAGACCTCATTCAAATTAGACTCATGCTGTCTGTGTTATCCTACCTGCAAAGGGCCCTTGCAGGCAGGATAACAGAGAACATCTTTGCATTTTTTAATAAAGGGAAAAAAGGGGAGTTCACAGCTGGTCTGTGGCTGAGCAATTAATTCAGTTATAAATAAGAAACCCAGCCCATTCCCATAAACCGGCCCCTGGGTTGACATACAGGGACTTCATCCAATCACGTTCCATCCTAAGCTGCAGACATCTCACTGGTCAGAGAACTGGGAGGTATTAAGACCAGACCAATGAGCATTTTAGACCGGGGTGTTTCAAGCCCCCTAAATAAAGTGAACCAATAAAGCATGCTCTATTGCCACATGAAAATCTGAAGAGTGGGTCATCTTTGTCTCCGATCTCTGACTCCACATAACACAAAGCAGTGTTTTGCCCATAAGAATACTGCTGCACACGCAACCTCCACATAAATCTTGTAACTTGAAACTCAGCCTGCACAGCCCTGGTCAAAAGTGATCACAGAATCTCCCTGAGTAAGCTGCGGAATTCTGACAGCTGGTGGCTGGCAGTGAAGGAAAAACCCAACCAGCCAGACTCCTTTGCTCTGGACCAGCTTTTTTGCTTTTGAGACTGGAGCATCACCACTCTTCCAAGTGTCAGCAGGAGAGGCTGTAGGATGGAGTAATTTGTACTCCTTAGTGCGGAAGCTATTCCACAGCTATCAGAGCTGTATCAGAACTTGGACATCTCAGGTACAGATGCTGATGTGATGTTACAGCTCTGTGTACAGGGAGTTAATTTGGAAAAATAATTAACCATTCTTCTATAGCTGCATTTGTAAAGGACTGTGTGTGATCAGTCACAGAATTAAGGAGAACAAATGTGCAAATTAATCCCTTCTTTCTTTGAACCTCAGCTCAACATCAGAAGAATATTACCCAGAGAAAGGAGCAAAAGAGACTTCCCTGCTCCTTATGGAAGTCTCAAACAAGGTATTACTTCCTCACAGGAGTTTTTGTGAGGAATCTGGAAACAGTTTGTATTTCCTACCCTGGCTTGAATGGATAAAATTAAGATAATCCTCTTGTAATGATACTGAGGTGGGCAGAGCCACGAGAATGTCATTCTCAAGGCTCTGCTGGTGGTGCCTCATGCCCAAGCTCCTGAAGGAGGCACTGGTGGCATTCCACAGACACTGTGAGACCCAGACAGCTCCCTGCAGCTGTCCCTGCACTGACACTTCTTCAGAAAGCTGAGGAAAGCAGAAGGGATTTCCCACAATTATAAAACAATTGTTTCTTCAATATGAACTATTCAGTTGAATAGTTTAGAAAACTGTCCATTAGAAAAACCTGCTGGAGTTTCTTGTGTACTTGTGCTCAAGTAAATGCTTTATGCAAATAAGCATGTACCTAATCACAGTCTTTCTAAACTGATATTTTCAACTATTTACTCACTGTCTAGTACATATTTTTTTCTTCTACTTAAAGTTTATATGACTTAGACATTTTCTTTCACTTAAAAAAGATTTTCAAAGAATGTCCAGGAAATATCCCTAAGTTTTGATATTTTAAAGAAAATGTGGATAGATTATTTTGTTAGAATACCTTGAGCCCTGCCATTTATTACACAATATCATTAATTTAACATGTCAAAGAGAAGTGTGGATGTCCACTAAATCATTCAGAAAATTTGGTGAGGAAAGTTCAATCTTTTAATTATTTTTTTGTCTTGAGAAGTACCCCAACAATACCAAGTCATCCAAACTAATTCCTGAAATACATTCATATAGCAAGTTTGCCAATTATCTTTCTTTATAGCTATGGATGTTTCCATAGGAAATGCCTTGTTGTATTTTATCAGAAATTCTTCTTTACTTTTTAGTGACAAATAAAAGTAATTATTTTTTCCTTCCTCAGCCCATTTCCCCTCCATGTCCATTCAAATGAATGCAAAAGGAAGAGCAAGCACCTAAAACAGGCGAGCCTATGTTTAGCACCAGACTGCCAGCTTTAAGACATGTTTTGGTCTTTGACTGTCCTCTGTCTATAAACCTGAGTCTTGCAGAACTCTGCAGTGTGTTTTATTTGGAGGTTGACTGACACAGACAATGTCTTTCATCTCAAGAAAGAAGGTGAACACAGACACTGCAAGTCACTCTCGTTACTGTGAGTTAGTTTTATTCTGATTTGTGTGCCATTCTTGGTGTAAAAGAGCTAAGTTTACAAATATGACTGAGTTTTCCAGGATTTGTTATCTGGTTTGTCTGAGCTCCCTGCCCCATATGCTGGAGAGAGGATGTTAATTGCAGCACTGACCTCACTGATAGCCAGTGCCTTCCCTCCTGGTGTGGCCAGCATTCTGCCAGGCAGAGCAGACCACTGCCTTGCATCTCAGCATCCCCTGTCCTTTCTGGAATCATAACAGCCACTCTAGTATTCCAGCACTTAATGAAGCCAGCTTCAATCCAACCACACATGACATTTGAGTCCTCTGCAAATGAACCTTCACTGTGTAAAAACAGAAAGGATTTCAGAAAACTCAGGGTAAACCTCTATTCACTAATTGTAGAAAAAGAAAGGACAGGGAACGAAATAATAACCAAAAATATCTCTTCGTTTCTTATTCTGTGGTCCCCTGATGAGATCTTGCATGACCACAGTGCCGTCCCTTTTCCATCAGAAACCACCCTCATTTGAAATTTTTCTGGCTGTTCACCTGCACAGATTCGACTCCTGTCTTACTCTTAGAAGAGACTTGACAACTCTGTCCCATACCAGAAGACTTTTACATTACTCTAAGATGGAGAGATGATAAAAACAATTCATTGGTGCAGTCCTTTACAGCTTTTAGTAGTACATATATACATATGAATGTATGAGATATATAAATATGCCTATGCATACATACACAAAAAACTTTGGAGGTTTTAATTACAAACTAGAGTGAAACATTTGAAAACAGCATTGTGTTATTAACAGAATAGTTATGTATTTCTAAAACTTTAAAGTAAAAAGGGAACACTGTTTTTAGAAAGTCAACATGGTACGATCACTGAAGGAAATAAACTCCAAACAGCTCATATCAATGTGAGTATTTTCTTAGACCAATTTTTAGTATTCTATTTGTAAATGTTCTAGTTATAAAGATTTCAGGCAGGGTACTTTTAACAGCTCCTATCAGAAGAAATTGATTTAAAAACTATTAAAGAAAGAGAAATTATATAGCATGCAAAGATTAAAAACATTTTTAGAAACTAAGTATTTAATAACTGAGTTGGACTGAAATCGAAACTAAACTATTGAAGTGATACACAGCTAATGAAAACTGATCCCTGTTAACTCTACTATTAAAGGTATTATTGATATTCCTTAAGCTACCAAATAACAGTCTTGGTAGGTAATAGAAGGGAAAAAAAATTATATAAACCGGTTTAATGGTCCCATAAAGAAATTTCCATGGAATTAGAATGAATGTTGGTTCTTCTTCACCAGTAAGGAAATTTTTCCTTGCCATTAATCTCTCTCTGGCTCTCACTGCCTCATGTAAATAAACCCAGGGTAATTATTTTACTGTGTTGCTCTGGATTGGACCATCCCTCTTTCCAGGCTTTCTGGGCTGAGGGTTGGTCTCCAAAGGAGAGTTAGAATGGGAGCAGGATAGTGGCCTCCTGTTTCAGAAGCAATATTCCCTTCTGAAGCTGTCAGAAACTGATACCCAATGAAGGGAGCAGCACTGCTGCCAGCAAAAGTGAGACAGCCAGGATGGGGAGCAGACCACTTAAAATGCTTTCCAGGTTCCTCTACTGTTGTTTAATAAAGTAAACAAAAAAATCAAATAATTTCTATTTTATCTGTTCTTTGTTCTTATAATATTTCACTGCTTGTAACAGGAAGCTTTACTGAACAGTAACTCATCCTGGTGTATTATTTCCCTTTTTTCCTTTTTTTAAAATCGCCTTAATTTTTTCTATTAATTAACACCAATTGATCAGGAATTAAAAAAAGGCACAAAAGTCCCCTGATGTCAGGGTATAAAAAGAACAAATAAAACCATTAAGGATAATGCAAAGAACTTTGCTTCAGAGATGCAGCATGGCCACTGCCAGCTTGGATTTGCCCTTGGAAATCTACAGCTGAGGAGAGCAGGAAAAGCAAAGGAAGAGAAGCACTGGATCTTCCTCCACAGATGCTGCAGGGTGCCAGGCTCAATAAAATATTGCCTTGCTCCTGTCAGGGTAGAAAACTGCTCCTATCTAAATGGAAAGAATGATCAATATTCTGAGATGTATGCACTTTCTACTAAGTAATGAAACATAGGGACATTTTTTAAGATCAATTTGAATCAACTGAATCTGAGGAATAAAAAGATCAACCAAAGTCTTAGCAAGAATAAACACTACAAATTTAATTTCCTGCATCCCAATTTAAAGGGCTTCTATAATTGTTTCATTTATATGCCAGATATTGATCTACACTGTGATTCGTCATTATAAATTGTCTGTTAAATCTCTCTCTAAACTAAAAAAACTACTATAAATGTTATATACCCAAATGTATATATATATATGATCAGAGATGAAAAAATGCAAAGACTTGGGGAGATCATATCTTTGGGAATTATTCACAAACTGAACACATTTACCACTTAACAAATAAGAATAATATTAAGGAGAACTATGAAACCCACCAGATCCTCCTTTGTTTCCTGAGACCTGATATTTCGTTGACATTATTTATTGAAGTGCTCAATTAATTTTTTTTTAATTTCACCTATTAATGAATTTATAAAGCATTTATAGCATTAAAGCATGTTTTATTTCCAAATGGTACCCATTATGTTCCTGAGGGGATCACTGGGAAGGGAGCTCAGAGATTAGGGATGTTTTAGTGTACATTGAGGCACAAATTGTGTCAGTCTTATTTCTTGCATTATTAATGTCCTTTCCAAAATTGAAAAGGTATGGGCTTTTGAACAACCTGACTTCACAGGGAGCTGAAATGAGCCTTTGGTCTGTGAGTTTGTTCCCTCCTCAAGACAGCACACATAGCACATATCTGCTTCATTTCACTCATGAGGCCTCATCACTCATGAGCCCGTATCTTTGAATCTTATCTGGAATTTCTCCCATGTCCAAAATTTGCCTTCTCAGGTGACACTTGCAGGAATTCTGTCTGTCAGATATTTCCATTAAGAGATTTGCAACAAACTTATTTTTTACTCTTTGGAGGGCTCTGTCTGCAAATGGAATTGTGGTCATAAACTAAATGAAATGCCCGTTTAACACACCTCCTGAAAAACACATTATTTGCTAGAAAAACAAGCAAATAATTTTCAGTTTATTAATAATACTTAAAACATTAGACTTAATTAAAAAAACCCAAAAGCTATGAGTGTTAATACAAAACCCTGCTATTCTTTGCCATTACCTCTCAAGTATTAATATACATGGTTTTTATTCAGTTTCCTTTCCAGAAACCTGGCCGAAATGCTAATACTCTAATGTTTAAAGGTTACATTTAAGTCAGGTATCTTGACTGCCTGCTGCTCCAAGGACTGAGACAACTGAGAGGTGTGGCCACACTCCTGAAGGGTCCTCAGGAACTGAGGATTTTTTTCTCTCTGAGCATCAGGAGGTTGCATGAAGAAAAAGGAGACTGTCCTGGTTCAAAGCAGGATGATACATCCTTCCCTTGCTGCTGAACAAACAAAACATTTGGTTCAGACAGCTTTTAAGATGTTATAAAGGTTCAAAGAGTGGGATTAATGCAAACTAGACCCCAGAGACAAAGAAAACAGGGTAGCTGGGGCTTGTTTGCTTTAGAGGACAAACACTTGTGCTCAGCTCCAAAAACACCTAAAGAGAGCTCCTGTCTCCTCCCTCTCACACAGTCCCACCTACACACATCACTCAATTTGTCAGACCAAAGGAGTACACTCCCTTATCGATGCACATCCCACAGGAAGTGCTATATGCTGGCATTAATTCATTAAATAAACATCCAGACTTGATGCCTAAGCTCTCAGTTCCCATCTGGGAAACACGGAGGTTCCTAGGCTGCTCTGCACACAGAAGAAAGCCCACCTGGATCCTGTCTGGGGCTGCAGACATGTCCCTTGCTGGCTCTTTGAAGGCCCCCACCACTTGGCAAATTCCTCTTCAAAGGCTCTGATCTCTGAAGGAAGTGCTGAGACTGCTTGCAAGGGTTGCTTTAAACGTGCTCAGCAAAGGCAGATGCAGCCGACACGGGTGTTGAACACTTCTCACAATTTCCACATTTTGGGAGAGTTGATTTACTTGAAAGATTATTGGCTCTCTTGAAAGCGCACAGTGCAAATCGGGGATGAAAGAATCCCTGCTTTTACACAAGTCTCACACTTTTGAGAGGATCTATCTCTCCAGGGAACAAAGGAGGGAATCCCGTGCAGCCCAGAGCCCACTACTCTGGCAGGTGTGGATACTGCAGCAGTCTGAGCTGGAGGCAGCTACAGCAGCACAAAGGCACAGCAGAAATAGGTGCTCCTTCCCTATAGAGATTAGTCTGGGATTTACTTCTGTTCCAGACAATTAGGACATAATGCAGGGAAAAGCAAATGCTATTTTGTTTTTAATGCAGCTAAAAGGTGGCAATGAGTCATATTTGGCTCCCTTAATAAGTTCTGTAAAGTAAAGAATGGTTGTGTGTCCATGCTGCTGTATTTATACATAGATGTAAGTCAGGAAATGATACAACCCAAATATTATGCATAGTCTTTTTAGTGAAATGGGGGCTGCTGGGACTTTAACTACAGAGCTGGCATTTTGCAGACAGACTGATTATATGTTATATACCATAGGAAGTTAATTAGTTATCACCTGTATGTGTGACTTTGCCAGAGAATGCTGTTACTTTGTCAATATGCAGCTTGCTTCTAGAAGTAATCATGTTCTTAGTGCTTTTATGGGAGGAAACAAGTCAGTATTGAGGGTCTGCATCCCAGAGTAGTTCTGGGTTGACGTTATTCAAAGAAATGGACTGTGGCAAGACATTTTCAATATCAGTGTTGCACAAGCCCTTAAAGTTTTATGGATCTCATTAAAGTAATTGTTTAAAGGTTCAAACATTTATTCACAATTGAGCTGTCTGAAATTTTCCCAGTGAAACACTGTTTCACTGATTTGTAAATGGTTGCGGAAATTACTATTATTAGAAATGGGACAACAGGTTCTTCATGTGAAAAAAAAACAACAACACTGAAAAACATGTCTTTTTAGTTCGGCCAAATAGGTCAGGTGTTTGCTTTCAAAATTGTAAATAACTTAAAGAAAAAAAATCTGAATATTAAGGACAAAAATTCCAACATGTTCCCCTAAAGTATGTAATAACAGATCCATACCAATCATATGGAAGACTTACATGATATAAAACAACTGAAACTGCAGAAATAAAGACAATAGGTGGATTGTCTGCCAGCTGAGAGCTGTGTATTTCTGAAATACAAATAATTAGTCTATTTGGTCTAGGAAGTGACAGTCAAGGAGAGCAACAGCAGCTCTGCCCCTGCAGGAAGGAATCCAAGTGTGACATTCAGCAATGTTTCTTATTACCTGAAAGCAACTGGACATTTCCAGCTCTGTCAGCTCTGCACGCACAGGACTATCTATGGCCTCCTATTGCACACACTTGAGTCAGATTAATACCATCATTTATGTTTGAATTGTAATGCACTTAACTGTTATTTCAGTTCTCCTTCTATTTAGTTTAGCTGAGCACTGGGTGATAAGTTACTGCAAGAATTTTCATTAAATCAGCCACATTTGGTTAAATATTCATCATATGTAAAATGAAGGCTGAATTTGAAATCAGGGTCTCTCTGCTGGCCATGGAATTACAGCAAACCCTCATTCAGGAGTGCATCCAAATCCAGGGATGGTGGTAGAGATGCCTCAGGGGGAGAAGGCATGAGGCCACTTAGGAAAAAATAAAAAATGCCATGCAGCCCATGCATGCAATTACAGCAACAGTAAAATCCTCTGAACAGGTTTGAGTCCACAGGTTAACTGGAGTGAACAAACTTGAAAGGAAAAGACTGAATCAGTAATGAAGGGATCACTGTAAGATAGGAAAAAAAACTTAGTGAGATGCTGGACTCTGTGTAACTGCTTGAAAAAATGCAGTGAAATTCTGGAGTGTCTGGAATACCATTGTCCATTTGGAAGAACACTAAAACAGGGGTAGGAAGATCTGTGCAATATCAGTCTACAGGGTTTTTTTGTTTCTTTTCAAGCAGTTGTGAGTAAATTAGAAATAAGAACTTCACTGGCTGTTGTGAGGATATTTTAAAATTGGAAGGTTTGTTATAATACTCTACCAGAACTTTGTGCAACTTCTATGGCATAGTGATGCTTCTTTTGGGAAATTTCCTTGCTTATGGAGGTTTGTTATGACTTTAATATGCAATTACTTTAAAAACCCCTACAAAACATCACAGCTATCAATAATACCATAGAATGCCAGGAACTCTCCTGAAATTATGATTCAATAAACTTGAAATTTCTGACATTAAAGTTGCACTTAGAATTTCATTTGAAAACGACTTTTGCTAATGGAAAATTCAAGTAAGGATCCTGCTTCTACCTGCCTAAGAAGTTTCTGTAGGGTTCATTGCCTGCTTATAAAGAATATGCAACTCTGAAGAAGAAAAAGCTTTCAAGACATGAAATTATTCATAAGGATTTCCATTTCCTAGCCAGCACTAATACTGCTACAATACTCTAAGTGGATCCGCAATTATTTGTAACCTAATCAGGTCGTAATTGCTAATGAGAGAATGGCTAATACTAAACTTCGAAGTTAGCCTGGCTCTGCCATGCTCTGGCAAAGCTCATGGATCCAAGCACAGCTTGAAGAGTACATTTTTAATTGGTGGCATGGAACTGAAAACTTGCACAGTTACCCTGACCTTATTTAACAGCTGCTGATTCTCCTTTATCCTTACACAGTGAATATCCATTGATAAGGAAGCAGAGGTTTGGAATCTCAGCCAGTGCAGATTCACACTAGTGAATTCACACTGGCTCATCAGCTCTGCAGATGCCTAGTGCAGCCGTCAGGAATTTTTTACTTTCTGCAGCACATAAACACAGTAATAGCAGCAATGTTCAATATGGCAAATAGATACAAATTCTTCTGAAAACCTGGTGAAGGCAAAAAAAATGTTTTTTAAGTCTATGTCTTAAGACAGTCAATATCTTTAGAAAAGTAGAGCTCTTTATGAAAAGTGAAATTGATCTTTCTTCAAATTCATTTGAATCACCCATTTGATTTACCCACCGCAGTCATTCCTAATACATCCCAGGAGCTCTGTAAATAAGAATATTGATTTTGATGACCTAGGGAGGTGGTACAGTGTGAACTGATAAATCCATAGTACAGCTAAATGACTCCTACAGTCTTAGGTGGGGAATTGTTTATATGGCTACTTTCACATGACAAATGCCTGATAAAAGTTTTATTAAACCACTAGCAACCATAATTATATATTTTAAAAATATTAGGCATTATTACATATTACTTTTATTATTACCTAATACAATTAAGTATATTACCTATTACTTAGAGAGTAATAGGTAAAGCTGGAAGGAATTTTAAGGAGATATATAAAGTGCATCTCTCTCTGTGCCAAGGTTGCATGATGTACACATGCTACAATTTCAACAATAAATATAAGAAAATTAAAATTTAGTAGGTAAAGTATATTGTGCAAGTAAAGTATTTGGTGCAAGTAAATTACCATTAGAAAATGCAGCTTTCAAATAAGAACCTTTCTACTTAAGGTACATTCACTTGTAGCAGTGACACAGGACACTTCACTGCAGTGACAGGAAGAGTTTGCAAACTGATTTGCATGCAAGCTGTGAGCTGCTTTTGTAGCATTGAAAGTCGTAATGTGTAATACTGATGTTCACAATGGGTTTCAAAAATATGGATGGCTTAATTACAACTTTAAATAATGAAATTGCTTAATCATGCTGACAGATAAAGCACCTGAAAAGCCTGATTATGTACAGTAGCTGCAGCATGTCTTTGGGCTGTCATGCTGTAACTTCCAGGTGTCTTAGTAAATTAGATCAGTAGATCATTCATGATGAAATAATTCTATTATAACCCACCTTTCTTTCTTGTTCCTAAATTGCATCAAGCAAATATGTCAGTTCAGTAACACTTGCTGACTGCAGTTAGGCAGCACTCTGTGTTTCATTTTTAACTGTAGAACTAGAAAGCTGCTCAGTTCTGCATTTTTACACAATTTTTCATCATGTGCCTGAAAATATGCCTTCTAGGCTTTGACATTATCAAGAGACTACCCAGATGTTAAAGTAAATCTATGGAAAAACAGCAACATATTTTATTTCTGAACTGCAGACATCCAGAAACCCTAGCTCTAAGGTTGGAATAAACAGTTCATGAACATGGATAAATGAATTTAAATTTATTAATCACACAACCTCTTTGTCTCCTAACCTGCCTTTGTAAGGATTAAGATATCAGTCCTATCTTTGCAAAATGCTTCAGACACCACCCAAAAGCCAACCTGCTTTTCCTTTAAGCTAAATTTCCTGAGGGACCTCAGGAAATTGCCCAAGTAACAGATCTTGAACAGTTCCAAACCAGTTTCTGCATGTGTCGTACAAATTCTGGTGCACAAGTGATAAATCACATACAGTGTAAAAGAGAAATATTAGAAATAGCTGACAACTAAGAGAGTAAATGTGACTGTTCACCTTCAAATAATAGTTTGATTGGGAATTTCCATTCTAGGCTTTAAATTTCTCAAGTTCCCAGAGTAGTGTAAAACCAGGGCACTAACAGACACTTTGATCCAGCTTGTTTAGACGTATTAATACCTCCTCAAAATTTTCTCAAGAAATTAAATTAGTTGGAGGGTCTTCCCACAGGATGCTTTAAGAATGTTATACTTTTTATTATGGTGGTATAGACAATTTTAAGTACCTTTTAGTCTATGCAGAGTTTCCTTCCTTTTCTTTTTCCTGCTTTCATTGAGAAATTGGTGTCTTAGGGTCTAAAGAAAGTTTGCAACAGTTCTAACTTCCCTTGGGAATGACCATAACTACATATGGGAAAAACAGTTGTCCATATAAGACCCAAAGGACAGCACATAATAAGGATCATTTTTAGAAGGATCGACCCAGTTCATTTAAAGTCTTGGGCAACAGTAGCTGAGCATGAACAAGTGTGAAGATCTCATACCAGCATAATAAAGCTGTAATAAAACAGGTCAGAAAATTGCAAAATGTATAACAAAAATATGCAGAAAACTGTCCAAATAACTTCAAGCAAAAGCAAATAGAGAAATTTTAAAATACTGAGCTTGGTTGTTCCTTAAGGTCATAGAAGTTTTATAGAAGCACAGAGCAGTCACCACATTTCACACTGGGCTGTACTACAGAAATCAGAAATGCACAAATGCACACCAGTTTGTAGGGAATACTTCAGAGGGGCTCAAGGGGACTTCTGTATGTCTTAAAACAAGTTCTGGACAGCCACTGTGAGTGATTTGTCAAGATTTTGTTGTTATCAGTGATAGAGCAGTTGCATTAAAAACTTATATTAAACAAGAGTCTATCAGTTGGGATCTCAAATAATATTTTTAGCATTTATCATCACTGGTAACTCACCCTTGTGCTAGCAAAAACTGTTTTGAAAAAAGACACTGAACAAATATTTGTCAAAATAGCATTTAAAGATGGAAAGTAGCAATGAAATGTGTCAGAATAGACAGGGCTCTAATGGAAGGCACTTAAGGTGCCAGGAGTGCTGCAAAGGATTTCTAAGTCCTGGAATTATTTCATCTCTGTTGCAGAATTAGTAATTCATTTATCATTTCTCTCTTACTGGCTCTGTAAGCAAACACCTCACTGATTTGTTTCTGCAGTTTTATTAAAGCTGTATGCATAAAGCAGCGCAGGCCTGCATACCAATTTCTAAAGTAAGTGTTTAAGAGCATAAGATGTGCTTCTGAGTTTCAAGAAACAACTTAAGTCCATCATAAAAAGAAAAAGTGACTTCAAATAGAGCATCATGTTGTAAAGGATGGGACTTCCAAGCCTGATGGCTTTTATCTAGAGGATAAATTTCATGCACAGAGATGATGGAAGCTTGCAGCATCCTGTCTCTTTGTGTAGCCTTACCCCTCTTGGACTGAGATTATTGTGTACTTTCCATAAGTATTCACTCATTTTCTCTCTCTCTGAATCTTTCAAGAGGGAGGCCACACACAGCTTTCATTATATGAAGGGTGCTCTTAAAACTGAATGCACACAAATAACAATTCTAAACAATGTCTAACAATCCAGCATAAAAGAACGACTTCCAAGCATAAATCCTGTTATTTGATGGAAATATTCCATTTAACTATATTAAAAAAAAAAATAGTCCAAATATCAAATCAATTCCACTTTACCCTCTTATCATGTAACATAAATTCCTTCGAAAGTCAGTTCCTGCTCTACCATGTCCTTGAGCAGGTGCTGATTTTAAAAAAAGTAGCTGGGAGTGAAGCCCCTGACTGTCACAGCTGCTTCCTCTGGGGGAAGCCCCTGGTGTGTGTGTGGCCACTGAAGTGGTGAAGTGCAAACCTTGATCCTTCAGCAGCTCTGTGCCTACACAGACACAATGCACCACATTTAGACTTATCTAAACCGTCTCCTGCAGTTCCTATTAGAAAATGAATTGTTTTGGGGTTTTATTTTTTTTTTTTTAACAATGAAAAGCACTGCAGGTTAATTCTGGATTATTCAAACAATTTATCTCATCTTAGTAAATAAACAGTAACCTTCTGCATGTTTATCTGTTTTTTGCTGACTTAGAATGACTCCACATTATGCACTAGATTCCCTGTTTTTAATGGGATCAACATAAATTTTGCCCTTGGGGTGAAGACTGTTTGAAGAATGATAACATCCTGAAAATAATGTTGCACTGTGAATAAAGTACATTAAAAAATTGTTCATCTCTGGCTGAGAACCTTCTCCCACTAAAAAAAGTCTTGTTATCCTATAGATTTAGGAGAAGAAAAAATACTTTTTGGCTGTACTCATGTTTGTATGAAGAGTATAATACCTGTGCTGAACAGTGTGAAATACACCATCCTATTTATGTATTATGTATTAGTGTTATGTATTTCACTGTCACCAAATGCTTGAATGACTTGGTTAATCATTCAAACGACAATTCTGGTTTGGTTCACAGCTTTCTAAGAAAGTCAAAGAAACAGTTTTAATATTTTATATGTTATTCTTAGATGGCCCAAATGCATATTTGGCTGCCTAAATAATTCACTTAAAATAACACCTATGTTCCTATCCATTTGAGACAATTAGATGATAATTTAGATGTCTTTTACTGACTTTGGTAACAAAACATTTTGTTTTATTAGGAGTCATTTCTGTCCTTTTTGTAATAAGTTCTTGGGTCTAAAAAGTGTCTAATACTTAAAGTAGGAGAAAAGAAATTACATAAGTGTTGAAAAGCACATCATAATACTCAGTTTAAACTTTTGAATGAGAAACTCAGAAAAAAAGGCCATGATCCTGAAACAAAGGAAACACTTGGGCTTACAAGGAAATAATAATAAAATGAAGGAACCTCCTCTACCTCCTCTACCAGGAACTCTCCTCTACCTCTAAATAAAAACCTGCATTTTTTATTACCAGTGTTACAGACCTGACACTGATTTTCTTCAACATTGCTCTTTCCATACCTTTTCTTCCAAATTTCTGTTAATGGGTTCTCTCACAACTAAGACACTTAATTTGGAAAAGAATGGAAGTGGGGAAAACCCCAAATTATCCACACTTTTTTCCCCCATGTGTCTTATAGATAACAAGGACATCCTCAGTAAAAAGTCTGATACCTCTGATTATCAGCACCTTTTGCAGAGGTCCTGTGTCAGCAGGTCACTGGTAAAGGCACGTCTGCCCAGGGCTGTGGCACTCTCAGGTCATGGATCAGTGCAGTAAGTGAAAAATTCACCTAGCAAAGGCCATTAATGGAACAAATAGAGCCAAATAAACTGAAAGCCATACTGGAAATAAATAGCTAGGTTTATGAACTGACTTAAAGACACAATTTTCCCAGAGCTAACCTGGCAGACACTCCACAGTCATGTGGAGGTTCCAGAAGCTTCTTGTGCAAGGCTGTTATGGTGTTGAGAGGCTCCAGATGCACTGCTCATGTGCAGCTGTGTAAAATGTTCTGTGGATCCCTGTATCCAGACAAGGACAGAGCCTGCAGCTAAGGTGTGTGCCAAACTCACCCACCACAGAAATGAGATCTAGACAATTAAATTAAACTTAGTCAGTGCCCTGAAAGAATGAGGAGTTTTGTGAAGTAGATAGACCCCAGAGCAGCTGGTATCATAAATTTTACTGTTCTGCAGTGAGAGTGATAAATGATTTCACCAGTTCAAGCTTCACCCTCTTCCAAGGATACTGGATATCTCTCAGTAAAAACAATCTCTGGATTTTTGCACTCATAAAGTGAGCTCAGCAATAAAGTGCTCTGCCACATTTTCCTCTGCTCTGGCTGTGGTTGGGACCAAGCCCTGGAGGGTCTTGCAGAGTAATTTCTGCCCTGTCCTGTCTGCAGAGCCCTGTCCCAGAGGGCAGGTGGGGGAAGAGGGAGAGCAGCTGGGCACAGCTCCATTCCCAGGCTTTTCTTAACAAAACAACAACAGCAGCAGGGAAATTGGAGGGTTTGCCACTACAGAATGAACTGTTCTGAAGGTGAGATTTCCAGAGGTATGTAGGTGTGTAAATACGTAAATAATCAAATTAATCTACTGCTGATAGTCTATCCCAGCTTCTTTTCATATTGAGCAGGACCCTAACTTGTTTTATGATGTGGTTTTAAAATATCCTCTGCTTTCTAAGATAGACCACTCTGGGTATAGAGTTAGAAGAAGGCATCATTTTACTACATTATAATGACAATTTCTCACTGCCTTGTCTTCAAAACCATTCAAGTTCCTTCCTGGCCCATTATTTACATATGTTTTATTTTCAGTTTCTACCATATAGGCCAGATGGAGCATGAAGAAGAGATAAAGCAGCAATTTTTATGAGGTCCCTTCATGACAAAATTTACAACAGTATCACCTTGACAGTATAAATCTATCTTCATGGAAGTCTGGGCACACAACCCATAACAAACTTTATTTATACATTAGTCTTACTTTCTTTTTCATTTATAAACATCTGAAAATATACTGTGGGAATAAATGGACATCAGCCGAATGAAAGGAAATTAGTCAACTGACCTAAAAAAAATTTTCTGTCTCTAGTTTACATCATGTAGGAGTTTTCAGTAGTAGTTAGGAAGGTTCATGGTCAAGTTACAAGAGACACACAGAGATTTCATTTATTGAGAGGA
This sequence comes from Peucedramus taeniatus, assembly GCA_013400575.1. NCBI lineage: Eukaryota > Metazoa > Chordata > Aves > Passeriformes > Fringillidae > Peucedramus > Peucedramus taeniatus. The sequence goes on along the minus strand of WBNO01019842.1, from coordinate 97,867 downwards.
CACTGGTTCTCTCTCATTGTAAGGATATAGAAGTTGACTGCACTCAATTTTCAAAATCAAAATATTTCCCAAAAACTTTGCATTATCATTAATTAGATGCTTAGTACCGAGTTTAGAAATACAAGTCCATCTTCAGCACTCAGAACAGCCTTACCTGAGGTGATATCAGTTACTCCTGACTTGCAATCTTCAACGTGATTTAATTTCAATTTATTTTGAGACACTGTAAGATTTCATATCGAGTACAGCACAAACTGATTCCAGTGTAAATGGTAGTGTAAATGCAAAGCGAGTGCTACAGGCTTTCTTACCACACTCATCTGATAAACACGATGGAGATCTCATTTTTATATACATTTAGAAGGTGAATTAGAAAAGTAAATGTTCCTGTAGCTATATTTTCCATAGCATACTTTGGACTCAAAGATAAGAAGAAACTTGCTTTGAAAAAAGTAGTACTTTGCTGAAGTCTGTCTTCTTTCATCTAAATGATGCTTATCCTGCCTAGAATGAATAAAGCTATGAAAGGAAACTCTTATATCTTTAATAATAATTTTCTTGCAATATATGCTTAATAATAAGGCAAAATTACATATAGCACAGAAGATAAAAGAAAAGGTCTGCAGATTGGATTTACAATATAATAGAAATTCCTTTCTGTGTATCAGCATACTCTTTACTGAAGAGGTTTCCATCACTCCCATTGTGCTGATAAAGCAGATTTTTAAAAAATGATAAATAGAAAACATTTAGGGAACTATATGCAATGTCATGTCTCTCTCCACTGCCAAAGGATATAAACCTCTACCTACCATTTAAAGCGGCTCAATTAAAATAAACAACGAAAAACTAGTGCATAAAATTACTCAACGAAGTTAACTTATTTGCTCTTTTTATGTGGATCTTAATTACAGTTGCAATAGCTGCAAGTTGCAGTGTAATTGCAAGAGATTTCAGACAGACTCCGGACAGACTCCAGACAGACTCGGGACAGCTGCTCTGGGATCTGGGTGGTTCCCTGTGCTGCACAAAGGCCTGAGGAGGAGGAAGGGTCCCGGATGACCTTGGGGAACGTGAGGGAGGTACCTGGTCGAGCTTCCAGTGGAACTCGGCGGGGCGGAAGGTGTCGGCCTGGTCGAAGTCCTTGCGCAGCAGGAACACGAGGCGGCAGTTGTGCACGTACAGTGCGTAGTGGTGCCGGTTCATCTCTGCGGGGGACACACCTGGCTCAGCCACACATAGCCCTTGGTGTCTGGGAGCCTCATACACTGACAGCACCCAGCCACATCAGAGAAACCCCAAAGAACTGAGCTTTCTCATGGATCGTTATGACTCTTCTTGAATTATGCTATATCAGCTTTGTTCATGGAATCATCCTGTCCCAGCTAATAAATGAAATACAAATGCATATTTTATCTAACTTGTTTCAGTGAAGAATTAGAAGTTTCAATCTAAATAATGAAAAGAAAATTAAATATAATTTAGTTATGTTATCAGTCAATTCCTGTGAAATCTCTAGCTGTGTTATCCCAGCTGTGTTTGAAATTTAGGTAGTCATCAGGTCCCTCAATAAGCTCTCAAGTCAGCGATGTTTGGAGTGGCACCATCTGAGATTAGTTTTTTCTCAGACCAGATTAAATGAGGAGACATGGCAACACTCTACTGCTGTTGATATTCCCTTAGCATAACATTTTTTCCATACACAACTCACCTGTCTTGTCAGAGTTGCAGAGAATAGTCTCCTTCTCAGCTCTTAATCCAGGACTAGGTCCATGTTTCATCCACAAAGCGATGGTGAATTGATCAGTTAAATTTTTCGGGACTATTCCATCTGGGATTTTGGCTCCTTGCTTTCCATCAAATTTAAAAATCATGTCATTGCTATCCATGAGGAGCCCAGCTGTCCAGTTGGTTGTCATACTGGGAGATGGTAACAGGTCAATGGCACCTGAGGAAGCTCCTGCAAATCACATAATGAATAACACAATGAGAGACCAGTGAAAAAGCTGTGAAGATTAATATAGGCCAGGGTTCTGATTCACACTCTTTAGACTATTTTACTACCCAAATGGTCCTACCAGTCTCAATGCCAAATCACTGAAACATTATAAAATACCCACCATCATGAACCAGCAAGAATTTTCTAGATTAAATGTACTGCACAGAAAACTATAGAAAATAATGTAAAGTTATCTTTCTCAGAAATGTTCATTATTTTCTGAAATTCATTAATTACATTTCTTCATCTTCAGCTATTTCAAGATCTGCTAAGAGTCAAAACAAATTTTCTGCATTTATCTTCCCTCCCTGACAGCATGAAGGTTTGTGGGGATGATGTGCTATAAAATACAGCACAGTGGGGAAGAATGCAGGACAGGTCCCATAGTGTCCAGCAGCCAGCCATTGATATCCCCAGTAATTCTGGGAGGAATGTCCATTCACAGGGGGGATTCACCCCATCCAGACAATATCACTCTAGTGCTGCTTCCTGGTACATATTTGATGATTGGATCTCTGTGTATTCTTTAATGATAGACTGAGATGGAAAACACCATGGTACCAAGATCTGATAAAATAGCACAGTCCTTCACAGCTCTGTGTTTGTTTACAGCTTAAAAACTGCCAGACACTATGAAAGCCATGCAAGGAGCTACCCAGAGCATTTACCTACTGGTGAAAGACAGCCTGTACCAGGAAACATGATTCCAAGAGTAAAAAGCACAAACAATCTTTGTATTCCTGCTGCTGCTTTGTCAAGTAACAATATGGTGAGCATCACATAAAACTGTGATGGCATAAAAAATCCCCTGCTAAGGTGTTTTGCCCTCCTTCACCATCCAAGAAGAGATAAAAGATCCCAAATCTCTGCAGGAGTGCAAAAAATTTTAAGCCAAAAGTGTGTAGAATTGTTTCATGCAGGCTTTTAAAAAAACATATTACAGTAACAATTTGGAAATACTTACCTTATTCTGTAACTGAATGTCTTGGGTTCTTCTCCTAAATTTATTACTGCAAAATGAGGCTATTTTGAAGTGATATTTTGAATATCAAACCTAACACCTACATGTTCACAGTTTGAGCATGGAGACAAAGTGTATTTATTTTACAAACTGTAATTCTGGATAATACAGGACACTGCATTTGTGTAACCAGCACCAAGCTCAACAGGTTCTACTTTATCTGCCCATATTTGTATGGAGATTTATGGCTAAGTTTGGAATCTCATCCTGTTATGTGTTTTAATCCTGCCCTGAGAAAAATCATTGGATTATGTGCTTGGGAGATTTGGCTGGAATAAATCATGCTTTTCCTATCCTAATAAATCCAGCCAAAATCCCAGGCTGCTCAGCTGTGTACAGAGACAGACCTGGAGTAATGCAAACAGGATCTCTCTGGAGGTGTTCTCAGAACAGCCTTATTATGGAATCAGTGCTTTTACAAAATATAGTGCCTGATGCCCTTTTCTCCCAAAATACTTCCAGAACAATGCAGGAACTGCTGCATGAAGCTCAATTTTGGGTTAAGACTCCTTAGGCACCTCTCGCATATAAAAGTGCTTATTTTCACAAGTGATTTATGCAGTTGGCTCCACCTCCTCTCCCAATCCTGCACATTTGGGCTCCAAACTTTGTGCTAGGATAAGCACACAGTGATGCTGCTCGCTGAGGTGGGCCCGACTGCTGGCTTAGCTGGAAACAAATAATCCAAATAACATCCAGCCCCATCTGGGTGGGTTCTTCGTGATCAGATCAACAACTTTCTTTGAGTGTCTTGCAATGCTACACCACTGAGGATAATGGAGTGAGGGCAGGATCCTGGATGGATCAGGGCCTTGAGGCTGATAGTGTTTCCCTATCTCAGTTTCCCATCTGCCACATAAGAATTAGCAATCCCATTTTTTCTATTTTATCTACATTTAGAGGGAAAGGAGACAGCATCAGACCCATCTTTCCACGATATTTTAGGCTCCTTAACCTATGTTTATATTAGTGTGATTTTTTCTGATATGTTTTTGCAGTGCAAATGGTGTCTTTTAGACAGTCTATACTTTTTATTATTGTCAGGTAACAAGATGAAAGAATGCTTTCTAAAATGCTTTGAGGCACAACACTAATAATTCCTTGACTTTAAAACTTTAATTTAATCATTTAAACTGCCCACCTTGACCATCCAAGGGAGTGCAAATCTCTGGGTTATTGAAAAGCGAACTTGAAACTTCCGTCATATAAAGAATGGATTTTAATTCACCCTCCTTAACATCTGCCTTCTCCAGATTTCCAACAGATAAATGAAGAAATGAGCACAGGATTTATAAACTGGATCTTTAATTATACAGAGAGAGCCTTGCATTTTACATGGTGCAGAGCTGTCTGAGTGCTCAGTTCTGCATTCTCTGCAATCACACCATGCTTCACTGAACAAAAAAAATCCGGGTTTTCGTCCTTTTCAAAGGATTTTATCATCCAACCATTAGTTACAGTAAGGTAACTTCTGGGGGAAAACTGATTTCCAGAAATAATTTAAGCTGCTTTCATAAGACTTCTCTCTACATTAATGATGGTAATAAATACTAAATAGCAAAGTGCAGGCCAGGCTAAATGCAATTACCATGTAAAGCACATTGTCACTTACTGTCTTTTAATCAAAGTCCTTTTACAAGTTTCTACCATGTCTGCTCTCTATGAAGATATGGAAAACCTGGACCAAAAGAAAAAATCTTTCAGCAGTGAGAATTTTCCCCCTATTTACATACACTCTTACACTCTTGCTTTCTCAAGGGTTTTCCATCCTCCTTCCTTCATGGATGTGCTGAGCCAGAGCTGAAATTCAGCAGGGATGTCTGTTCACTGCTCAGAGCTGCCTGCACCCATCATAGTGGCCCTGGCAGACCCTAGAGATGCCTGTAATTCTCTTTTCTACTCCATTGTCAGCAGGTGAGGTAGTCAAGCCACACTGCAAATTGAGCCCCTTAGAGTTTGTATAACCTTTCTCAACTAAGGACTTTTACTAAGGAGGTACCTCCTTTCAGCCCTACACTTGAAATTATTGTATTGTTGGATGTAGATGCTATCGTTTGATTTCAAGATAATAATTCCGTGGTTTAGGTCTTGTTTGTAGTGATCTGTACTGAGTGACTGTGCCATTTGCAGTTCAGGTCTGTAACAGCACAAAGCAATGTTCTTTTGGCTGCCAGTACAGCTTCTTAGAGGAGGCAAAAGTATTTGACCTTAGCTATAACATATTTATTTTTATAAAAATTTTAGTATTTTATGAAATCAAGCCTTGCTCCACCTCTCAGATTTAATATCATTACCACTATTAGGATGCAAATTGGGGCAGATGGATTTTCATCTGCTCTTCTTGAGCCCAGCCAATTGGATAAAGACATAGAATCAAAGTCATGATTGTTTCTGTGATCTTAACTAAGCATTTTTTAAATGGAAAACATTCAGATTTTATGACAATGCTCATTTTATGACTCCAACTCACCTTTACCTCCCTTTCTCTATCTCCACTGATAACTGATAATTGCAACTGCCAACTATTTTTCCCTGGAAATTGCTTCTCCATTTTTAATAATTTAGTAACACTGGCTGAAATTTTTCATTTACAAAAATTATTCCCTAAAGGTTAGTGTATTGATCTTAACATAACTGCAGCACTGCTGGGTGGTTATCAGAGCAAAGGCAAGCCCTACACCAGAGCACCGCAAAACAAAATCCACGCATTTAAATGGAAAAAATTGCACAATTGCTACTATAGCTCCAACAGAAACCAGGCAAAGAGACAGAGAAGATGAGAATTAATGTCTACACTCTCAGGGATTCAGAGGAGGACTCTAAAGACAGGATATTAGAGCAGCGGAGACATCTGATATCAAAAGATGAAGAGACTATTGTGTGGCCATTGCTTTGCCAGATACAGAATCTTAAAGTCTGAAAAAAATACAGCACTATCTTCAAGTATTTAACCTGCCTTTAAAAATTGACTTCTGCATGTTACACGAAGTTATCAAAAAGCACAAAAAGGGAGGAAAAAATTAGGCAATATTTCTCCACCAGGTCAACTTTTATCTGAAGTTTATCTTTCTTAAATATTTTTCCTCAAATGATTGCCCAGAATATGATTTTACTTTTGTTTGTTTGTCCTCTGGCACAGCACTAAGCAGCAGAACAGAAGGCTGAGTCAGGAGGACTGAAATACAACAGGGAGATTCAATTTCCTTCAGATCCTATGGTCTTCCTGTGATGGCAAATCTTCACTGGAAATCTCACTACACTGTCACACCACTATTTGTAGCAGAGGAAAGAAAGGAGAAATAGATGGAATGAGGAAGAAGGGAAAACTGAGAGGGGAATAGGAGCAGGAGAGAAAAAAATTAAAAGAAGGCAAGGAGAAAGTATGAAGTAGAGTGAAAACAAATGGAGAAGAAGAATGGAGCAGCTGTCAAACATCATCACTCTCTTCATTTTCATTGCTACAATCCAAAGTAAGCCAGCTGAGCTAAATCCAAGTGCTGCATGCTTACAGGTCACAAGGAGCTGGTGCCTTGTTTGCAAAAACATTATTATGTCAACTGAAATCCATATTCATACCACATAATCTCTGCAGAGATTTTTCAGAGTAGGTTTCCCGATCACAGCCCTTTCCGATGTAATTGGTCTGCAGTTCAACGGTGGTGTGGATTGAAGACACTGGTCCATCACATGTTTCTAGGTGGATGCTGGGAAACAAGGGTATGCTGCCAGAGCCAGGCCTGTATTCAATCCATTTGTTCCAGTCTGGAAAACAAACAAATCAAAACCAAGATCCAATGGTGAGTAAAAAAGCGAAGGGAGTTATATAATTTCAAATTACATACTGTTCTCAAAGGACACTGTCTAAGGCATAAAAAAAAGAGTTTATGAACTTGACGTCAATAAGCTACTGTTCTAAAAAAAAAGGATTTTGGCCCTGTTTTTCTAAGAGTGTCAGGCTCACTTAAGTAACACTACTGCTGGTTGAGTCACACAAGCAGGGGCTACACACATCTCCTGACAAGAAGTGCTAATTGGTGTCAGTCTGGAGCTGCAGTGCCCATGTTCCATGACAGACTACAAGCTGACTCTGCAGGGAGGAGGTGTCTGCTGCACCTAATTTGGTCAGATTACACAGCGCTGTGATAAGATCAAATACCTCCAAAGACCAGGCTACACACGTCAGTCTAATATAACACCTCTGTAGTGCCACCTCTTGTCTTTGAACATCTTCCTAATTTTGTGAAGCACTGATGACAGGAAGTTCCAACTGAAAGGATGACTCCTGCTTCCAGACAGATGTGACTAATCTGTGTTTATGCAGATGCCTCAAAGCCCACATCATTTAAACAATCCCCTGCCTCAGGCAGCCACCTGTTTGTGCCACACATACCCCCTGCGCTGCTCAACTGAAGCATTTTAATGTTTGAAATCCAATTAATTATGGTGTTTGCAACACGCTTCAGAGAAAACCCAAAAAAGCAGCAGTAATTACAAACATGTATTTTAGCTGTCTTTACAGTTCATATTTTCATCAAGTCACAGAATGGATGGAGTTGGAAGAGATCCTCAAAGCTCACTTACTCCATCCCCCTGCCATGGGCAGGGACACCTGCCACTAAACCAGATTCATCAAACTCCCATCCAGCCTGATCTCAGGTTGAGGGATAGGGCATCCACAGCTTCTCTGGGAAACCTGTGCCATGCCTCAGCATCCTTATAGGAAAAAAAAAAATCATATATCCAATCTACATCCAATTTGAAGCTGTTGCCTCTTGTCCTGTCACTACAGGCCCCAGTAAAATCTTTCTATCCATCTTTCTTATAAGTCCCCTTCAAACACTGAAAGGCCTCAGCAAGATGTCCGTGGAGCCTTCTCCACACTAAACAACCCCAACTCTCAGTTTGTCTTTAAAGGAGAGATGCTCCAGCCTTCTGGCCATGTTCATGGCCCTTCCCCTCATTGCTTTAACAATTTCAAATCTTTCTAGGTAAAAGAAGACTTCATAAATGGAAAAGTTCTAGGTCTTGGCAGTCAACAAAATCCCTGAAAGCAAATGGACAAAGATTTGTTCTAAATATCAGTGGAAGGGAAAACTAATAGTGGATACAAATATGTTTGTGCATTTAGTAGGTGAAGGAGTTTGTGTTTTTTAATAGATCTCATTTCAGAAAGCTTGAAAAATGGTGATCTTTCTCAGGTCTTAAACTGCATTAAATTAAACATTTACAGGAAATTCTGAACATCAATGCAAACACTTTGAAGTATGAGGAAGTCATTAGTCCAGAGTCCAGGCAATGATGCTACAACCACTGGTCTGCATTTCAGAATTCTCAGATCTTCTTTCTAACATAACCCAATTGTTTTTTGGGTTAAATTTTTGGGTTAATTTTTTTTTTTTTTTTTTAATAAAACTAAAATTTTTAGGACTAGTACATCATGACTAAGACAACCATGACTGCCTGTGCACATATAACTGAGTTGCTATTTCAGTTGTAATTTTCCTGTAATTCACTCAATTTGTTCCACATTAAATTAGACTTGATCTACAGTATTGCATAATTTCTCTGCAATGGTCGGTTTAAATAGTTCCATTAGAATTTCAAGTACCGTATATGGGACATCATTACAAAAACAGTTTCTGTACCTCCATTGCAAAAATTTGAGGTTAACACTTTTCCAATAGAACAAGAGCAGCCAATTCTTTGAGGTACTTCAGGTAAAAATAAAGTAATTTGCTGGTTTTATGCAAACTAATAATATATGAATTATTGATCTTTATAATTTCTTATTCACCAGTTCAGGCATTGTATTCCTCTACCCCAAAAGGAAAATAAAGTCTTATATATATATATATATATACATATATATATCTGGAACCTTTCTGACTATTTCAGCAGCTTTCAGCCACATTTTCATTTCTCAGCTATACCAAATGGACCAGTACTTATGCAAAATATTCATTAGGGGATGTGAGATGTGACTGAATTATAAATTGCAAGGTACCTGAAGCTGCACACTCACCTCCAGCTATACAAGGAGTGTCCTATAAAACTCAAACATCATATAAAATGACACTGCTTACAAGGAAGAATGATGGGAGGCCTCTTGTTTCTGCCACAAGAACTGGAAGAAGTATTTTGTTTCATGGTATTACCTTTCAGCTTGGCAGAAGTGGGAATTTATACCCAGAGATCATAAACCCTGGATCTTCCTAAATCAGTCACATTTACCTCTGTTCTAAACCATAAAACATCAGCTAGACTTGAACCAGTGTCTTTGTACCTTGGTCCACTGCATCACCACAGACCAATCCTAAACTGCACCAGCACTTCCTTCACTGACTTAGTGGAGATTTAGGAATTCCACCAAGAAGTTTCTCTCCATGCAAAAGGCATTCCCAGGCAGGCATGGAGCAATACTGGAGCAGGTTACAATCCTGTGATGGCAGAACTGTCCCTAAAGGCAGTAACATCTCTGATAAAAAACAAGTGGCTTATTTCCATAGAACCTGCCCCCAAGCACTTAGCTGCCAGAGCTGTGAAGCTGAGGCTAGCACCCTCTGAATCTCACCACCAGTGCAGGCAGCAACACTGGGAAGTGCACAGAGCTGGAATAAGCAACAAGCAACAAGAAGTAGTAGTAACAGTACGAAGAAATTATTGTGACAGTAACCCAAATCCTTAATTTAATTTTGAATGGGGTGAATAGCATTATTTTGCTTTCTCCCAGAATAACATTCCACATTGGAGGAATATACTCAATACTCAAAAGATCAGCACCTTCCCTTCAGGAATGTGGTGGCACTTTTTCATTTCCTCTGGAGTTACTCAGAGGAAAAGTTTTATGTAACCTGAGTCTGCAAAAGCCTTTGAATTTAGGTATTTTCTAGATATGTTCAAATACATAACCCCACCTGAACTGGCAGGTTGCACTTAGATTAGCTAAACCAAACCAAAACAGTTCCTGCTTTGACATAAACCTGACACTGTCACCCCCCCCTCCCGAGGAGTGACACAAGAACGACACGCAGCAGCTCTGGTGAAAGCAAACTGAAAAAAACCTCTTTATTAAAACATCTGACTCCATATATATTTTTGAAATGCCAGTGTCATTGGAGGGTTACAGTGCCACCTCCTCAATGTCACTGGGCAACCCCATCAGGGTTGCTCATCCTCCATAAAGGAATGCAAAACAATAAGTTATTTACATAAAGTGCATGAGAAAGTTTGTGCACAGAATGCAAACAGCAGAAGGCTTAGTAAAACTTGAGAAAATCAGGGTGACATGACACAAGTCCTACTACAGCACCATGTTACACTGCAAACTTAGGAAAGTAAATGCTGTCAGGGTAGAAGACTAATCCCAGGGGGAAAGTCTGAATAAAACTAGCACTGTTTAGTCCTGCAGCCACTGTTTTGATTTCATAATTCAGCAGGCTTATACTTGTGGCATAAAGCTGCTACAGACAATGCAAGACAGCCCAGCTGGGTTATCCCTACAGTTAGAGTGTAAATATCACCATGTCAAGTTCGTGGTTCAGATTTCATCAATTATAAAGCAGCTATGTAAACATGGATCTTGATCACTGAGATACTCAAACTATCCCATGATCAAAATGGATCAAACTTCAGTGAGTTTGAGCCTTTAAAAGTAAATCCCAATGCACTAAACACTAAAATTCTCCTTTTAACAGATGGATAATGTAAAGATGTTCCTTGATCTCTAAACTTAAGGTTTTCTGTACTGTCTTTGTGATCCATGTTTTGTATTTTAATTCATTTCTAATGCTAGATGACACTGAGGGATTTAATCTGACTTTTTTTCTTTGAAGGAGATCATGCAGAGGAGGTATGATGTGGTTCATGTCTCCTACATGTGTGTGGCCATAAACTTTGATTTCATTTCACAGTGTTAAAAATGATGGCAATGTAATTAAAGATAATTGTAACACAAAGACACACAAAGCTTCTTTCCTGTTGCACTGAAGCTATGCATCTTGGCAGCTAAATGTAAGATAAAATTTATGTGGTGCCTTTAGTGAGTCTCTGCAGCATCCCTACATAATTGCTGGAACAGAAGGTTCCCAGAGCAGTGTAATTGGTATCTCTTCTGTTTCCTCTACAGCATACTCACATCTGTGCTGTTTATGTAGGCTAGAGACTTGGCTAAAGGTTACTCTGGTGCCCTTTTTATGTGCAATAGGATGAGTGACTTGTTAAGAAAATGATAATCAGGTCTAACTCAATTAAGGGGTTTCCACAGCAAAGAGAAAATTCCAACTAATGTCCAAAGCTCTGCTGGTTTGCTAAGAGATTTAAGTGCACATCTCAAAGCATAAACAAACATTCATATACACCTTTTCCTTGTGCAGCATGTTGACAGTTTTAAAAAGACAAAAAAGAGACAGAAAGTTGTGCTTAGTACAGGACAGTGGAAAGGCTGCTGCTGCAGGAGCTGGTGAACCCAGTGGAGTAACTGTTGTGCCTGACCTACTGACACTGAATATTCCATCAAGTGATTAAGTTCCCAGATTTAATGGTGCTTAATTATGTGAAATAAACATGTAAGAATCAAAAAACCATGAAACAGCACAGGTTAAGCTATTATTTGTTGTGAGATTGCATTTGAATAATGTATTTCCCACAGTGTCAGAGCCCCAAGGGCACTTAAAAGCCCTAATTAACCTCCACAAGCTTCACCTGGGGCCTCCATTTGCCCTGCATGGGCCTGGAGCTCCGTTAAAGCTCAGCCCCATCAGACTGGGCTGCAGGTGCTGGTCTGGCTCAGCCACAGCATGTCTGGATCCAGGAGCCAGCCCATGGCTTGCTGCTCTGGCTTGACAGAGCCTCAGCACTGTGGACCTGCCCAGTGGCCTGATCCCAACCCTCATCCACAGATCCCTGTCACGGTTTGCAGTTAGCTTGTAGCTGCCAAATAAATTTTGTCTTATCAGATCTTCAACCTTGGCCAGCCTAGAGGTAAAACAGGTCCTCAGATGAGGCAGGGATAGGTTGGATTCAAATCTACACAGGGACTTCACCAATCACGTATCGTAAGCTGCAGACGTCTCACTGGTCAGGAAGCTGGGCTGTGAGGGGATCAGACCAACCAGCAGCTGAGAGTGGGGTGTTTCAAACCCCCTGTATAAACTAGATTTGAACAATAAATATTGCGGTTGTCGCATTAAGCTCTGAGGTATGTGTGTCATCCCTGTCTCTGACCACCAGCCTCACAGAACATGTGGCCCCTCACGTAACAGATCCCCCTCCTGGGACCTGCCTCCTCCCCAGGAGGGGCATCTGGCATCTTGACTGAGCCGGGCCCCCTTCTCTGGATCTGCCCTGCTCCCCTCAGCAGGGTCAGGGCTTGGCCCTGGGTAACGAATACATCATCCCACCCTGCCAGCTCTGTTATTATAACTGGCTCTCTGCTTTCTTTCCTTAAGGAAATAACCTTCTTCTTGCCAAGTTTGAGTTGGTCACAAGCTTCTAATGTCTGCGCTGGAGAGTCTGCAAAGTGCTTCTCAGATTCTCAAAGACAGACTCTGAAACACTGCTTGGAGTAGTTACCCAAATCTATGAATTGAGTATCATAACTCATGTGGAAAGTCTTAAATTTTTCAGCCCAAGGTCTAAGAACATGTGGCACTATTTACATGCAGAGAAAAAAAATCATAAGGAAAAGCTTCAAACCTAACTGGATACCCTGTAGTGCTTTAACTTTTAGGCAGAGAATATATTAATGGAACGATGCTGTCAGCTGCATCTCAGAGATAAGAAACTTCTCAATTAAATGATAATTGCCCCAGTAAAGCTCAGGAGGATCTTGCAGTGAAAATTCAAAACAGAAACGAGTAGTTTTGTAGTGGCAAATATATGAACATGTGAACAAAGGAGTTATCTTCCACAGAGTTATATGGAAATAAAAATCTAGTTAAATAGGTCTAAAATGAATGGGGTTTTTGTATTTAAGATGGAAAATACTGGCTTCAGTATTTCAGTCCTCACAGATAAGCAGAACAGCCTGCAGAGAGGTCAATAATGGGTTACTCTGCAAATGTGAAGCTCTGGAGCTAACTGGTAATGATCCCTCTGAGTTTGCCTTGGAGTATTATTTGATATTTCCATTTGCAGTCCTGGCACAAGACCAGGACCATGTTAGTTACTGCTGCCAGTGAAGGGAAAGGAAGGCAATGCCGCACTAGAAGTCAGTCTAGAAAGAAGATATCCTAAGCACAGAAGAAGATGACCTTGAGAACTGGTGTTACAGAAATAGTGCTTAGTAATGATACAAAGTGCTCAGGAAGTTCAACAAACTTCTGAGAAATCACTGAAAAACAACAACTGGAAAAAGAGCTGGTAAGAAAGCATTTCCACGGGCCACCAGTTTGATACAGCCAGGCAAAAGCAAGGCAGTCCTGGAATATATAAAGCACTGTTTTCAGTAAGAGACCATGGTAAAAAGAAACATGAAAAGACCTGGAGTGCTCAGGAAAGATGTATTTAACTATAATGCAGACACAGAACTTACTAAAGTGAGCATATCTGAAAAATTAGATTGGAACAGGTATGACTGCTTTCTCTGAGTATGTCTGGTAGTCAAAGCAAAGTAAAAATGATGTAGACACAAGTAAAAAAAACAAATATGAACTTATGTAAATTTTAAGCTCAAAACTTGGTAGTACTCAGGAGTTCAGTTAATTTTCAAATGTCTGGAGTGGTTATTTAGAGTATTTTAGGATTTTTAGAGTATTTAGTGTATTTTACTAAAATGGTGCCATTCAAGTTAACAGCTGAATGTAAGTATTTCATCCTGATTACTCTGGTAGAAGGATGTGTGGCTAATGCATGCACAGCAGTGCCAAACCTAGACTGGCATAAAGACTCCCTGCTTCAAAATAAATTTCATTTATAAAAATATGGGTGAATATCTTACAGCTAAGACAACTCAAGGATGGTCTTTCAAGCTGCTAGGTGTGGGCACAAGAGTAATGCAAATTGATTTATGTTTAGTGCAGAAATTACTTGGCCCTTTTAAATTGTTCTGGAAGACTGAGAATATTATCCCCATCAGCAAGGTTTCTGCACTTGACCAGCCTCCTCCAAATAATCAATTGCTTTAGTAATCATATTCCTCCATGTTGGTTAGCATTGGCAGAATGAAAGCCAATACGGTTTTGGTTTTCCTCAGTAACTGGATCTTACTAGAAAGCCCCCATGAAAACCATTCTGAAGTCAACTCAGCAGCTACTGCAAACAACATCTCTGAGGAATGTTGACTCAGAAGTGATGTGAGATCACTCTGCTACTGAAATGGAAGGTCCTGCCCTTCTTTGTACAAAAGAAGGATTTTATTTCAGCAGGAAGAGCAAGCTGATTTGACTGCACACAGCCTCTGAATGCCTATTCAGCCTTAAAGAGGTGCTAGGAATGTGCCTTTAGGTGGTAGCAAGGGCCCAGGTCACCTTAGTGAGCCCAACATGCCTTAGGAAGGAAATTATATGCACTATCTTTGGTACACTAACCACCTTTTTAGAATATTTTTATAATCTATTGGGTGCATAAACAAAGATAAACTTTTATTTCAAAACTATTTTTAAGCCAACACTATGTAAAAATAATTTAATTTTTCAGGACTATCTCTTTTAAGATGAATTTTTAAAGAACTTGAACCTTACTCTCTTTCTTGGGTAGTTGGGTGTGGATGCATATGGGTTCACAGACCTTGGAAGATAAATGCAAGAAATCTTTTCAGACTGGTAAAACACTTGAGGTTGGATGCTGTGAAATCCTATTTTCTATTCAAGTCCTAACTATCTTTTCAACTGCAGGTAAGTCACCATTGCCTATTCAAGGACATATGAAATTTGGCATGGAAAAAGTCTCCTTTCATGAGGAGAAACAATGTGACTTTTGAGTTTTGGACTGTTGTCTTTGCTCTACACTCATCTCCCCAGGAAGCACAGCCGGTCTTCCGTGTTGTAAGCTCTCTGACACTTTCCCAGGGTAGTCAGTTGGTTGCTACAGAGAAGTTTTTTCCTTCTAATAACTATTTTCTGACTGAAATCAGTTGCATTTTAGGGAGCAATAATTGAAGAATAATTGAACAGACCTCTGACAGTCTCAAAACATACTTTTCAAGTTTTTGGGTCCAGCCTGGTACAGGAATAATTGTTTTCAATTTTTTTCTATATTGCATCTTTCAACACATTGGATTATATTTAATTTCCACTTGTAATCCCACTATGTGGAGGGGACAGTAACAGTTTCCTGAAAGTAACAGAAATGTGACAAAATATTACAATACCACAAATGAGCTAAAGGAAACCTGGTCTAAATTACAGAATTTTGTCTTCACCTCATGCTATTTAATGAAAATACTTTACGGATACTTAGTACTGGGGTGCCATAAGTCTGTCCACCCTGCTTTGAATAAGGAAGATGTAACTTTACAGAAATCAGTATTTGTGACATTAAAACAACTGCAGTGAAAGGAACCCCACTGAAAGTGAATGCCCAGGAAGAAGTGTAGTGTGAGCTTTGTGTCCACAGAACTGAGACCAGGCAGAGCCCTGGAGGGAGGGACAGGACCTGGGGAAGGTGTTGAAGATAACAGGTTTTTGCTTGGGACAGAAACCCCAAAATTGTGTTAAAAAATATTTTAAACTAAAAATCAAAGTACCTTCGACTGCAGATTGAGCTATTATGATGTCAGGAGTACTGTCATCATCCAGCTTTTCTTGGTAATGCAGTTCTTTACCTACCTGGCAGGATATGGTCACTCCACTGTTTCACAATCATGGGCATGAAAACACAGCTGGCATGAAGAGATTTTGCAGCACAGCTCTAGAACTTACTTGACAAAACTCACTAATTAAAATTTCCAATTAAAATAACTAATTAGGAATTAATTCAGCTCATTGATTTACATTTTTAGCTTGCTCCAGATACAAATAACACTCCAGAGTGGTCTGCTCAGAAAGCAGATGCCAGCTTGGGTCAAGTTTGTTTCTAGAGTAGCCTCTGAATAAGAGGAGGCTTTTTTGCTGAAAATGTCTGTGTGGGGATCTGGCCGCTGGTGTATTAATGCCCATCATCAGAGAGCAGGGAAGCAGCTCCTGGACTTAATGAAGACTTCAATGCTGTTAGCCCAAGGAAATATTGATTAAAGGAAAGCACCTTGACTTGTGGAGCCTCATTTGCTCTGGCACACATCAGTCACATGCTGTTGACCTCAAGAAACAGGAATAATTTTGAATTGTTTTACATTAGCCTGTTGTTCTCTGTCCCAGCCCTGCACAGTGGAGGTTATCTGAAGGACATATACACTGAAATCTGCTGCAATAAAATTTTAATACTGAAGTTGCATTAGACTACTCTAATCTCTATTCATGATAGTTACATAAACAAGTGCACAATATTTCAAATTATGAAAGCCATTAACTTTTAGCCAATTCCATAAATTGAAAATCCGAGTATTTGTTCAAGATAACACTGAAGAAAAAGAAAAAAAATCACGTATTTTAGCGACATCTCTATTACAACCAAAGAGTCAGAATATTCGTCTTTTCTGTCAAAAACATCCATTATTTTACTTCCTGGAGTCATCCAATCTTTACAAATACAGCATTATTTCAAAGAAGATGGAGCAAACCTGCTGGCTGCCCCTTTGTGGGGAGGTCACAGAACAACAGACACAGGGAAGAAAGAACACTATAAATATCTTCCATTTCTAGTCTCCAGACTTCTTCTTTAACTATTAGAAATACTCTTGGAAAGTTTTGCTTATTTGATTTTTTTTTTTCCTAGAAACAGGTGATTTTTACAGATACTGGGTCAAACTGGCAAACAGCATCACCTACTTGAATTTCTCCACCTTAAAAAAGAAATAGCTATAAAAAAATATCTTTAAGAAAAATGCATAAATTTCTGGAAGCATTATTTTCAAATTACAATTAATGAATTAATAATAATAAAGCACTGAAACCCTACCTACCAATTGTTTACTTAAAGACCTTCTACCCTGAGTAGAAGACATCCTCTTGCATTTTGTGCTCATTGACCTGGGGATGTGCCAGAGAGGTGAAGAGTTATGTGTTTGACAGATGGAACGGTACAAATAACATGAACAAAGCATTAAAAAAAAAAAAAAAAAAAAAAAAAAAAAAAAAAAAAAAAACAAAAAAAAAAACAAACTCTGACCAAACCTGTTTGGTGTTGTTCCTTTTCCTTTTATTGGCTGCCTAGTGTCTAAACCCACCTGATGGAACCAGTAACAACCATAACAACAATATGAACTGTGAAATAATGCTGGGCAATAGAAATACACCATTACCACCTTTGCAAAACTTATTCAATCAAAAAAATACCTGAATAAAAAAAAGTAGAAATGAAAAAAACATTTATCAATTACATCCATTTTAATACTAATCTCAAGCTAATTTGGGGATCCTTAATTTATCTGAGATAACTCCATAAAATGGAAACAGAACATTTCTCCTGTGTAAAGAGACCATAACAGTTTTATAGAATAAATAATTTGAACAATAAGATCAGTTAGAAAATGTGGAAATAGTTTATAGGCATTGTGTTTTTTTTCAACAAAAATGTTCTTCAAATACTTGGGTACTAGTATGTCCCAAAAAAACTGAAATGTGGCTCTGCTCCAAATGAGGGCCGTGGAAATAGACTCCTGCTACTGCAAACATTTCATTACTAGTTCCTCTAGACCAGAGCTTTTCATTTCCCAAAGAAAACCTTTTTTTTTTCTAAATGTCAACCTGCAAAATTACCTTTAAGTACAACAGCCAAACTGATTTTTTCCTTTTCAATCATTATGTTTAAAAATTACAGTTATGAAGGTAATGTTAGTCCTGAATGACACCTGCATAATGCAATCACATCCAATTTGTTTGTCTGTAATCCAGCCCTCGTTTCCATCTTAATTCCTAATCATTAGTGGCATATTTATCTTCCCTGTACGTTGTCAGCTGGGGTTTTCTCCATTCAAGACAGGGTATAGATCCTTAAAGCCTTTTTAGAAAAATCAAATAGATTCCTACTGAAGTGTCTCAATATCAAGACAGGAATCAGCTTTGAAGATGCTTTTCACTCCCTCTGAGGGTGCCTTGGCTCCTGCATGCCACAAAAGCCAATCCTGAACCTCGAACACGATAACCTGAGCAACTCCAGGTCACATGGTAGAAGTATAATTGCCATGGTGGCTTCAAAAATGCTTTTTTAAGGAATAGTAGGACAATGGCAAATCAGCATAATTTTTTTAACCTTCCAGATATTCTTATAAGATAACTTATTAGACTCATAAGATAACTTATCAAAGTAGAAGTTGTCTTGTTTTTGTCTGGTCTGCTCTTTGTTCTGCCTAAAGAAGAAGCATGGTAAATGGAAGCAAGTATGGGATTATCATCCACTTTGTTAGCCGGCTTGGAATGAAGCAGAAGAAATAGCAGCAGTTTTCCACAATAGTGCAACAAGCACCCTACTTTCCTTACTGCAAGGTAGAGGGAAAACACCAAAGGAAAGAGATTTAAATAAAGAATTAAAATAGAAAAGCTATTCAACCTTACCTTGCCAGCCTGGTTTGCACACGGGTTTGACATTAACTCGTACCAAGACATCTTCTGTTGCACGCTTTTGCCCACAGTCAAAAGCTGTCACCATTATCTCATACTGGTGCTGTTTATCATAGCTCAGTTTCTCGGCGTTCCTGATGTTACCTAGAGGTTCAAGAAAACATTCAGAGATTCATTCTTGGCTGAGCATCCACAGGCTGCAACATTTGGGTCCTTATTCATCAAGTGCTTTGTGACTTTGAGCTCTTTGAAGCACACAGGACATGCAGAGGCAGGATGTTCTAAGGAATAGGAAGGATTTTCTTTCAATCCAGCTAAATAAGAAGCTTGTAGGAAAATATAAGATAGGAGTGATATAATGTGGGCAGGGCTCTATCAGAAAACATCCGCTTAACAACACTTTCTAAAGTAAGATGGTAAAAGTAATTAGCAGTTACATCTTGACATGTGAGCTATGAGTAGGTGCACCCTCCTTTTCCACATTTGCCACAATACATGGCTTGAACAACAGTTCCTGAGATCGACTACTGAATCCAAGTATCTTCCTGTTTTCTCAAAAACTATTACCCCATAGGTGAGAGACATTTTAAAAATAGGAAAAGCCCTAGAATTACTTCCTGCATTACAGTGTTTAGCAGTATTTAATAGGGCAGCACAGAGTTATCACATGCAAAATAAAATCCAGCAA
This sequence comes from Peucedramus taeniatus, assembly GCA_013400575.1. Lineage (NCBI taxonomy): Eukaryota > Metazoa > Chordata > Aves > Passeriformes > Fringillidae > Peucedramus > Peucedramus taeniatus. The sequence goes on along the minus strand of WBNO01019842.1, from coordinate 78,566 downwards.
CAACAGGGTTTATCTGTTGAACCTGACACACATATAAAGGTAAAAAATTGCCTGCTATGGGAACAAAGACATCAGAACTTTCAGAAAGAAAGGGAAAGATCTTTCTCTGAATAGTTCCTGGAGGACTGGGAGAGCACCATGCAAAATATATGGGTTTTCTATTAACAAGTTCAGCATTTTAGTTCTGTCAATTTCCACTGAAATTTACTTTTTGCACAAGTTGAAACTTAATCCTGTTTAATTAATTTCATGCTTTTGCTTAGGGCTGTTTGTTTCACCATCTCTTTGAATGAGGATTTTTTTCTAGAATTCAAGGAACAAACTTACTCTGCAGCAGTGCTACATGCAACATCTGCTTGCATGCAAGGATCAGCACAATCCAGTTGTTTGTGCTAAATTTGAAAAGGGCAGCCCCCATATCCTGGAATTTAGTCAGATGCAGTGAACTGATCCCTAGAGGTGCTGGCCAAATCTCTTTTGCTAGGCACAAAACATTAGGTTTGGTTTGAGCATTTGGGGTTTATTTTCTTTTTTCACTCAAGTGAGTGAGAGACAGGAGAAAGCAGACAAATGCAGCTTCTTAAAAGAAGTCTTTCACTAAAGCTCCATTAATTCGACAAGTGAAGACTTTTAGCAGGTCTGTCTCTGCTTCACACTCCTTATCTTATCAGAGCCCAGCACTTTGCTTTTTACTACTACTACATTAAAGCCAGCTTTAGGAGTTTATTGAAATGGATGCAAAGCTTTCCAGGTCAGGCCTGAAGAAAGGCTGCTGTTTGCATTTATCATCACCTTCAGGTTCAAAACCTGTAGTTTAAATAGACCCTTGCATCTGCAGTTGTAAGTTAGGCCCCATACCCCATTTACTGCTGAGTCTGAGTCTCTCCCACTGCCTTTGTGAGCAGGGCACAGAGGAGGACAAGCCCTTCTCACATTTTAATGTTTGAAAGGAGAAATGGAATGAGCTGCTGAAGGCTGATTTGGAAATAGGGCAGTGTCCTGTAGACTCTGGGGTTCTCTCTCTGGGGTACCTCATATTGCCAGGCATTTTCAGGCCTGCCATGGGCACAGCTCTTTCCTCCCTCCCCACAAGAACTGCAACAACCACATGAACTACTTCATTGGGTTTTGAGTTAGTGATTTACAAAACAATCTAATCACTCATTTTACTATCTTGAGTTGCCTGATTAGTGGCTGCCTAAGAGGATTTAATGAAAAACTGCCCCTGTATATGCTTAATTTCTGACTTTATATCTGCTCAGTTCTTCTGTCCTTTCTGCATTATATTATTTTGTACATGAGTCTTTATATTTCCCTATTTGGTTCTTCTTGGTATTATTTTAGTCTGTGATCCACAAAGATAATTCTCAAGAAACCAAAGTTGTCCAAATTTTCATTAGCAGATTGCAAAAATTTGTGTGGCACATTAACTGTCCTACAGGATTTATAAACCATTAGAGCATATTTACATTTCATTCAATCTATCTTCCAAGATCTGTATTTGCTATGGCCATTTCAGATTCGGACTACAAAGATTCTGACTCTTGGGTGTTATTCTGGAAGGTCATTTGGACGACTTGCAGATGTTACCCAATAGCTTATTGATTTCCTAATATTTTTTTTCTCTTACCTCTGATGCTTTGTGATTCTTTGGGTTTTTATAATTTACTCAGTACAATTAAAAAGCAGACACAGAAGGAAAGCACTATAAACACGGACTAACTAAAGTTTTTGAGATGACAGTCTGAAAGTTTTTGTTTACATCTCACCTATAGACAATGGGTGTAAAGTAATTATTAACATTAAAAAGAGAAAATTTTAATGGAGAAGTAAGTACATTTCTACACAATTCAAAATTAGGCCATACATTTTTTTATTCAGCATCCCTAAATATCTGCCTTTTCCTGGAAATACCCAGAGCTATAACCAATTTTCAAACAACCAAAAGCAGATCGGTGACTAGAGGAATATAAAAAGCCATTCCTGAGGACACAGACATTTACATGTCTGTTTCTTCAAGGTCGGTTTGATTTGCGGAAAGAAAAAGAAACCCCACAACTTTTGTAAAAAGTCGTAAAGCCGGTATGTTTGTTACAGCGCTGGACGCATGTGGGGATCGTTGTCCCCCTTAAAGAACAAGCGCATCCCTGGGAACTCCCGATTCTTTTTTATCTCCCTTACTGATTCGTATGCATAATAGGTTCATACATATTCATTTTACTGATTTCGCGTTACACTTGCAACTAGTTACACTTGCAGCTAGTTTTTTATCAGAAAATACAGAAAGAATTCCTGGGTCAGCTTGCCCTCTCTCCCACAATCAGCCCCATCTGATCTTCATCTGTTTCAAGGTTCAAGGGGCCTCTTCTATCTCTGTCCTTCTGAGTCCTTTCTGGCTGAAGCAGTTTTGAGCAGAGGGTTTTGTTTTTCCATTTTTTCTTTGCGAGAACAGGCAGTCTCACCGCAGACTAAACAACTATGTTCGCAAGCTACAGATTTAATTCAAAGAGGCACATTTTTACATTTTATCTAAATTCAAAATGGATTTCTACTCTGGAAAGTTTTTACTCTGTCTCAGGTTTTAGGGATAGATGGATATAGACATCCCTCTTTTATGGCTCTTCCACCTTACTTTGGAGCAGACACAAGAATGGGGAAAGAACTGACTGATTTAGTATGGCAATTCCCTCCTAAATTCCAGTTACTAAATCAATTGATCTTCTTGTCAAAATGGTTCATTTTTAAATGATAATGGAAAGAATCTGTCATTTAATAAATATATAAATATCAAATGCAGATGCTCAGCTATAAAGTTTGGCTTTACTTTTCTGGCAATATGAAGTGTGCACAGCTCCTACTGCAGCTCTGGATGCTGTAAAGGGGGATCTTGTGAGGTCCTGTCCTGTCTAGGATTTGAACCTGATAAAACCTGTACGGACTGGACAGGTCCCTGTCTCATCTTCACATTGAACAGTCTGAACACACATTTGTGAAGTGCTCCCCAGAGCTGGGTGGCAAATAAGAATCATCCCCATTTTTGAGGTGAGACTAGGTCAGAGCTGGGACAGAATTTATATTTATACCTGAGTTCCCAGATCATCTGACCATAATCCTGACAAATAAAGCAGAAGATATGTGAATAAAAATGGGTTTTGCTGGCATTCCAACAGATCTGTGCATTGTAGTTTGATTTTTCTGTCACCTGAAAAAAGCCTACACAATATTGCTGCAGTAACTGACTTGATGTGGATTCTCTGCTAAGGATAAAATGAGATTAATCTGCATGCAATACTACTTTAAAACATACTACGCTTTATACCTTTAATCACAGTTCTTTGCACAGCAAAGCATAGATCTGTCCTTTGCCTTTATATGACTGTATTTTATGACTCAGAGTTCATTGCCCTCTGAGTTGGGCTCATCATATACAAGACAGAATTTTATTAGTGCTATAGTTTCAGAACACAAAGTAATTTTATCCACAAGGAAATCACATACCAAGTGCCAGGGTTCCCAAATGTAACTGGGAAGTTTTGTATTACCTTCCCAAAGTGCCTAAGCTACAAGGACCTGTAGGAAATACCCCCAAGCTGATGCTGCTTCCTGTGCCCACCCACTTCTGCCTCCCATGGAGTGGGGATGAGGCAGCCTGTGCACCACCACAGCCTGCAGAGCTCTCTCTGCCTCTTTGCAAACCTTCCCCAACATGTAATGCAATTTTTTTTCAAGGCCAAAAAAATGCTCCATGCATGGATCTAGGGACAAGAAGTAAGTTTTACCTAACAAGACCCTGACCTGCCAAAAGAAAAAAAGCTGATTGCATGGCTTCATCTTTTTACAGACCTATGTTTAGGGTTAGTTTCATATGTTGCTCGTGAAAAAAGTCCACCCTCTGGGGCAGACAATGGCATGTTTTCCTCACAATTCATCCCCACCTCCATCTTTTGGGTCCTCCTGCAATATTTAGATTTGATTTTAAGGTATCTGCTTATCCTCTTTCTGAGCAATGAAGCTCCACATGTAGGTGACTGAAAAGCATAAAAAAATCATAACCTGCAGAAGACACAAGAACCTAGATTTGCATTTCACAATGGCTAAAAAAAACCCTTGTTAACAAATCCTAATTAGCACAGTATTACCAGACAGGTAATCCCAGGCATCTCATACATCTATTTTAACCACCCTACCAGGAACAAAAATGGGCATGTTTCCAAAGAATTTGCACCTGAGAAAGTTTCTATCAGCTGCCATAGAGAGACATTCTAAGCAGTGAAATGTGTTGGAACTAAGCAACATATTTTTGTCACAAAATAAAAGTACAGTCATCTATTCTAAATTTGTCTCTAATCCCAGTGGGCTTAAGCAATTACCATTATCTTAAAAAATTGCAAATTAGACTGTAATTACTGTTGGTTGTGGCAGCACAGTTCTTTTAGTGAAAAGCAGATCATGAATTCATGACCAAGAAACTGCAAGTATGACAACCTTATACCAATTATTCACTGCAGGCTTTAAAGTCATGTTTAAATCAATGATTTTCCCATTGCCTTTGCTGAAAAGCAGGTCGCAGGTACATGTGGACAAAGATGTAATCAAGGACTCCTGACATTTCCTGTGCTTTTGATCATCTCTCTGACTGTAAAAAGACATGAGCACTCCTGAGGCAGCTGCTCTGTGTGATAGGAGCTGAAAAGGCACAAGTAGTAGAAATGACTGCTTTGTATTATATAAATTTCAGGGTATTCTCTGTCCCTTATATCTGCCACAAACCCCACAGGAAATTATGAGACAACTATGCGTGACTTAGAGCTCTAAGTACCCACCCTTCACACAGGCAAGTCTTGTGGAGCCTTGGAAAAAAATGGATTCAGAGACACAGAGAACTTTCTTTTATGACAACATGGGAAATCTCACAGTTAGAAAAAATCCATGGAGAGGAAAACCTTCTATGAAATTGCTTCCTAATATGTCCTTCCAAATGCCCACTTGCTGTAAAAAATCCTTTGTGCAGTTCTCTGGATTCTCAAGAATCCTCAGGATTACTGTGACAGCTGCCCTCATTTACTCAAACACAAACATATTCCTCATGATTGCACTTCCCCTACCATACATTTGCTTCCCAGTGTGGGATAACGAGATGGATTTTTCCCCAAAGTCATTAAAATTTATTGATGTAACAGGTTATTGTCTTCTGATGCTCATCTGGGCATTGTTGAAAAACTGAAAAAATACAGATGAATAATTTTTGAACAGGGTAAAGAGTTTTTATAAAACATCCCAACATGAAAATTATTGCTCAGAGAAAACAGTAGCTCCATGCATGCTTTCAATTTATAATTTGGCCAAAAATCAGATTTAACTTCCAAACTGTACTCTCCTCCTACAAACATGGATTAAATGCTTCTGCTAGGAGACATAAATCAGAGCATTGCTGGGTATGCACATAGGAAGTTTCTTCAGGGGAAAATATTTTGTATCATCTGAAGCAAGCAGAGAATGAGAGGAAGGACTTTCCACACACTTTTTATGCAGCTCAGTCACCATCCCCAAACTCAGTTCCATGTTCTTTGCTGATCCAGGAAGCTGACATACAGGGCCACCAAGATAAAAAACTGCTGCATATGGATAACTTAATATGGTTTATTATTTTCAGTAAAATATAAAATATATACCCCAGAAAAACAACTAAAACAAACCAACAAAAACTTAAGAAATGGTACTTATTCTCCAAAGTACATGTTTTTCCATGCTGCAGAATAATGTATCCACTCCAGGAAGCACCAAAACTGGGCAGGTCTGTGGACCTGTGATCCTAAAAGCTTTAACAATTAATAAACATATGCAGAATATTGCCATATTCGGGTTCTGCTTCAGGAAGTTCAGGGGAATGGAACTAGCTTTAATCCAGTAAATAAAACCTGAACTGGGGAATACATGCTGCCTTGGGGAATGCCATCACTTGGATGGGAAACAGGATCTGAGACAATTAGGAGAATGGACCGAGTGACCAAGAATCATGTTGCTCACCTAAATCTAGTAGTTTAATTTCCACAGGAGATTACTGCATTGCTTTCTGCCCCAGTGTTACACAAAAGGAATGGAACTGCTCATCCCTTTTGTGTAGCACTGTGTGTGAGGATTCCTCTGTTTTCAGAGATGAGAACAGGATTTCTCTCTGGAGTTCCCTCTCCAGCCAGGTGATCAGCTTGTGCCCCCAAGCCCTGCCAGCCCTGCAGACAACCCTGATGTGGCAGCACTCACCATTCCTGTCGATGGCAAAGGGAACATCTGTGGTGACAATCTCGTAGTTGCAGATCTGGCTGTACTGGGGGGAGCAGTCCTCATCTGTGGCTTCCACCTGCAGGATGCTGTCGTAGATCTTCCCCTCCGTCACTGAGGCCTTGTACATGCTCTCCTTGAATGCTGGGGAGAACTCATTGACATCCTTTACCTGGATATGGACTATTGCTCTAAAAAGGCACAGAAAATACCAAAGAGAAAAATTAATTTATTAGTGAGGTGTCACTAAATGAATGTAACTAATTTAATTAATTAAATTAATTTAGTGACACCTCACTAACAGTTTATTTTCAAAACACTTGAAAAGACTAACAAACATATCTAGAAAACTATGTAAGCCCCTATTAAAATGATATATTAGAATTTTTATGTTTCATTTGCCCAATTTAGTATCTTAATGTGGCACTAGGTAAAAGTCAGTTGCCATGGCTTGTAGGGAGAGAGTTTCATGGTGTTACCTATTAAAATCCGCCTCTAAAAATGAACTCAGCAGAAAGCCAATTATATCATTACACAGTAAAATAAGCAAAGAGGAAAAAAAATCACAGTAGTCTTCCATATCCACTACCTAAAAATGGTCAGTTTACAAACATTCTTCCATATTAAATAAGGCGCTCACTTTCTGCTGATGATAATTATCTAATCCTTCAAGTAATTACAACACTGCACACGTAGCCCACCAAGGCCTTTGGTATTTAGTGAATAAACCCTAAAGGCCTTGCTTTGGAAGGCTTTGCTTTCTGGTTTGATAGGCAGGGTGACAGAGGGACACAGAAGGGATGTTCTGGAGCAATGGCAGAGCTGCAATAAAGGCTGGGACCCCAGGCAGCGTGGCTGAGCGTGTGCTACTAGACAAAGTCTGGTGGCAGTGGGCCAGACTTCATTTAGTCAAGATCAGACCAAAATTTTCCACAACTGGATTTCTACCAGATTGTTGCTGACGTGAGAGGTAAATAATAAAAGGTAATAATAAAATTTGATATTGTGAAGCAAAACCCATTTCTGTGATTTGATGGTAATCTGCTATTGCAGGTTTCCTCCTAACTCTGTATTCTTTTTAAATATCCTGAAAACTTCAGCATGCATTACAGACCTAATTAAATTTTTAATTGTCATATGTCCTGGATGAGCAAAAGGAAGAATGATTACTATAAATCATTTATTATAATGGCTCTCAGCAAAATGAACTATTTGTACAGCACTTATACATCTACGTGAGTTAAATTCATCTTTAATGACAAATGGTCTGGAGCTTAGTTTCATGTATTCAAAGGGAAAAAAAAGCACTGTGTCACCTAAGCTTATTCGGGGAATTAGCTCCACAGTAAAAAGTACCACCTACTGACCTTCAATACACTCTTCTTCAGAGGACTTCACTTTCTCTGAGACTTGATGGACAAAAGCTGAGGTCAGACACCATTCAAACATGATACTGCTCAGGTTATGACATAGATATACTAAAAAAAGGGGATTATTCCTCTTTTCTTACAATTTGAAATGAGATTAACAGAGAGAAAGCCTGTTTAAAAATTACAAATACCAATTGAAAGCCAGCTTCTATTACCTGGATGTATTCAACATGAAAGCACGAATGGAAAATATAAACCAAAACTGAGATGCATTTATCCACTTGAAGAGGGATCCTGTCCAAAGCTTTAACTGAAGCAAACAAAAAGGAATATATTTTCTAACAGGAAAAGGGAGTGAAAAAACAGGTGGAATATTGCAACTATGATTTTTCTTTGTCTTATTTGCTTTCTACCTGAAATAACATAGACTGTGGAGCAAATGTATGCCAAAGCAAAAAAATATTGCATCTCATTTTCACTCACTTGTGAGATTTCTTCTGGTTTGTTCCACCTGGTCCTGATCCACAGTCATAGGCCTGGATGATAAATGTATATTCCTTCTGTAGCTCACAGTCAATGGGACTCTTTGCTCGAAGCCGACCTTCTCCAGATGTCTTGTTCAGTACAACGGCCTCAAAGGGCATTTTTTGCCCATGGATTTTAAAAGCACAAATTTCACCTGTGAGGAACAGCACAAAACAATCATAACTAGGTGGATGGGGGGTGGGGAGGTGGGTCTAAGTCTTATGCACTGGAGACATACCTAAAGTTCATTTGTATTTCACCTGCTTTTCCAGAGGAGGCAAATACAGACTAAGGCACCAGGTCATTGTGTATCCAAAAGGGCCATTAAGCAAGTGTTGTGCAGTGGAATGTGCTGAGTGCAGCTCCAGGCACACTCCTCCCTCTTCCTCTGTCAGTACTAAATGGTTTCTGAAAGCCCCAGAGTCCATTCCATATGGTACAAAAGCAACGTTGAGCTAAATTATATTTAAACTAAATTAAGAGACTGTATTTATTTAAAGAAAATAGCAAAAAGAAAAATAGATAATACTTCAGAGGTGGTCCTTTTTTAACTGTTGTCACTCCTTGAGCCACTTGAGCTGCCAGGTGGTAGCAGATGTGCAGATTCTTGCAGTTTAGTTTCCCAACAGTGGAAAAACTACTGCAGAACATGGGCACATTCAAAATACATCCTGCTTTATTTACAGACATACATCATCTTTGGATCAAAAGCATTTGAAGGCACACAGACAAGTGTCCCTTTTGGACATCTCAGTTACCCACCCACATTCTCACTCTCATACATGAGTGCCTTCTTGGCAGCAGCTCACTCTGCCTCCAAACTGTTTCCTAATATAATAGATCCATAGCATCTCTCAGAGGAGTACTGGAGATCAGAATAGACGATATATCAAGGACTAAAAAAATTGATTTGGTCACTAAAGACAGCTTAAAGGATCTTGTGAGAATATGAGGCTGGAAAGGGAAAAAAGACCCAATTTCTTTTTTTTATCCTTCCTAATGATAGCAAGGATATGCACACTGAGTTAATTTTATTTTATTTTTAGTTCAGTTTCTATATCCTGCTCCTATGCAAGATACTCCAGAATCCAACTTCAAAAATTAAATATTTATACAAAGATCAATATGACTTAAATGTTTTTCTGACACATTAAACACATGCTCTTTTATGAGCAAGTCAGTTTCAGGACATGCATTATAGATTAAAAGCTGTCTCCCACTCAAATAATCCTTTTCCATTTATTTCCAATTTACAGTTGCAGCCTTTTGAAAATCTCCTTGCCAATCATATCTGAGCCAAGTGCCAAATTCTAAATTAACTCTGAATCTATGACCTCTAATTCAGGCCTGGTTCCTGTTTCTCTATTACAATATATTGTTTATTTTTGCAAAAGAGAACAGACAGTGACTTTGTAAAAGTGCTGAAGTTCATAATTGCTATTACGTGTGGAAAATAAAATATGGCAAGGGTGTGTGTGCAGGGAGGGTGGGGATTAGGTACGGAGGCATAAACACAGGATTTTTTGAATATTTCAACTATCATCACACGGGTTTCCCTTAATGACCACAGGAGCTGAAGCTTCACTCAGCTATATCCACTGACATTTAGGCAGACGAATCCCACACCTAACAATCAATCCTGTGAATCAATCAATCCTGTGAATGTCTTTAAAGGATCAGCACACAGTTGTTTTGGTAATTATGAGGCACTGAAAACATACATTAAGCATTGCTTAGACATTTTCCTGCTGCCCACTCTCCCTCCAGGGGTGCGAAAAGACTGTGGAGTTTCCCAGGACAAAGCTGTGCTCTTTTCCAGGCTCTCTGCTGTTCACCCTCAGTGAGCTCAAATATTTGGCCTATAGAAGAAGCAATGGACTTTAGCCTGAGAATCAGATTTTCAACAGGACTAACATCTTGCACATCCATAAAAGCAGGCTGCACAGTGATAATGAACTATGCACAGGGGCCAAAGCACAAGAGGAAGAGAAGGCTGAAGGGAAGCAGCCTGTTCAGCTTTAATCACAGGCACTGATCACTGAGTTTGTATCCCACTGCTGTCACACACAATCTTTGAAAAAAAGGATCTGCATTTCCTTGTAACTTCAAAACAAAACATTCATCTAAAATGATATTATGGATTTCAGTTTTATTTTAACTGAAAACAAAATAAACCAGTGCAAACATGGGCAATCTAATGGCAAATACTGTTTGTTGTGTTCTATAAAGACTGGCCTTCATAGTTTCTTAATAAAGTTTTCCTCAGATACACAATCCATCAACAGAAATCCTAACTACAGTGGTTTGTGTTTATTATTTTATTGATCCACTGTTTGATTGCAAACAAGACAGCATTTGCAGATGTCCAAGCTACAGTTCTTAAAAAACAGAAATAGCTCCGGGTAGATAAAAGTTCTCTCAGCCCTAATCTAAATATTTGTCATTTTTCCCTCTCTAAAGGCAGAGCCCTAATGTAAAGCAATCATAGAAGCAGCACATGTTCCAATTAGTTCTCATCAAATATTTTAGAAGTCTTTATATCCCGCTCCTATTCAAGATACTCCAGCTTTAAATATAACTCTAATTTTGCCTCCATATTCCCATTTCCCAAAGATAAAATAATGATAGCTGCCTGGATATGATGAGATTTGTAACACACTGCAAAAAACACATACACTTCCAGAATGTGGCTACAGAAACCTGCTTATTTGAAAACAACTGAAAATGTTTTTAAAAATTGGGTAAGATTTTGTTTCAAAAGAAGGGCTCTACTGCTGTTTCCAAAGAAATGAACTAACACTGTCGAAAAATTTAAATGTATAGGATCGTGACTTTTTTAAAAGGTTTCTTAATGGCTGTATTGCAAGTGGAAATGATAGCAGACTTGTAAGAGTTGTAACAAAGTAGAAAATTAGGTAAGGTCTACTGCCAGACACACATATATTGACAGATATATAGAAATATTCTTATTAAGCATTACAAACAGTGTCTTTAAAATGTAACAGATACTATTCCTCATTATTAGATAGAAATACAGAGCTTTATTTCAACCCAGCTGAGCTAACCCCAGACTGTCGGAGATCAGACAGCTACAGAAGCTGAGCTGGGAAGCACCGCGGACCTTTTGGCCCTGGTACAGTGAAAGCCAAGGGAGAGATAAATTCAAGGCAAAAACAGAAGTGAAGACATCATTTCCCGTCACTCCGACCCTCTGATACTGACTGCTCTGGTGAGGGCACATGCAAAAAGGACTTTACTGGCAAAAGAGATAACAAAGGACATTACTAGCATAAGAAGAATAATCAGAAGATTGTGTTTCTAAAGGGGACCGGGACAAAGGGGTCAAAGTGGAAAATTTTGTATGAATGTAGTGACCTATAAATATTGGTAAACTGTGCAATAAACAGCTTTGCTTTGCTGGCAAAAGTGGTGTCCGTGTCAGTCAATCCTCACACCAGACCTACATGATGCCAATGGGAACTGTGCCAAGCTTATCTTACTTACTGGGGTCTTAGGTAAGTATGGGTTTGTAAATCACTGGAAGAAAAGGAGGCAGGGTTTCTCTCCTAGTCAGACTCACCATTGAAGTTGCAGGACCTTTGCACCACATTCTTCCCTTCTCCTTTGCAAGGCTGAAATAATGAGAGTGCAAACAGGGAGATTGTTTTTCTCCCAACAGACAACCCAGCAAAATTCTGTGCTTAGTTCTTCATTTCATTTGAATGGGTTTGTGAGCAGATGGATATAGATTTTATGATCATAGAAATGGTGGTAGCACTGAATTGCTAAAAAAGGATAAGCTGGTGACACCATGTAAAGGTAGAAGCACATTCATGAAATCCTCTAGCAATTGCCAAGGCAGAGGGAAAACTTCTCTTCTCAGAGGCCAGGAGGCACACTGAGGGCTTCCAGTTACTTCCTATAAAACCCTCTGGTTGCAGGACTGAACTCTGCTGAGAGTTTCACTTTAATACATTTTTTAACTAAACTCTGGACATGTTTTTTCTTCAAATAATTCAGATTTTCATTAGCCATAAACATCTATTAATTTTGAAGTTTTCATTCTCTTAAGGTTGAAAGCCTTGGTAGATCCATATGTTATTACTCCAGGGATAATAAGGATATCATTTCCTCTGTAAAAATTATAATAGCCTGAAAAAAGCTACTGATGGTTCATAATTACTGAAACATAACCAACAAATTTATCCACTGTTTGGAAATTATAAAGACAATGTTCCACATTCAGTCATATTTACATGCAAGATTTAGTCATTATAAGCCTTAATCAATAAAATTGTATTACAAATTACTGTCTTTTATATGAAACACCAGATTCATGCTTCTTGCAGTAAAATAATAATCCCCAATGTTACTCCTTTAATAACTACACAGCCTCATTCACTTGAAATCAATTTCAGAAGTTATTTAAAAACACGGATGATTATTTGGCCTTTCACAGCTCCCTTTGCTACTTCCTCAGCCTTCAATTCACCAAGAATACTGAAGACTTCTGATGGAAAGCTGGGATCTCTGACATTCCCTCACTGGCATCAGTAGTTTAAAAAGGCACCAGTTGTATGTGAATCAGGAATCAGCAAATGCTGTTTCACTGGGCTGGCTGAGGTTCAGCAAGGCCAAGCAATGGACCACCACAAGTCTGTAGTGCTGGGGCACAGTGCTGACAATGCTTGGCAGAACAGGACCTGGGGGTGCTGGTCAGCAGTGGCTGAACATTAGCCAGGTGCACCCAGGTGGCCCAAAAGACCAATGGCACCTGGCCTTGACCAGTGTGGCCAGCAGGGCGGTGATTGTCCCCCTGTACTCAGCACCAGGGAGGCCACACACCAAATCCCATGCCTGGTTCTGTGTCTCTCACTCCAAGAAAAACCCTGAGGGGCTGCAGTGAGTCCAGAGAGGGGAACGGAGCTGGGAAAGGGTTGGAGCACCAGGCTGATAAGGAGCAGCTGAGGGAGCTGGAGGGGGGCTCAGCCTGCAGAAAAAGAGTCTCAGGGGAGACCTCATTGCTCTCTGAGAGGAGGCTCTTGTGGGATGGGAGTCAGTCTCTTCTCCAAGGTAATGACTGATAGGGTGAGTAAATGGCCTCAAGTTGCATTGGGGGAGGTTTAGATTGGATGTTAGGAAAAATGTTTCCACCAGAAGTGTGGGTCAGGCACTGGCACAGGGTACCCAGGGCAGCATTGGCATCACCATCCCTGGAAGGATTCAAAAGACATGTAAATGTGGCACTCAGGGACATTGGTTAGTGGTGGGCTTGGAACTGGTGAGTTGTTGCTGGACTCAATAATTGTACAGGTCTTTCCAACCTCAGTGATAACTGCATGCTCAGGTAAACTCGAGCTTCCTTATAGAATGGAGATTGCACTCCTGTGTCCAGGACACATCTGGATGTGTGACTACACACATGGATTTGTTCCTGAAACCATCTGTTAACTTCAACTATGTTTTAAAGAGATGAATTGTTTCCCTCATATGCTATGAAATGATGCAGCTCCACAATACAGAGATGCTACAGAAAAAGCATAGGGGTGACAAAGAGGCCACATCTCACTAAACGGCAAAGAGAGCACACAAAAGTATTCTAAAAGCTCAACAAGAAGAAAAGCTTCAATTCTATCTTGTACCTTTTAGGTAGCAGTAAATCAAACGGGAAGCTCAAATCTCTGGGAAACCAGGCTTCATTAGTTTGCTGCTAACAAAATTACTCATTTACATTCATATCCTCTTATATTTTTATTAGTCTCTAGACTTTTATTACACTTCCATATATGTTTTTCTCCAACATGCAAATCAACATAAATAATCCTTTATTTAAAATTAAGGTTGCAGTTTTATACTTCCTGAGGTAAGCACAGAGACCCCAGAAGATCCCAAAGTGCCTAAGAATTAAAGTCCCAGGATCACATGGCAAATCCACTCCCACCTTGAAGGAGACAAAACCCCTGTTTAGGACAGATGCATACCAAGTTTTGATGCAAAGAACAGACAGAAATGCCATGATCAAGCTGTTACAGTGTCCTCCAAAGCTTGGCACATGAATGACAATAACACTGCTGTTTCCTTAGGTGTGTCATTCAAGAACCTAATTCAGCTCCACGGATCCATCAGTTAGGATCCAAGTCCTAACAGAGGTATTTGACTGCCACCACTAAAGAAGTATCTCCATACACTTCATACCACCAGTAGGTTTCCAAGAATTTTATATAATGTGTGGATTTGCTTGTGGCATGACTTTCCTCTTGTTCTAACTAAAAGTTTGTCAACAAAATTGAAGTCTTCTCAATATAAATCATATTCGAATCTTTAAGGCTTTGCATGCAGATGGAAATTCAAACACAGGCACGCTGTTCTTGGAAAATTTATCAGCAAAGATTTCTCCTGGCACTTGGATAGACACCTGCAAATAAGTAACCGCTGGGACACTGCTCCGTTTGCTGTTTTCTCAGAAATACAGCACTGATTCACAACCTGCTGTCAATGACAGATCTTCCAATAACTTTTTTTAGGGGTTGCTGTTTCTCTGTTTTTTTTTATAATCCAGCCTTCCACAATAACAGCTGTATACAAGTTTCTCTCCTGGAATCCAGCAAACACCTCCTGCAGTGCAGAGCTGGTGACCTTTTGAGTGTCTCCATGCCACTGGGAAGGTTTACAGCTTTGACAAGTTTTTCTGTCACAGGCTGTTGCTACTGTTTAAATAATTACTGAATGCAGAAGGTTATGTTTTGAAGGAGGAAAGGGCAGTTTGGGAAAATGAGGCAAAACAATAATTACAGATGTAAAATATCTGTAAGGATAGGAAAAAAAAATAAGGTAGTAACTACTGAATATGCTTTTCCAGCTCATTTAAGTCAATGCTATTAAACTCACACTGCAATACTAAATTCCAGGAAGCAATACTGAAATCATGAATAGAGGGAGGTATTCATGCCTTAGTACCAAAAATTACTATTTCCTCATATCTAGTTTTTTGGGCAACATGCTCTGTGAAGAAAGAGCATAAATCCACTGCTACACTTTCTATTTCATGGATTTGAAACTGGAAGAGGGGGAAACTGCACTTGCACTTCAAGTAATTCACTGTTGCGATAAGCTCACACCAAATGAACCAGTTATCATCCTTCTGCTGAAGCAGGGACCAGCTGCTCAGGATTAAAAGATAGTTCTGTGGGCAGCATAAAAGTAGCAGTGATATTTGTGTTTCCTCACAGCTACATGATAAATTTCCCTACTCTACAATTTTGTTTCCATAAATGTTGCTTAAAAAGTGTGATTTTTCTGGACAAACTGTGATTTTAGTGAGATATCTGACCACATTGCTCTGTTGGAATCCCCCACTGCTGAGATGCACAACACGTCCCACTCAGGTCTGCACTCCAGCTTAAATGATGGAGAACTGATAGATGTTTATTTGAAAACTGCAATAAACATTGAGGTGGATTAGAAAAATAAGTAACAAGGAGATAAATGTTTGTGCACATAAAGATGTGCCTAATTAATTACTGACTATGCCTTTCACAAACACCCTCTATTCTAAAAGCATAGAAATAGTCTTTCCTTCCTCCCATCAATCAAACCCTTACCAAATTAACACTCTATTACAAATAATTTGAAATATTTCTTAATCTTTTATTCTTTCTAAAATCTGCCAGGTTCAAGAGAGTCAAAAAGGGAAGAAAGTGTGATTTTAAGAAGAGCAGCAAAAAAGTATAGTTTTCTAATCAATGTGTGGAGCTCCATGCCCACTGCACCAATGGAAGGCTTTGTCAGCCTCAAGTTTCATGTTTGGAAATATCCCGTGGCTTCAGGAGTGCATTCACTGCCACACAGCCACACACTCAGCACACAGGAACTGCTGTCCCATTTAGTTACAGTGCTGTAGGGCACAGCACAGTGTCTCTAACAGTTACATGAGCATCACTGAGAAATATTTGCCTTGGCATTTTTTACAATACCACATTATAATGACCAATTTGGAAAATTAATCCTGCAACCTTGTACTTAAGCCTGTGCAAAAAGCACATTAATTAAAGGAACTTTATCCTCCAGGAACCAAGTAGAGCTGTGAATTACACAGTTCCCAGGTGGGTCATTTTCTGCTCCCCTTTTGTACAGGTGTCAATAACAATCACAAACACCTCTGGGTTGTTGTCTTCACACACGTTACCTGCATGCTTTGGGCAGTGCTCACTCAAGGTTGCAATGTCTGCAGTTGTGGCTGCAGCTTTGCTGCTGCTGCAGCAGATCGAAAAGCACTTTGCTTCAGATACTCCTCTTCCAGGAAACTCAGAGGCCCAGATGCTCCCACTGTCCTAATTCCACGTTCGTACCTGAAAGATGGGTCACAAAGCTATTTCTCCTCTACATTAGTGAGGTCTACACAGAAAAAAATAGGAGATAACTTGCCTTATGAGGCCCTGACTCAATTTATTGTATATATAATTTAAAAAAAAAGGTGAACCTATTTTTAAAAGAGCGACCTAGAGGTATCTGCACGTAAAATTAAAAAGGTTATTACAATACTTGCAATAATTTCCTGCCACTAAGTATTACTCAGCAGTTAAAGAACAAATGCTAATAAAATATGTGGAAGTAGCTATGATGTATAATGTTCCTGAGATTTTCAAATTAAATAGAGACCTAGAATTAGGAATCTTGGTTAGTGAATATATATTGCTTACAGAATTCCTACAGTCCAACAGGCAAACCTAACATAAATATTTCCTTCAGCAGGATAGGTGCCCCAACATGACCTGCTAGATTTGGCTCCCTTGTGAGATACACAGAGATAAGTAAGAAAATGAACATCACCATGTCACACTCAGAGTAGAAAATCAGCAGCTGTTTAGTCTGCATAGGACTCAGAAGACTGACATAAAACCTTACTTTTTAATTAAACTACTTTCCCTAGGGCCTTATATCAATGCAGACAATTTTAGAGATAAAGCAGCTTGGAAAATGTTGACTTTATGAAACTATTATTTCCCTGAATAATTGTAAAGGTATTCTTTTGGGGCATAGTTAGCTAATTCAAAGCACACAGTGAATGATCAATCAGTTTTTCTGTTTCTTTTGAATCAAAGGCACGAGTTAGCTCTAACTTGAGAACTATATCAGGAACTTTGGACTGGCTAGCACATAATTTAAACCGCAGACTCAACCATGCAAACCAGACAAGAGCCAAGTACTAGGAGCTAGGGCTGTCCTGCAAAAATAAGAACCATAAAATAATTCTAATATTATACCTTTGAATAATTGTGGAGCTTGCATGGCATTGGCAGCCTATGAAATGAGTTCAAAGGGAAAGTATGGATCTTTTCAGTGGCTCCTAAACTCTTGATAACATACAGAGTAAAATTTCAGAGATCATTAGGTGTTTCAGGACTCTTCCACCTTTTGCCCATGAAAACATACATGAGAGGCAAGGCACTGAGTGAGACGCTAGGAAAGGGATAAAGTGCTCACACATTCTCAGGTTTTCACTCAGCTACTTACTCTGCTGTGGCCTCTTCTCATAGAAGCAGATTAGATAAAAAATTTAGGAACATGAATTTAATCTTGGCATGGAGCCTGGACACAAGGGATTAGTGTGTGCATCCTGCAAACACGCAGCAAAGTAGAGCACTGAATTTAATTGTTACAAGAGTACCATATGGTTCCTCCTGATCATGGCTTTTTTTCATTTATCTTTACTTCCACTTGCCTGTCTTTAAACAATCTGAAATAGCTCCTGATGTAAAGTCATAATTTGGATTGGATCTCTAGACATGGTAAGTTACTTTGGACACAAATGCTTCTGCTACAAAGCATCATCTCAAATGAAGAGCAACACAGTCAAAATTATAGCATCTGGCTTTTTATCAGAATGGAAATCACGTAGTGATGATAACAAAATTCATCAAAAGAAAAAGTAAATGCACATCTCCCTAGAAGATCACTTGTACTCTAATTTGTTTGGACACTTAGAATTGCTTCTTCTATTTCTAACAAAATATATTCAGATCATCCTACTCCTCTGAGCCTCACAGTCTCCTCTTTTGTTCTACTGAGTTTAATGTTTCCTACTACACCTTTATAAAGAGAAGTGTCAGTGCCTTTTTATACTGTGCTGGTCTTAAGTGCAAGGTTGCTCCCCACCAGCCCAATACTCCAGGAGACAGCTCCAGCCACTGACCAGAGTTCAGGTGGCCAGCAAATGCCTGTTTTTGTGCAGAACAGGCTTGCAGTGTTGTGTCACTCCCAGGTGGCTCAGGAGAACATGTTTTTTTCAGACACAGCAATCCAAGACTCCCCAGCACAGTTTTGGGCAGAGCTGCTTTCACCTGCTCAGGCTCAATGTCTGACACATGAGAGGTGTAAGAACCTGAGCTGTGTGAGCTGACTCTCTCAGTACTTCCAGCTGCCTGTGGGCAACCCCTACTTGACATTTTGCTCCTATTCCCAGCTTTTCATTTTCCTAACAGCAGCACAAATGGTTAAGCAGTGCAAAATCCCAGATTTTTTTGAGACAGTAACTAATTCCTTCTCAGAGTTTAGTAAGTTGCTTGTTTTTCAATGCAGGACTGCCAGCTTGAAGAAATGCTGATATATTCCATGGTTCAGATGGGACTCTAACCACCAAAACAATTCCAGAAGCACAGCCCCATGCCACAATATTTATAATGGCAAGGGGATTGTGCTCCAGTGAATCTCAGACTGATTGCAAACGTGGCTCTTTCATGGAATGGTACGGTCAGTAGGAGAATAAAGTAACTTTTCCTACATGGAAACTTAGATTAAGGTTTTTATACTCACACTGACATGAAAATAACTATAATGGATATACAACTTCAGGTGTGTTGAGCCTAAAGATACAGGACAGCCATTAACAATTCCATTGTAAAAACAAGATCTCTATCCCTTCTAAGATTTTACATGGGGATATCTTATCCATATTAATTATTCAGCAATGTAAAGAGCTTTGCTTTCTAAATTGTAAATTCAAAACCACAGTGAGTGCAACATGCTGGAGTTTGTGCTTTTTATCATCTAACCCGCTGAAAACCCCTATTTATTTGCTATATATCTTAGATGTTATCCTATTTCTTTCCCTCTTGAGCAGGGGCTCCCGGGAGGGCAGAAATAGCGTTGTTCAGCAGCTTTGAAGATGGTGTTAGCTTTTTTCCCCAATGTGAAATGAAAAACTATTCGAAACTTTTTATGAAACTGAGCTGTGTCAACACAGTTTTCAGAGAAAGGTCAGACTCTCAATCCAGTCCTCTCAAAACCGCCCTCAGCACTGCAGAAATGGTAGAAACCACAAAAAATCCTCAAAATGCTTCTACTTCAGTACAATTGCATTTTTGATAAGCCATATTTATACCAGCTCCACTATAAATATTTAATAACTTTGCTCTTTCTCTTTGACTCCTGCTCCAAGTCTGCTGCCCACTTCTGGCTGTATTAGTCTGAGAGGTGCTTGTGACTTTTAGAAAAAAAGTACTTCCTTGCTTCTTCACACATGTTGGAGCCTGGGGCTGCCAGTCCTGAAACCATGGTGCACTTGTCACAGACTGCAATGGGGCTGGGACTTCACCATCAGATTTGGTTCCTACTTTGTGTGAATTTGGCCTTTCTAGGATTTTCTAATTGCTGGATTTATTGTCCGCAAAGCATGCATGCTCTTGTAAACATTTTAGTGTCTAGGGATGTACCAGGGTTGTTGTTCCCTCACTTTTTGCCTCAGATCAGCCTCTGAGTAAGTCCCTGCTGCAAATGCAAAACTGAAGTCCTCAGGAAATGACAAACACTCTAAAACTGGACTGAATTTAGTGGAATCCAATGTGAAACAAAGCATGCTGTGGATATATATTTCAGTTTCACCTCTACGTTGAAATATTTGTGGATTACCAACCATTTTCCTTTAAATTACTTAAAATCTTTCTTTCTTTTGGGATATTTTGCATCTCTAAGATTTAAGACTGCTGCAGGAGTTTTGAGAGGTCTGGATGGATTTAAGTATAGGCATAAGTCTTTGCATAGCAAACTCTTTTAATGTTTTATAATGTGAACTTCCAGGGACAGTTGTGTACTGATTTTTTGAGCTAATGAGATGCCACATTAAAAAAAAAAAAAGACTACTTGAAAATAGAGCTGAAGTTAAAAGTACAGGATCTTACTGATTATTTACAAATTTTGCATTGCTATCAATGGCAAAAGGCAATCCCTTCGTGATTGCTGGTAAAATCCATAATTGTTAAAGTCTAAATTAACCTTGGGGAACCAAAGTGCAGTAAAACTAAAGGCTGTAGTACAGAAATGAACACAGATCTCACAGTTACCAGCAACTGTTACGAATAATACCAAGCACAGTTCTTGCTTCTTGCTGAGACATTATTTTTCTACTTAGTCTGTATTCCACCCCCACTTTCACTCTAGAAAGTGAAGATCAAAGCATATTTCTTATGCTTTAGGAGCTATGGCTGAACTTCAGTTGCAATTTAATTTTTAATCTGAAATTAATAAAATGAAGGATGCAACTATTAAAACCAAGCGTGCAATATAAAGCAATAAAAAACTAACATCATGTAAGTTCCACAATAATAAATCATTCCAGCGATTCAGAAAGTGCAAATAAATTCTATGTAGTTTCTATTTAACTGTTCCTCAACAATGTAAAGAAACAAATTATATTTGCAGTTTCTGAAATAGATTATAATATTAATTTGAATATATCTAGTAGGAAACACAACATATTTTATCAAGAGGTATAGTTAATTCAAAGCCAGTTCTGTAGTTGCTACTCAACAATACCAAGTGGCATTAGCATTTATACCTTCACAAGTGGTCAAACAGAATTTGGCTGTGGCAGAACTCCGTTATGAATGCTCAGCTCTAGCCCTGGGAAGCAAGTGGTGTGTCAACACAGTTTTTAGAACAGCCATTTACAGACCTGAACATCTGGGTGACAAATGTGTTTTTGGAAGGAGGAAATGAGTAACTGCTTTTCAAGGCATTTGCTGAAAACAGCTTCTCTGCTAGCTTTTATTCCGTATATTTCTGAACATTCTGATTCAATTTTAAAGTGGTATTTACTCTCAGTGAATATGGTGCAAAGCTGTCTTCCAGGAATGATAAATAATGGCAGTGTTATCTGTACTGGCTGGGTTATTTCACTCCAAGTCACCCCTGCTTGCTCTGAGGACACAAATGCCCCTGAGAGTTTCCTCTCCTCTCAGCCCTGCAGCACACAACTCACACCAAGTGACCAGGATCATCATCATTCTCCTGCCACAGCATTAGCAGCCTTGTTTACTGGAAACCTCATTTCCAGATGTATTGAGTAAATGCTGATCCTTGGGGATTCACTGGAAATTGCAGGTGATTACAAAGCCTAAAGACCAGACTGTCTGTCATGATCATATTTGAGCTAAGTAACAGAATTGCACAAGCAGCTTCAAGAGCATATTCTGAACACAGAGGGATCAAACAGTTGTCAGGGAGAGCCCAAGGAATCTTTGTTTTCATTGCATACTTAGAACATTTTGTCTCTGTAAGACTGGGTTTATAGATATAACAATTAATAAAAGCTTGTGATTTGTTTGCAAACTGAGCGCAAAGGAAATAATAAAACAGAGTGACAAAGCACTGCTTTAAGAACTCCTGGAAATGAAATAACACAGGGAATTAGCCATGCTTGTGCCAAGGCTCCTGTCTGCAGGGCAGAGCTGCACACCATGAGATGATGGGGGTCATCTCACAAAACCCAGCAAACACCTGGGAACAACTGGGATTCAGGACCAAAAATTGCCCACTTGCACATCTACTTGTTTCCTGGCATGGCTCTCTTGGTAGTGTGCTCTCCTGGAGACCAGAAGGAACCCAGAGAAACAGGGTGCTCTCAAGCAGGTAAATCTCACCTGAGTGAAGTTCTTCAAACACTCCAAAAATGCATTAACACCAGTTCTGTGCTTAATGAAAAATAAGCAGTCTCAACTGGCAAAACCCCAGTAAAGACCCTCATCATACTCCCAGTGTTGCTCCATAATCAGCACATTATGGCTGTCAAAATTACTTATCCGATACAATGAGAGCTTACTTGGCAGATTATAACTACTTAAAGAGCCATAATTGCACAGAGATATGCAGCTGAGGAACCCTTGAAGAATTTTGAATATTACACATTTGATAAATTAGATGATAATGAAGGGAAAGTTATTAAAGCACTTCTCATTTTTCACAAGTTGCGATTTTCAAATTACCAAGCGTGCCAACTTTTATATCTATAAACCACATTCTGCAGATAGGGTAAAAAAGCTTCCCAGCTGTGGCACTGGTACAAGTGTGGGTGATAAAGTCTGAAAGGAACACATTTGGCCCATTTCAGGTGGAGCAGCAGCTCCTTCTCTTTTCCAGAATTCAGGGAATTCTCAGAAGAGTGTGTGTGGGTATGTGTGCGCTGCAGAGAGCAGGTGGGAAAACGCCAATAAAACCCAAACATACAGAAACTTCCTGGCTCGAAAGGAGATGAACCCTTGCTACCTGCCCCTGCACATAAGGAAAGGCAGTGACACCAAGGAGTGACTACAACTTTAATCATGTGCCAGCTTGACTGGTCTTTTGGGATGGTTTCCTCGGATTTCCTTTCTACAGTGGAACAAATGTGTGAACCCTGGGGTACAAAGACTGCTTACACCATTGCACTCTGCTCCAGGCAGTCATTTCCAAGATTCCTTTCTCCCCACTCTTTTTTTCTTTTTTGTGAAGGTTTTTTGTTCATTGTTGTTTGTTTGTTTGTTTGTTTGTTTTTGGTGTGCAATAGGGCAGCAGAAGGTGATGGGGGAAGAAGAGTCAAGTGTTTTACTAAAACAACCAGTTTTTCTTTTTCACAGTTTTACATTCTGGGTAGAAGGCAATCAGGTAACAGAACTGATAAGGACCTTTTTCTTGGTTTTAGTGATGAGCTAGATGATGAACTAGGTATCTCTCATATCAGTTTACTCATAGCATTGTTCCACTGACTTCAGGAAATTGTTGTCTGTTTCTACAGCTAGAAGGGAACAAAATAAGCACAATAATGCCTGATGACAGCTGCAAACGAGGCATTTTGAGAGTGAATTCCAGAGAATTAATGCCTTTTTCCACTATGAACAACACACCAACATTTATTGTTTCAATAGTGCCTATCCACGGTACATGTAAAAACTGTGCCTTGCACAGTCTGTGTAATTCAGTGGAGATCTCCAAAGCATAATTTAAAAGTTATTTTTACTGCTACCAGTCGTTAGTACTGTGACCTATAAATCAAGGATACATGGATACAATCACACCCAGAAAGCGATTCTGTTGGCCATGACAGAAGAATAAACAGGTGTTTTTACACAGTATCCAGGGCATCTGCCCTGAATTACCTTCTCTTAGCCGGCAAATGGAAGTAAAATATGGATGTGGAAAGGATTATATGAAAACACAACCACAGTGCTACTCTGACAGGACCTCTGGAAGGATGTTTGACAGATTGTGCTATCCAGGAATGAGACATCCCTTTGCTCTGATCATAAGGAAAAACAAACAAACAAACAAAAGGAATCAGAAATTCTTTACGTGATACTAGATTTGAAACAGTGAAAGAACCAATTCAAAATCACAAGAACAAAGTTTCCATAAAACTGATGACAGAATATATAAAACACAGGTAGAACTAGAAAAATCAATATTCATTATTCCATTAATTCCTTGCTCTCCAGAGTAGAAGCTCTGAAGAGGTCACTGCCCACCAGTCAGTCTGTTTTGTTAGAGTATTGTCCTGGTTTGAAAGACAGGTATCTGCCAGCAAAAGCTGGAATCTCCCTTTGAATAGAGAATGTAGACCCCCTCCCTCAGGTTATTATAATTTTGCAATTGGAGGCTCTCAGGCAAAGATTTGGGAATAGGAATAACAGTTCTTTACTAGGAATATTACAAAAAAAAAAATAATAGCACCGAGAGACAAGCAAAACAAAACAAACAAAACCCTAGAAAAACCCTGACACAGTCAGGGATGTGACCTGACACCCTGGATGTCAAGGTGTTAAAAGCAGTCCAGATGAAATTCTCCTGGAGTAATAGATGCAGTTCTGTGGAGTGGAAATAGTCCTGAAGAAAGTCCAGTGGTGACGAGATGACCCCAGTCTTCCTCCAGGCAGAAATCCAGTGGCCAAAACCAGCAGGGTCTCTGGTGCCCTTAGGACCAACTGCCCATGTTCAACTGCTGTTCATCAGGAAAACCTGCTCCACGCCCTTTTTGTTTTGGTCAAGTACCCATACGTACCCAGCAATTAGTTCCCTAGCAAACCACCGGGAAAAAGTTCCACAAACAGAAAGGAAACAGATCCAATCCCCAACAAATATCAAAAATATTTTGTTGCAATGACTCTCACACATTTGATTTCTTGTACTGAATGGTACCATTGGTAGAATGAGAAACCAGGCTTAAGGTGGAGAATAGTCTGGCAGCAATTATTCTGAGATACTCCCTGTGTTTTCAACTCTGTTATGTAAAAATATACAGGTTTATAAATATATATGTTCAACAATTCAGTGGGGCTTTCTGGTTTCTATACTGAAAATGCTACTGATGCTTGACAATGGGGACTTATTTCAACTGAATGTTACAAGTTCCTCCCTCCATTTCTTTTAAAATCATCCTATGAAGCATGAAATTGCATATGAAGTAATGGTACTGCATGAGGCAAAACAAGAAACTAAACAATGATGAAAGCAAGCCTTGCAAAGAAACAGTGGAGGGGTCTGTGAATAAACAATGAAGAGGTTAAAAACGAGATTGCTGCTTCCAGCCAGGGTCAATGAACCTGTAACTCCCAGAACCAAACCCCAGGTGACAGAGAACTCCTTGTCCCCAGAACAGAGGGGTCAGTTGCAGCAGGGGTTGATAGAGAGCAGGGCAGGGGGCAGCAGGAAGGGGTGTCCCTGCCACAGGGTACAGACAGATCCAGCATGGACAGTGACCAGAAAGATTATTATTCTAATCTAGGATTATTCTTTTAACATAGGAATAATTAATCTGTGGAATTCCACACCAAGACAGGTTTAAGAGGGTCAGACAGTCAGGTTTGACTCCAGCAAGATGCTGTAAGAGACTGATAGTAAAGAGAGAGCAGTAACTAAACCAGACTTGTCAAAATCTCATGGAATTAAACCTGCAGTTTATGGTGCCAGTTCTACCTGACCAAGGTTAAACACCAGGTTTAAGTGCTGTTAGATAGACCTGTCTCTTGAAAAGCATCTTTGGTAGTGGAACTAGGGAACAAGTGCAGCTTATCTCTGAGCCATCACTTTGTTTTAAAAAAAAGAAAGATTTTCAAGAGTCAGAACCAGAAAAACTATCAGAAATACACCATGGCAGAAGCTGCACAGTCTATTCTACGCCCATCAGGATTTCCTGATTACAGACACATTTTTGGAACGAGAAGTTCCTATATATACATATGTATTTACTCTTAACTTTGATAACTTTAGCAACCCCAGGGGTATGTGAGGCACATGTAAAGATCTTGCATATCCTGAATACAAGGTGGCCATTTGCCACCACTCCCATCAAGAGGTTACCTGAGGGGCAGATTGCAAGGCTTTGTCCTGAATGAGATACAGGCTTTCTGTGGGGCCTGAATGAGATGCAAGCTTTCTGAATAGGCCCTACAGAACCTCAATACCCCACCCAGAACTCTCTGTCTCCTTGGGTAGCACCACGAGTGTCTTGACATGAGAGGCTCAGGAAATTCTGAAAAGAATTTTATAGACAAAAGTACTTTGCAGGTACTACAGACATCAGTATCTGGTCTGCAAAACCTGTCAGGTTAGAAACTGTCCACAGAACAGACACCCAAATTTTACATGTTTTACTTCAGAAAAAGAAACTTTGTTTTTTTCCTGCAAACTTCAGCATATTCAAATTGGAAATTGCTGAGGCACAATAAACATTAGAGCTACATCTCCAGTTTTGCAACATCATTATTCACACAATGACTTTTCTTTAAAATACGCTTAAAGTATCTAGGGTGATCATAAAAATCTGTGTTACAGCCATTATATTTCTTAAACAGTTATTTTTGTTGGATGTTTAAACTTGCAGTGACAACAGGATGATTAAAGGTTAAATTAATTATGTTGCTCTGTGAAATTTTTTAGTTTGTCTGAAGAATTCCTTAGGGTCATCCTAGACCCAAAAACTGAAATACAGTTCAGTGCTTCCCTGCATGACATTTTCTAATTCTGACACTTTTAAATTTCTTTAAATGACTTTGCATAAAGGAGAGGGACACTCCTCTGGGTGAGGGACAATCACAGTGACCTGGCAACATTACTCCCTGTTAGGCAGTGGGGTTTTAATGAGGAGTGTCCTTTCTTCCTTAGAAATAAAACAAAACAAGCCCTTCAAATGAGAAAAATGATCAGAAAAATAGTTTAAAAATACAAAGGAAGGAAAAAACTAACCATTTCTACTGGACCTACTCAGTCACGGATTCTCTGTATGATAGATTAAGCAGTTACACATTGATTTGTTGGTTTTTTGGTAGTTTGTTTGATATGGTGTTTGATTTGCCAGCTCATTCCTCTTTGCCCCAGCTATCTCGTTTTTAGTATCTGTTACTCCTTTGTCTGACGACAGGCAAAGGATCAAAGGACAGACAACAAGGAAAAAAACTGGAGTGGCTGATCATATGCAGTGCATGGCATCCAATTATTCCATACAGTTTGCTTAAATTATTCAAGTCCCTCTGCTGTTGTTTACAACTTTGTGAAGCTTTCTTTCCCCAACAGTTTTTGTGGGAGCTGATTTAAAAGCTATAAATACAAATAACAAGGTGATGTAGTTTAATTGAGGAGTGAGCTGATTCTTCAAAGCCTGACTCATTCCAGTATTTCATATTCAAACCACAGAGTTCAGCCAGAACTGAACAGAAGCAATGTTCCCCATGCCAGAAGACTGAATCAGATTTCAGAGGAATTTAGTTGTCCAAAATGATTTTGTTCTCTATCACCATTAACTTAGCAGCTGGACCTCACCATTACTTTTCAATCTGTTTGAGCTGACAACAGTGAAAGCTGCTAATAAAGAAGCAAAAATGGGTGAAAAAACACATGGGATATAAAGCAGTCACAGCTCAAAGACTTGGATTACTCATTTTCTCCTTCAACAAATCTAGCCTGCTCAGAATAAGAATTCAAGCACATTATGGCTCTGAAAATAAAAACACCAGTTGTTTTTTGTCTCATGAACAAACAAACAAGCAAACAAACCAGGAAAGGAAATGTGAATGTAGAATGAAAAAAAAAATTACATGCATAGCATTCACAGTCAAAATCTACTGTGGAGATAAGAATTGATAAATAAATTATATGACACTTTCTTTTAGAAAGTATGTCTTGTGCTGTTCCCTTACCCTCCTCTTTTATTTTTTAATAGTTGTCATGGTTTAAAAAAGATTTAAAATATTTTTAAATACTTGCTATGAATTTGCATTATGTCTAACAGGCCACCACTGAGTTCACAGGCTGGGTGGGCACCTGCTTTGGACCAGCCTCTCCCTTCTGGGCATTGGAGATCTGCAGACCCCAGAAAGGTTTCCCCTTTTCAAAGGATTATTGCAAGAATGCCTTTCAATGACTCATGAAAATTGCTTTTTAGGAAACTGCCAAATGAGATGTTCATCTCCGAACAGCCACCAAACAAGTCCTAAAGTAGGAATGTCACTAAAAACCTATTTTTTCTGTGAGTACACAGAAATTCTTGACTGAAAGTAAGTGTAGATCTTCCAAGAAAAAAACAAATCAACATCTCTAGGAATAAGCATCTCTCTTAAGGTTTCTTTTTAACCAACTTTCAGCTTTCAAACTATGGATTTAATGATCTCTTCAATAGTACCCAAGACAGTATGAAATATATTGAGAGTTTTTCTTCAGATAGAACAGAATAATCTTCTTCAAAGAATGATTAAATTCCTTCCTCTAAATACAATTAAAGTAGCAGTAAATGCATCTTATCAGTCCAGCTACTTAGGATTCATTTTTCAGAATACATTTCTGCTTATAGAGAAATTAATTTTCTGGTTCTCTATAGGTTTTCCTAGTGAACAATTTTGAATCCATTTACCCATACCAATTCCCCATAAAAGACTTTCAGCAATATTTTGCAGAATAAGAAGTAAAATACAGCATCAATTACTTGAAATTAAATGAAGCCACAAGAGAAATAGTGATTTTTACCCAAATCGCTGCCACCACAACTGCATTTTAAAGCTGTTGGATATTTGTTATTTAAGAACAAATACTTTTTTTTTCTTTTTTTCTTTTTTTTTTTTAAAGCAAAAACTCTTGGTTTCACCTGCTGCACTATGAAAATCTCTGGTCAGAGAAAGCATCTGAGAAAGATACAGTATTTCCTCATGACCAGGCTTCCTTAGACGCCTCTTGGGATGTTGGCTGGAAAGACAGAAACCTGGTCTAGAAAGTGGTTTAACTTTTAAATGCTTCTTGGTGTTTAAGATGTATTTAGATAAAATTGGAAATAAGGATAGTATAGAATTCTTTGTCAAACTGAATCTTTGATGAGAAAAAAAGTACTTTTTTAGATAAGGAGTTGTTTTCACTTACTGAAATTTTAAATGCATTCTAAACTTCTTTTCCTAATTGTGCAGTTCATTAACTGAGGGAAAAAGGTATTTAATAAGGTTTAATACATAACACAATTTTCTGTAATGTTAGTGGCCTCCTTTATATATATGGACCATATATTACACACTTAAAGGTGCTATTTAAAAGGAATTACTTTAAAAAGGAAACAAAATTTCCAAAGAGGAAGTTATGAAAATTTAATGTAGGAAGAGAAAAAAGGAAAAGAGAAATAATAATATATTTTAATTTATTATTTAATTAGATGTTCCACAATGGGAAAAAAAAAAAGACACGAAATATGCAGGGCACCAGGGGAAAACCATGCAGAGTTTCAAAATTACAATATGGAAAAATTAGACTTTTTCCATCACTATGCAGTTCAGTCTGCAGCATAATGCACATTTTAATATTCAGCTTCAAAGGATTGTCCTTAATGGCAGCATTTCATTTTTTTTCAGGAAAGGCAGATGAGAACTAGGTGGAATGGAAACATAATGGCAATTCTGCTATGCCAAAATATATGTAATTCAATTAGCACACATGGCTGAAACCTCAAATGAAACTAATGAATTGCAATGTCCAATATGCCTTTTAAACAATTTAAACTACATCATTATTAATGTAATAATTAATGCTCCTAGTAATTGACAGGCCCTGCTTCTGTTGCCATTAATGTATTCATTTACTTGACAGGCTGTTCTTCACTACAGGGAGAGTGACTTTGAGGTGTTTTCCATTAGGCAGGAAACGGTTAAGCAGCAGAAATACATGAACATTTCAAACTAACTCATGGTGTAGAAAATCAAACAGTTTTTGCAATCAACTGGTTTTGCTAATAATTCCACTCCACTGTGCCTTGGTGGACAGCACCTGGGCATAGAGCACTGCATTTTACTAACACTGAAAAATCTTTTTAGTGGTTTTTGTATGAGACACTACATAAGACTTCATACTGCCCAAGACCCCACAGGATTTCAAACACAGTTCACTTAGGCACTCTGGGGGCAGAGTCTCTAAAGGCACAGCTCAAACTCCTTCTGCCATGGCAACTCCCACACATGAAAGAAAAAATGCAAAAACAAATTTAGGAATATCATTCCATTAAATGTAGGACAAACAGCTACTTCTTCCATCCACCAACCAGACACCTGGAGTGGCCGCTCTGTGAACAGGGACTCATCTGGAACTGCATAGTTCACACAGGATCTGTGAACACACAGATTCCATCTCTTCTGGACCCTGGAGACCTGGGCAGACAAAAGGAGGGTCATTCACAACTTCCTACAGCAAAGTCATTTGCTGGGGTATCCAGTTGACCAAGGGTAAAAAGAAACAGCAATATAAAAACCCCCACCTGATGCAACTTCCCCAGCCACTTGTGTTTGCATGGATAAAAGCAATAAAATATGGCTGTATTCCCACAGATAAAGCTAGCTTCTTTTCCATGTCAAAACATTAACTTCAAATGCCAGAAAGAAAGATATTAGTTTGTGAATTAAGTATTCAAAAACAGAATATTAATTTCTTAATATAATCCAGTTCTAACCATTGTACTACTGAAAAAGTAATTTGAAAGTATAGAAATCATCCATGAATTTTAATTAGAGTCTATCAGAATCTGGGTATCACCCTTCACCTCTTCTAAACTCACACTAAGTCACTGCTCTCTTATAGAATATGTTAGAATCTCCTGAGTGAGTCAGACTCCCACAGACCAGAAAAAAACCAAAAGCCAGCCACACTGGTGGCTTGGTTCATGGAGGTTTCTGCTGCAATGATCTGATGTCCTTGAGAACTTCTAGGTGTTTGTGTAATGCCTGAAAAATCTACCTGCTACTCATGGGAAAAGAGGTTTTTCCAGTAGCTCTACATTATGAATCATATTGGAATATAACTTGTTTTTAAACCCTGACAAATCTGATATATTCCCTCCATGTTGAAAAATCAAGAGGTCATTTTTCTTGAACAAAACTCTATTGGAAGTAAGTAATTTTAAATATTGCTGAGGTCTCTGAAAATCAGTGAACAAAAAGAGAGTGCTCAATGCCCAGAAATAAAAAGTGTATGGTTGTTGGAAAAGAAATGTTAAGATACATTGTTGAGGATGGTTAGGATTGTTAGGATACATGTTAAGATACAGCCTCCCATTATGGGGAAATATTTTTCATCTGGAATTCATTAGCTCTTGACACACACTTCTCATCTAATAACTTACATCTCTCTTAAAGATTCCTTAAAGTAAAATCTGCAGAAATAAAGCACAAACCCTTTAATTGGCTTTTGTGTTGCTGGCTGAGATTAAACATGAAAAGTATATGGGAAAAATTATTTAATGCCAGTAACTTGATCATTTTGGACCAGCAGTGTTTTCCTGCAAATGCCTTTTAAAATTCGCAAATAGAAACTGAAATAATTATTTGAAATTTCTGATATATGCATTTCACAAAAACCTTCTGAAACATTTATCAGTTTACCACTCCAAAACATATAGTACACAGGCAAATGCCAATTTACTAGCAGAGTAATATTATGGGGTTTTTTAAATACCAGGAAATCATAAAAAATATTCTGAGATGGAGTTCTGAGATTTTATTCCTATTTTCTGGTTGATAAAAAGAGGCAAATAAGGAATAATCTTTATTTTATTATACAGTCAGTTAAATGTGTAAGCAAAAAACACATTTGCAGGGGAGCAATCCTCCCCTGCCAGGAAGTTTTCCATGATTTTATTACAGCAGAAAACCAAAACAGGCATTCTTTCACTTAATTAAAAGAAAGGATAAAAGAAATCTTTTGAACCAGTCAAAAAGACCTGTAAAACACTCTGAAAAAACACTATGTGAAAACAAATATAAAATTATCAATAACATTATTTTTTTACCTCTCAAGTGTGTCCCATGTATGCAGGATGATCTGACTGAACTACCTTTATTGGTTTTTGCCTTTCTTTCTCCCGCATCTAAATCAATATATAAATGTATTGGCATTTCTTTAATGGGACTGTATTTCTTGCTCTAGCATATGTGATCAGATTGAAAAGCACAGTGAAATTGGTGAAGTCAACCCCTCATTTCACCATCTTATTTGTGACAAATAAATTTTAAGAGCCAGAATTCCTCTCTGACGTGCCCAGGTGAGGTGGGAAGGCCTTGAGATGACACCAACACACAGCCTCTATTCTCACTGCTCACTCTCACCCCACACTCACTGTGCCTTTGCCTCAGTTGTTCACAGAAAAATACACATGGGAGTGTGTACTGAAACAGACTGCAAGCTGAGCTGGGTTAAAAATAATTCTTAAAACCAATGCCAAGTGTTCACATTTTGACACAACCCTCAGGGGCTTGGAAAAGCCTTTTTAAGACTGTTTTCATATCCATAACCAACCCACTCAAGTAAAAGCAAATACTGGTTGGGCTCCGCCTTTTGTTCCAACACTCATCTGTGTCTGTTTCACAGACAAAGAACTATGACTTAGGTTTGTAATCTCACTGATGGTTCCGAGATTAAATCTACGTATAACTAAAGGCAGAAAATCATTAGGGCCATGTTTCAGGAGCTAACCTAAACTGACTTCAGTTTCCAGGCCTACACAGAAAAGTTTAGGCATTTTTTGGTGTCTTTATTTGGAAAACAAGAAGAGAAGTTTCCTCATTTTTTTTGGTATGAATTGAGATTTGCTGTTAGTGCCTATGGAACACGACTTCTTTTTTCAGAAAAAAAATTGTGTTTAAATGCACTTCCCCACGAGAGAAAAACTGGGTACTTCAATTGAATAGTCATATCATTTTATGAGCCTGCAAATGTAACATCTATCTTCTCCCTTTCTCCCTCTTGTTGAAGGGCTGGTGAGATTTCTTTTTCCCCTGCTTTTCCTATAATGGTGGTCTAAAGGCAAAGAGACTATCCTGCAGCCCTTCTCTGGGGAGCAGAGGATGAGGAGGTGGGTGAGGAGAGCAAGAACTGCAATATATACAGCAAGAAACTGTACAGACAATTACAGTGGGAAAAAATAAGCTGAAATGTAATCCACAAAGGGAAAGCACTAATCAGAGCAGGGAGTTAGTGTAGCTCAAGATGACTTAGATTCACACACGTGAAATGAGACTGGCAGATGAAACCTAACTCAGAAAATATTGCTGTTGTCAAACCAGAGTCTTTTACTTGAGTGCATCCAGGTTAAAGCCTCCCAGCTCCCTCAGCTGCTCATCACAGGACTTACAATATGTGTAAGTAACCTCTATGACACAAGTTATACTGCTTGGCAAGAATTTGTCCTGTTATTCATGTGTAGAACATTAAAAACATTCAAAGTATCAGAGAATCACTAAAAATGAAACAAAGCATGAAATAGCACAGACACAAAGCTTTAGCGTGTTGTTTGTTGCCATTTTTTAACTGCCCTTAGATTTGAAGTAGCCACAAATTGTAATTCAAGAACTATTTTCTCAGGAACAACAATGGGAGGTGGGTAAAGAGGAAGAGAATAATGCTGTGAGGTACCATGTGTGCACTGCCACAGTGAGCTGGTGTTAGCTCCAATAGATCTTTGCCCATCCTGGGCCCTGTGGATGGGAGTCCTCGTGATGCAGTCTGAGGTACCTCTGAGGTACCCGTGCCAGTTGCGCACTGCTCCAGCACCTCCCTCTAGCCTTAGCCAATCAACCCAAAAGATTGACTCAAATTTTTTTTTTTTAGTATGTGTTTGTAGAGACATAGAGTATTTAAGAGAGCAACGGACTCCACAGAAAAGCAATGGCAAGTAGGTGCAAAAATATATCTGTGTGTATTTTGTCTCTCATAGGTAAAAGCAACATTTAATCATAGTGATTCTGCAAGAAAAAGTAGGGCTGGTCTAAAGAACAAAGATTTATCTGATATACAAAGAAACCAAGGATGATTTCTCAGAAGTATTAAAAAGCTTAATTGGGTTGTGATGATGGAATAAGAAGTCCTTTCAACCACTTTTATAACATCAGCTCCTAGCAACCAGAGTTATTCCTACCTCACACTCCTACCTGCCAAGGCACAGATATAGGACACAATCTGTGATACAGCTCATAATATCCAAGCAGGAAATTGCAAAATTATGGACAATTCACTTCCTCTGTGCAAACAGCCCCATTTCCAGCACCTGCAGTTTTGAACTGTAGAATGATAGCATGCCAAGTTTGTGCCAATCATGGGTAATTGTGGGACTAAATAAGTAACAGGGGCCCTAAAGGCAAGCATAGGCTAAAAAGCTTATAATTTTGATTTTAAATGTTAAGTCACCCAACATTCCCTTAGTGAAAAACTTCCATAATATTTTGAAGCAGAGATATTATGTTCTTTATAAAAATATTATTTCCTGTTGTGTCTTCCTAATGGAAGTCATATAAGCACTTGGTCTTGCATTGTCTTTCTAACTTTTAGTACTTAGAACCCAATATTAACTTATCAGCTGCCCAATATCTATCTGTGTCTATCTATGCCTCTATCTGTGTGATAGAGGGAATCAAGGGTAAGTCTTCTCAATTCAACCAAAATGGGAGTGCAGTGCTCAGTTTAAAAAGTACTTTGTGCCATTCTCATTTTTCACACCAGTTAATTCTGTGACAAATGTCCCAATTTTGTGACTCACCTTTGACACCCTAACAATACCTAACAACATTCTTCCTTCTCTATTATCAGGAGAATCTCACAGGCTCTTTTTACCCTGCTATTCTTCTGTCCTTGTGCCCTTTTATCACAGATCACAAAGCAAAGATACACTCCTTATCTACTCCTCTTATCAGCCTGGGTAACACATCCCATCATGTCCTTTGATGCAAACTGCCTGCTCAGCCTGAGGAATCTCCATCTTTCCTCTTGCAGGGTAAGGACATATTACCTTTCCTTGACTCATAAAGGATCAAACCAAACCAAACCAAACCACATTCTCACCATCACTTGCCTATCCATACATTTCTCTGGCTGTTTGGTGGCCCTGATAATTCCATGTATTGTTTCTTAAAGCTGGAAGTCTTGTAAAAAATTCCACCCCATCTACTCCGAGAATTTACTGTGATCTCCCAAAGTTAACAAATCCCTGTCCATTTAAAATGTGGAAGGTTTGGTCTCAAATCCTCATGCAATGCACGTTTGAGATTCTTCAAGCATTCAACTCTACGGATGATTGCAAAATTTACACAACACCACATTCACATTTCATAAACTTGTAACATTTCCTGTGTTTGAGACATTACTCCTCTACTACTTATTTTTACAACTGGCCAGAAAATTCAGATAAGCATGTGACTTGGCATTAAAAAATAACAAGTATTATCTGAAATATTTTGGGTTTTTTTTAAACAATTCATTAAGCAACAATAAAATAATTACCAATAACCTTAACTATATTTTATACAATGCAAAGAATGCTGAATATATTAGTTCTGTAACACCTAAGAGTTAAATACAAACTGAGTATGTGCTTTTTGGTCTCAGCTCAGTTTAAGGTATTGTTTCATAATATTATACTGATTGCTCTGTGAGACTAAAGATAAAAAAAGAGAAGGCAAATTTTCAGCTAATAGACACTTTTAGTTTGGGTGTGGCAGGGCCTGGGATATGATCAAGAGAGACAATATTTGCAAAGTACCTTATAAATTTTTTTTTTTTGGTTACTCTCTTATGAAATGTATTTTCCCTAATGTTATAAAAGCACGTACGTGGTATTGTTTTCATTTTTATGTCATGTCTGAAGGCTGAAAATCTCCCTGGTTCAGCTGACAATTAAACTTTACTTTTTTGAGGCAAGTAGCATGGACATATGAAGAGACTCAATAAAACAGCTGAAGTGGCTGTGCATTAAAGGCGCTTGTCACAAGCATGGCACTGTTCCAGCATTCCAGCTGCATGGCACAGAGAGGCTCCAGTGCCTCCAGCACATTCTTCATGCTCTCCGTTGTGTTTCGCCCCCTCTGGTTACCGTCGCACCTGTAAATTGAAGTGGATTTGTGGGGGGAAAGCAAGACAATCCAATTCTCAGCCTACTTTGGAGCCAGCCTGGAAAGAGGTGAGGTTCGTGAGTCCATAAAAGCAGCTCTTGCTCCTGTGTGAAACTGCAGGGCTGTGTCAATCCCAGCTCTGCCACTGCTCTCCCGACACTGCAATGGCACCACAGGAGCAGTGGCACAGGTCTGGGGTTGCAGGCTCCTGTTCAAAACAGCCTCACCATCCTTTAAGAGACAAATGTGCAGTCTGCACACCATGAATGCAGTAATGGTGTCCCAGTTTGCAAGACAAGATGTATTCTATTTGCCATCTCTTTGGCAGTTGTCTTCTGTTAAATGGGCATTTTTCCTCATCTCTTCCACAACCAATCCTCCCTCTGGGGAGACATCTGCTGATAAGAGGCTGTTGAATGTCACTGCATGACTGATAAGGACTATGGCATCCCATTGGGAGATGCTCCGCCCAGAGGGAGGAGCCAAGCATTCCTAACAGAATATCATCTAAGGTTCTGGGGACAGCAATTCAGGCTTTTTTTTCCCCCACTGGATTCCCAGAGGAAACAGCTGCCTCTTCCACTGGATCTTCAGAGGAAGACTTCACCCTTTCTACAGGATCACTGCTCCAACAGAACCACATCTGACCCTCCAGGAGGACTGCAGCCACAATTCCAATTGGACTGCTACCAACACCCTGACCAACAGGGTGTCAGGTTGTATCCTGACTCTGTCAGTGTTGTTTTGATTTACTGCATTGTTTATTTTATTTTCTTCCCTAATAAAGAACTGTTATCCCTGCTATCCCTATATCTTTGCCGGACAGCCCCCCTTAATTTCAAATTTGTAACAATTCAGAGTGTTTACATTTTCCATTTCAGGGGAGGCTCCTGCCTTCCTTAGCAGACACCTGTCTTTCCAAACCAAGACAAATGGTAACCTCAGCAAGGCACGAAATTTAATGTGAAGATGTACTGTGACTGCAGAGCAGAAAACTTGCCCCTGCTGATTGTGCAGGATGCAAGTGTTCAGGGTAAAGGAAACAGAAAAGGCTGCCATAGCCATACGCTGTGCAAGACAACAGAAAATACCAATGAAGAGAAAAAGGAAAAGCGAACAGAAATGCAGACCAAAGTTTGGCACATGAGTGTTGTTCCACAGTATAGAAAGCAGCTGTTAGACTTTCATCTGGCCTCTCATCCTACTTAGTACACAGAATTTTACTCAAATTATGAACCAAATGTGATTCTCTTAACCCCTTCTTTCAACTTCTTAAAAAAATGCCACAAGTTTTCACATCGACTTTATACACAGTGGTTACGCTATAAAAATATTTAGGGCTGGCTTAAAGCCAGACTTTTAAGTATCAGTCCTTGGTTTAAAATATCAACCTTGCAGGGGAAAAATGAACTAATTTCAATAAAAACACACACCACCACCATTCATTAGCCAGATGCAATTCATTCAAGGAAGAAAGGAAGGACTGATGAACATTCCAATCAATATTCAAGATTTGAGGTATTTCCTAGGTCACAGAAGGCACTTGAGCTTTCTCTGCAAGGTCACCTCTCTCATTCCCTAAGTGCAGGCAAGAGGAGAGCAGTGGACATTGTTCCTCTTGTCTTCAGGAAGGTTTTCCACCGTGTCTCGGTAACATCCTCACTGACAAACTGAGGAAGTTCAGCCCAGGTAAGTAGACAGACAGCAAGGTCCATTAAAACTTAAGATTGGAGCACCTGACATGCGAATACTTGAAGTGGTCAATTTTAACCTGGGATTCATTCTTCCACTCACATTTGGCTGACATTTAACATCACTGGGAGGAAACATCTCAACTTAGAAGAGGAATATTAAGACACTTTACAGGCACTGAGCACTGGGAGAGGATAATCAAATTTTCAGGTATGTTGACAAGACTCACCTCACTATCAGGGTAGAAATAAAATAAATAACAGGAAACTGGAGGGAAATAACGCAGAGCGGAGCAAAGGATTCAGAGAAAATAAATATTGCAATACTCTGCAGCAAGGTGTGATGTGAGCATGTTCATTATTTAAAAACATAATTCCTTGGAAAGGCATTTTAGTTGGAATACACAACGTGCCCTCTTGGACTTGGATAATACCAGGCTGTACTGCAATTTATATCTTACACAAAATATGTGGAACTAGATATTCTGAAACTAAGAAAAAAGTGTGACCACAGAGTGACCCAACATCTCTTAAAACACAAAAATATTTTCCTAAAGAGGCAAAAAATATTTACTATTTTAAAGGATGTACAAGAGGACAAAGGTTCTCCATGTTATTAAGAAATTCTATGGGGTTTTATATATTTAAATTGTTATGTTACTAGTAGAATGGTTGCTTTCCAGTAGAATTAGACCAACATCGATTCATTCCAAACCAAGAGAAAGAATCTGATTTTGCCATATTGCTGGTTTTGTCACAAAAAATAGAAGGCAGTTTTGTCAAATCTTAAGGAAAAGTGGATCTGAGGAGAGGTAAAATTGCATGAAATAGCAACCAGTTTTGTGGGGGGAAAAAGCCTCAAAGAATAATTTTGGGTAGTTTTCCAGAGCTCTGATGAATACCATAATGAAAGAAAATGAAGGCAGACACTACAGAACGGAGTTATAAAAAATCCTGATGAAAGCACATTCTTGTTTCTTTGTTACTGCTCTCTGAGGAAGAAGAGCATTCATTTACCAGAAGGAGGGGTATTGGAGATGCTGCTTTGGGGAGTCAGAAGCCATTTGGAATGACACTGAAAAAGCTTGCGTAAAACAAATGAGATATTAAACTGAGAAACAACAGAGGGCCCCCGCTACTGACGGATTTCAAAGCGCTCTGTTTAGCAGTGGTGAACAACGGTGTATGGAAGAAGATAATGTCTGTAGCAATCTGGCAATTGTCTCTTCTGGATCTCTGCAGAGAGGCTAAAATATAGGTTATGTGGTTTTTTTCAAACATGCTGTAGAAAAAAGAGAGGGCCTGCTTCTACCTTTTTCTATCAAAAATATGCTTAGAAAACATTTTGCAGGAGTATATTTTGAAGATACTGCTGTCTTCTTTCTTTGTCATCTCTTTATTGAAGTATTTCTGTTAGGCAGGGAACTCATTCTGGTAAATAATTAACATGCACCATGAAAACTACTATAAAAAGATTACACAGGTTTCTACTGTGGTGTTATGAACATTTTAATAATTTCTTCACCTTGTTGGTAAGCTATGTCACTTCATATAGTATTTGACAGTAGGCAAATATTTTAGGGTGTAGAAAAATCAACTGGCTGCTGGAAACTCACAGCTTTATTTTCTCTGACTTTTTATTGTGTGCTATCTCCAGTAAAACAGTGATGCTGATGCATTTTTAATCTTCCACCCTACAAGGCACAGAGCCAGCAATGAACACTTTTTATGCCATGAGTATGTACACATGGGCTTGCTCTTTTCCCCTCTAGAAAGCTTGGAAATGGAGAAGAGCCTTCATGCTTTCAGCCACCAAAGAGGTGTCTCTTTTCTGCCTACCCTTAAACATCAATATGTTTGCTGGGCTGTAAGTCTGCAAGCTTAGACACTTCTTTAATGCACAGTTAGCATGTACAGGGTACCAAACACTCTGTAGATGTGATCCAGCAATTTATTACATTGAAATATCAGTGTCTTTCAAAGACATGCAGCTTCTCACACAGGGAGAGCCCCTCCATATTTATATATTCACTTCTGAGCCAGGGAGCTGCAAAGGCCTAGAGCACTTGCAGAAATGACACTGGCAAATGGGGAGGCAGTAGCAATAAGGCAGCTTTCTCTCATGCTCATAAATAACTTGATAAATGTCCTTCAGTCACTTCCAGAGCATTGTTTTCTAACTGCTTTTGAGAAGACAGACTCAGCTTCAGAAGCAGAAGTAACTTAACTCCAGAGTGCTCGTCTGCTTGCTGGATTAGAAGCCCTGGCACCTGGTGGGTCCAGCTGTGCCCTTATAACCTGTGCCTCCTTTCCAGTGCAGGGTGAACTCTTGTCCAGTCTGATCTGTATAAACACATCAGGATTATTCCCAGGGGAGTTCCCTTATGCAGCTCCATGGGATGATTTTCTGGCTTGTACCACTGGGACTAAATTTAAATCAAGTGGGAGATTGCTGCTTTTGGCCCATGGGTGGGGTGTGTAAACACACAAATAACTGTAAGAAATATCTGCAAACATACAAAAATCTGTAGGAATGTCACAGGATTTGGTGAAGGGACAGAATTGGTGAACTTTGACTGGAACAGGAAAGAATAGAGTTGAAACTGTTGGAATACAAACTCTCAGACTCAGGACCTCTCTAATTCATCTTCATTTGGAAACTTATAGGAGACATTGATCTCAGGCAGGCAAAGAGAAGATGAAGAATGTTCTCCTCGTGCCCTGGGGGCAAAGCAGGGCACATGGCCATGCATCTTCCCTTCTCTCTTGGTGCACAGCTCCCTGTGGGACTCTCACTTGCTTTATTGTCAGTGCTTTTCAAAAGGATGGCTTTTCGTCTCTATTTTTGTCTTCTCCTGACAATTATGCCTCTCCCTTTAGGCAAGAGAAGGAAGTATTTTTTTAGCCTGAACCAAACCTCTAGACTTAATTTTCTTGCCTCAATTCACTAATTATAACAAATGACTATAATTGCTCTTCTGGTCAGTCTTGCCCTGACCAGTTCATGGTAGAAAGTGGAATAAATTCCATGCATTACAATCAGGGTAATAGGCAGAATAAATAAATGGTACAAATTGCTATCAGATAGCATCTTGGCCTCAATTTTCACCAGACTACTTAAAAATCTGCCTAACTTCATTTTTATAGACATGTAGCATTTACATGTCCTGTATTTTTTTAAATACGTAGGAGTTAAAAGCCTGATGATAAAGCAGGTTGTATAAATTCATATTACCTACAATATCATTACTGCCTACACAAAGCTCAAATATTTGACTTTTGAAACTGATTCTTGCAGACAAAGCAAAGATCTGCCAGAGAAAGTTTGGATCTGGGCTAGCCTACACACTGAAACGGGCTTTGTTGTGGCCTGACTCTTCTCCTGCAGGAAGTCTGTGCAGTACTCTCACTGGAAGCTCCCAGAGCTGCCCAAGTGGGCAATGCCAGATTTCCTGGGATAGAAGCCCTGAGCTGCCCAGCTATCTGCACACCTGATCCCTTCCCATTCATCTTCTTTAGAGACTTCACAGTGTGTAAGGTGTCTCTGAGGTGGCTTTTTATTAGAGCAGAATCTTGAAAAGAAATAGCTATAGGGAAGAAAGGAATAAAATTAATTCCAAGTCCTAAGTAGCCCATCATCCTTCTCATCTTCAGGTATCCACATGGAAAAGAAGAAGGGGGAGTTTGGTTGCAAGGATCCAAGGAGTTTTACAGCCTGTACATGCAGGAAGCTGGGAGAACATTCCCAGCAATGTGGCATATTGTCTTTCATGCTGTTATGGAGATTTTGTTAATGGGATTCTGTGAGAAATGCTGTTCGCCAATGAGACATGTTAGAACAATCAGAGTTTGCTCAGATTTGCTTTTCAGGCCACATTTCTGAATTCCACGCTACCCAAGAGCTCCACATCCTTGGTAACTTTTGGCAGAGGGTAGAAGTTGCCATACATCAATACCTCACAGGTTTCCTAACTCCAACCGGGACCTGAAGCATCAGAATGAAAAAAGAACCTAATTATGTGAGGTTTATCTTGTCTGCACCAAAAGGTAAAAATATCCTGTTGTTAGTCCGGCTTGCTGTGATCCCTAGTCCGGCTCGGCTGGCGGGAGCACAGCATAAGAGAGAGGAATAGGTGTGATGAACTTGCCTAAAATTAAAGATCTTTAATAGCAAAATAACAAATGAAGAAACCATGCAATTTGAGGTGCAAGATCCCAAGACAAGGGGGCACAGTGAACATAACAAGATGTAGGGGTATTCTGAGGGTGAGGGTCCAATCACCAACACGAACTCGGAACATGACCTTAAATGTGACAGGTTCTGAACTAACTGAGAACAAGAACCAGAAACATGACCTAATCTAGAATAGTTCCATTAACATGCCATTAACATACTGACTCCCATGACCACACTCTTCTCGCCATGACCTGACCAGATATCTCCCTTTCAGTATTCCACTTCCCATGGTCTCAGGTTGATGCCTCCTGTGTATGCTACCAAGGCTAAAACACTACTCATCCCAGCCAGCTGCATTCCCACAATATCCTAAAAATATAAAAGTAGAGAATTTTCAGGTCAGCAGATCTGAAGCAGCAATGTCAATATTTTCCATCAATTTCCTTACACTGAGGATTTCAATCTAAACTGTAATATTATAAAAATCAGTTAATTTTTTTTTCACTTTTATCTTGCTCCTTTTATTTTTTTTTTATTATTATTTTTTATCAGACACTTTTTAGTGGGTGCACATATGCAGACTTTATAAAATGGGTGTTTCACTTTAGTGGATACACACA
The DNA here is from genome assembly GCA_013400575.1 of Peucedramus taeniatus. Classification (NCBI taxonomy): domain Eukaryota; kingdom Metazoa; phylum Chordata; class Aves; order Passeriformes; family Fringillidae; genus Peucedramus; species Peucedramus taeniatus. The sequence continues at coordinate 36,263 of WBNO01019842.1, read as the reverse complement.
AATAGACTTTATAAAATAAATGTTTCACTTTGGGAATACAGCTTAAGGTCTCTGATAGTTTAAATAATTTAAGAGTTTCAGGGTCTTTGTGAATTGGTCTGTAAAAATCCACTCTTTTCTCACTAGTTATAGTGAGGATATTTAAAAACAGTATGAAGGCAGTAGCGATGGAATATAAAGTCCAGTTTTTGTCCATATAAACATCTAGTAAGAACGAAAAAAGTACTTCCAGAGTGGTTTTATTGATTGCTATAGCAGCATGCAGTGGAAGAGTTAGTGTATTTATATGCAGGATTATATGGATAACTGCTAAGCCTGAGTGCATCCCTAATTTTGCTGAAGATAATTTTCTCTTTGTCCTGTGCTGAGCACATCATGTTCAGCAGCCTTGGCTGCCATTCATCTCTCAGCCTCAGTCACAGGCAGCTCTGGGGACAGTATGCAATTTGGACATATTTGGAGGTGCCTGAGGTGATTGTTTACCTGTAATTGCTGTTCCCTGAAATATGTGGTAGCAGTAGGATCCCTGCACAAACCTCCCCATCCAAAGCAGAAGTTCCACCATTTTCAGCTCAGAGAAGCTGGCTGTGTATTTATTCACTCGTGGGCAGAGTGGCCTCATGCTCCAGCAAGCAGCCATCAGCCAGGAGTTGGATGCTATCGACTGTATCCACTGAGCCTGCTGGATCCACCTCCCCACATCCATGTATAGATTTAGCATCAGTTTCTCTTCAAAGTTAATAAAGAGTAATTATTGCCCTCCTGGAACCATTAACTGTGTGTCTCTCAGCACAAATGCATCACACTTGTTGGGGACTCTGCTTCTTAACTCCTGCTCAGATGTTTGGATGTGTCCTTTCATAGGAGGGAGGGGGTCAATTAAACTGTCTGAAGTTGGCTTCATTAGTCCTTTGACACTGATAGAAGCATTTGAATTACTGAGGAACTGAAGTGGAATACAAATGTAGCAACATTCAGTAATATTTTTCACCATCTTGGATATAGCATATAGTTTTGGTAAGGATGAATTCTTTTGGAGTACTTCACTCTGTGTTTCTTAGACATTTAAGAGGAAGGAAGATTAAGACTAGTTCACTCTGTATTTCCTAGACGTTTAAGACAAAGAAAGATATGGAAGTAATTTCAGGGGGAGTGGGCAGACGGGGGGAAACAAGCAGAGGACATCCTCAGGGGGGCGTTGAGGGTGAGTGTGCAGGCGGCAGAAAGGGCGTTTATCGGCGTTAAACCAGACCTTCCGATGGATAACTATTTTAAGATCTTCCAGTCTCCCTCAGAGTCCTTCCTGAAGTTTGTGGAAAGGCTGCGCAGGGCAACAGACCTCCAGATCGACAATGAAAACATAAAGGTGGGAATCCTCACTGAGGTGGCTAAGCAGAATGCCAAGTGTAAAGCGGCCATACTCAGCTTGACTTTGGATCCCCCACCAACTCTTCATTCGATGCTGGAGATCTGCGCTAAGAAAGTAACCCAGGACCCTGTCAGCCAAGAAGAAAGATCGAGGACTCCTAGGAGAGTGGCAGCCGTAGACGCCCCAGCACCATCTGCCGTCAATCAGCTGCCATGCACCCCAAAGACGTCGAGACCATCGGGGAAGCCCTCGAACCGACCCTGCCACCTCTGCGGCAAACTGGGACATTGGATGCCCAATTGCCAAATGAAAAGGCAGTTTTTGGAATTTAAAAACAGACAATTAAAAAACTCAGATTCCTGTGAGGGAACACCTCAAAAAAACTAGAGGGGGAGTGCAGTCCCTCCCTGCGCTCGGACATAAATGGGGTGGGGCAAGTAACATCCCGAGGGGGGGAAAGGTGCTCCAACAGCCCACCAGTGCCAAATGTGACACATTTACCAGGCTGGACCTTTCAATCGAACATGACTTTACCTGGTATAGTAAGGCCAATTCTAATGACCCACTCTCTCTATGACTCTTTCAAGCTAGAACTGGCAGAACCCCTTTACATTTGGAACAGTGACTGGCATTTTGTTAGCGTCAACAGCAGCCAGCCAGGTACTTGGTGCCAGATCATAAGTAAGTATGTCATCCTTGGTGATACTAAGCACACACCCCAGGAGATCCACATTGCCCCCGGTCTCACAACATCTGACCCGGAGCAGCTTGTTATTTGGTTATATTGCACACACCCACCAATGTACCTCCCCAAGGGCCAAGTTACAGCCCAGGCCATCCCAGTGCCTGAGCCGCTGTGGGACCTACCATCAACCAGCAACATCCCTCATCCCACAGTGTGCTGGGCTCAGGTGCTGGGCAGAGATAAACTACTAATATCATGTGGGGTACAAAATGGTGCGGAGTACAAGTACATGCAGGGTCTCCTGGACACAGGGGCAGATGTGACGATCATTCCCTCCAGGGAGTGGCCGTCACATTGGGAATTGAAAAACGTGGCTGGACACATACAAGGTGTAGGGGGCATTCAACTGGCCAAACAATCGAAGAGCGTTGTACAAATTGAGGGGCCGAATGGGCAATTGGCCTCAATACGTCCATTCATTTTGGATTATACAGAGCCCTTGTGGGGGAGAGACCTGATGGCCCAGTGGGGGGGTCACAATTGACATCCCTGAGACCCCCCAGGTTTTTCGGGTGGCAGCCACTGATGAGCACCCTACCCAGAAGCTGAACTGGAAAACTAATTTACCAGTCTGGGTAGAACAGTGGCCGCTCAATAATGAAAAATTAAAAGCGCTGGAGGGGCTCGTGGAGGAGCAGCTAAAAAAGGGTAACATCGTAGAAACCACATCACCATGGAATTCGCCTGTCTTTGTTATTAAAAAACTGAACAAAGACAGGTGGCGGCTTCTCCACGACCTCCGCCAAATCAATAATATCATTGAAGATATGGGCTCTCTCCAACCAGGGATGCTGTCCCCAACAATGCTCCCCCAAAACTGGAATTTGGCAGTCATTGACATAAAAGACTGTTTCTTCCAAATTCCTTTGCACCCTGACGATGCTCCACGGTTCGCCTTCTCAGTTCTCGCCATCAACCGAGAAGCCCCAAGAAAGAGATACCACTGGAAGGTCCTTCCCTAGGGAATGAAGAACAGCCCTATGATCTGCCAGTGGTACGTCTCTTCCTTGCTGTCCCCCATCTGTGTAGCTGCAGGAAATGCCATCATCCTGCACTACATGGACGACATCTTGGTGTGTGCCCCAACCGACGATATACTTGCCCATGCGCTTGACCTGACAACCAATGCGTTGATTGCTGCAGGGTTTAAGCTCCAGGAGGAGAAGATTCAGAGGATGCCACCTTGGCGGTACCTGGGAGTCAAAGTTGGAAAGCAGACCATTGTGCCGCAAAAATTGGCGATAAAGAACACCATCAAAACCTTAGCGGATGTCCATCAGCTGTGTGGGTCTTTAAATTGGGTAAGACCTTGGCTGGGTATTTCCACCAAAGACCTGGCCCCCTTTTCAATTTATTGAAAGGGGGAGAGGAGCTTAGTTCTCCTAGGACTCTTACCCAAGAGGCGAAAGCAGCGCCAGAGAGGGTCCAGGAGATGATGTCTGCCAGGCAGGCCCATTGTTACCAACCGGGCCTGCCCTTCAAATTTATCATCTTAGGAAGGTTGCCACACCTCCATGGGGTGATCTTCCAATGGGAGATCACCCAGGTAGGGAAGAAGGACCAGGACCAGAGGGACCCGCTTTTGATCATAGAGTGGGTCTTCCTCAGTCACAAGAGGTCCAAGAGAATGACACGGCCACAAGAGCTGATGGCAGAACTGATCTGGAAAGCCAGAATCCGGATCAGGGAGTTGGCAGAGTATGACTTTGACTGCATCCACATTCCACTTAAATTGGAATTGGGCCAATTAAGTAAGGCAATGTTGGAACAATTATTACAACAAAATTAGGTGCTGCAATTCGCATTAGACAGCTACACCAGACAAATTTCAATTCACCGTCCGGCCCACAGAATTTTCAATATGGAAGTTCAATTTACACTTTCACTAAAAAGTATGCAGAGCAAGGTGCCTCTAAAGGCTTTGACAATGTTTACTGACATGTCCGGAGCATCTCACAAGTCTGTCGTGATTTGGAAGGATCCTCAGACCAAACGGTGGGAGGCAGATATTGCCAAGGTGGAAGGATCACCTCAAGTAGCTGAGTTGGCCGCAGTCATCAGAGCCTTCGAGAGGTTCTCCAAGCCCTTTAATTTGGTCACCGATTCGGCTTATGTTGCCGGTGTAGTGTCTAGTTCAGAAAATGCGATTCTGCAGGAAGTTTCCAACATAGCTTTGTACCAGTTGCTCTCAAAATTGGTGAAGATTGTCTCCCACCGAGAGCAACCATTCTATGTGATGCATGTCAGGTCACACACCGACCTGACAGGGTTCATAGCTGAGGGCAATTGAAGAGCTGATGCCCTGGCTGCCCCGGTTGGGATGGCGCCGCTCCCAGATGTGTTCCAACAGGCTAGTTGGTCACCAGCTCTTTCATCAGAAAGCGCCTGGCCTGGTTCGGCAGTTCCACCTCACGCGCGACCAGGCCCGGGCCATTGTGGCCACATGTCCATCATGTCAGAATCAGGCCCTCCCCTCCTTAAGTGCAGGTGCGAAGCCTAGGCATTCGCACAGCTGTGAGGTTTGGCAGACGGACGTGACTCACGTTCCGTCTTTTGGCAGATTTAAATACGTCCATGTCTCCGTGGACACTTACTCTAATGCTATTTACGCCTCCGCCCACACAGGGGAGAAGGTTTCTGATGTGAAGAAACATCTCATGCAGGCCTTCTCCACATTGGGTGTCCCTAAGGTGGACAATCTGTCAAAACAGATAACGGCCCAGCGTACAAAGCCAAGGATTTCAGGAGCTTCCTGCAGCAATGGGGAGTAGGGCATAAGACCGGCATCCCCTATTCCCCGACAGGCCAAGCCGTGGTGGAGAGGACCCACCAGAGTCTAAAAATGGTTTTACATCAGCAACAGCAGGCAATGAAGGTGGAGTCCCCCCAGGTCCGGTTAGCCAAGGCACTATTTACAATAAACTTTTTAAACTCTTCCTATGAATCCCTGAACCACCCCCCCCATCATTTTAGGCACTTCAGGGAAAACTGCCAGGCTAGCTTGAAAGCCTGTCCTCCTGTTTTAATGAAAGACCCTGAAACCTAGAGGATGGAGGGACCTCACGAGCTCATCAGCTGGAGGAGGGGATACGTGTGAGTGTCCCCTCCCTCCGGATTGAGGTGGGTCCCCTCAAAGTGGGTCCGGTTTTACATACCAAAGGTCTCGAAATCTAAACCAGTGGCACAGGTGGAGACAGCCTGTTGGAGGAGGAAGAGGAGACGCGCCTTCTCTATTTAAGTTATATCCCCCAGGCTTTATTTCTAATATTTTCTGTGTCAGTTTTCTCATTTCAGTGTTTTCCCCCCCGTAACCTGGACCCAGCCCAGGGACCATCCAAATGAGTCCCATCCTTCGGATGCCTCTGCTGACCACCATCTATCCCAATGAGATGTGGATTGCTCCTCGGCCGCAAGCAAATTTAACATCTACGACCGCGGACATCCAAAAGGCCATCAAGATCAGAAGGATCGCCGGCTGGGGATTTTTCAAGGGATGGGGACTCTTGGGCTGGGCCGGGTCAATCATAAAAACTGTGTTATTGATTTTGTTAATCCTTTTGATAATTTTGATCAGTTTGGGGCTGGTAAAGAAGATGATTTCTGAACTAATATCAAGGATGACTTCTCACATCATTCCCCCCACGCCTCCAAACACACCCGAGGAAGACATCTGGATCCTGCAAGAAGCTACAAACCGACCCTGGTTCGCAGGAACCTACACAGGTTTAGAACTGTAAACCCCAGACTGAGCTTTCTTTCATGACGGTTGAGTTCTTCCCTCTTTTTTTTTAAAACAAAAAGAGGGAGATGTTGTAGTGTGTTTTATAAGTTCACCAATTTATTTGTATTGCCCCTAATTATGTGTTTGATATGTTCTATGTACCCCTGTTTCCCTAATGGTTTATCCCAAAGTTGTTTACTGCAGTTTTCCCGCCTTACTCAATGTCAATCTCCTTTAGTTTTGCTTAGTCATTCCCCAGTCTCCACCCTGGCCCTCTGTCTGTCACTCAACTTCCCATCCCTTTTGTCCAGAACCTTCCCTAGGGAGCGTCAAGTGATTGGGCAGGGGCCAGGTTCCTCCCCCCAGATGTACCTGGATTTGTTACCCCCTATGTCAGTTACCCCATGTTCCACACCCTAAGTTACCCCTATTGGTTGGTGGGCGATCCCCTCCCCGGTTACCTCCTCCCTTTAAAAGCAGGTGCACACACTGTGAGGGTGCTCTCTGCGGCTGGTTGCCCTGGAGTTGGGAGCTCCCCTGAGCTCCATAATAAACTCGGATTATAACCCCTGTGGAGAGTCCTTCTCTCTTCCTTCACTGTCGTCTGCGCAGTCCATCTCCTCCGAGGGCGAGAGCCCTAGCTGCCCTCCGGCACACGTGTGCGCTGGACAGTGTCCCCCGCTGCTCGCTAGCATCCAGAGCTGGCTGGGAGTGGTCTGGATGACCGCAGATTATCATTCTGTATAACTAAAGAATTGGTACAATTTTTCTCAAAGATTCTTTGTTCTACAATTTTTTCAAAGATTAAATTATTATTTCCTAGTAATTATACAACTAGAAATGCACAGAATGCAAGTTACTATTTTAGCCTTAATTAGAAAAAGTAAATAAGAAAAGATGACTTAATTCACTTAAGCAAGTGTCCTAATCAGTCTACTGATTTCCTGCTCATTTGAGTCTTCTGCTAATTTCAGGGAATTTACATATCTGATACATTTCCTTTAAATATATTTGATTATTTTCTTTTTGACTTATATGGGAAACCTGCCTTTTTTTCAGACCTAGTTCTAGCATTGCACAATATCCTAGATTTTAAGCCTTAATTTTTTTTTACTAAATTTATCAATTGTACCTAGGGGATTAGTGGTTTGACTTTAAATAGCACATGAGAAACAACTGGAAATCATCTTTATACATGCTTGGAAATTTTGTCAGTGTTCCTCTGGGTAAAGAAGTAGGATAAGATTCTGTTTCATTTAAATGTTAAAAAAAAGTGTTTATGAAGGAAGAAAATCTAGTACTATTTTCATTTTCTTTTCAAATAAATGACAGCTATGGGATTAGTTACATATATGAGCTGAAACTTGTGTAAAACATTTTGATCAGAGTCTGAAAATGTACCTTTTATGAAAGAACCTATACCCTTTCAGAATAAATTTTGAAGCATCATAGGTACTAAGCCTTAAGTTTGTCTCCCCAGCAGTCAGCATTCACAACAAAAGCATTTTTCAGCTACTGTATCCATTTCAGTCTCCCTGGCCTTAAATATAGCTGTTACTGCCACTCCAGTGGGAAGAATTACATGTATTATCTTTATAATCCTAATTTGTCACCTTCTGAGTAACCCTGAATGCAGCTCTTATCCTCAGGTTTAGAAATAAATGTTGCGCTGCAATTGTGTGCAGGAGACCTCCTCCTTCCCAGAGTTTTTGAGTCTTTAAAACACTTGGAATACCAAAAGAATGCTTGTTCTAATTGCTTTTGATAGGTTTTTGTTGGTGTAATTTGTCCTGTTCGGGCTTTATTTTATGTACAATGTCTGTCTGCAGAGTTTTTAGCTTTCAAAGTACCAATCTAGAGTCTTTTCACTCTGTTTTTAACCAAGGGCCACAAATTATGTGGGGGCTGTGGCCCCCACATAAGTGTTAATGTCATTTAGTGTAAAGGTGTGTTTGGTGTGTATGCTGCATTCACCTGCAGAGTACAGGCAGGGGATTGAACACCCCATGCAATCCCAAAGCATGAGCTGAGCATTGCTCCTCTCCTGCTGCCATTGTTTCCTCTCTGGTTTGGCCTCATGGCCCCTCTTTTATTTCACTTCCAGGAGGCCTCTTCCCAACACAACCATCCACTTTAGGATGTCAGGGAAAGGCCCTCGGAATTGAGTGAGTGTGGAGAAACAGCATAGCTGAGTGTGTGGATTCTCACCTCTGGGCTTAACCTGCGTCCAGGCTGATCCTGCACCATCCCTGAGCAAGATCACAGCCTCCTGCCAGCTGAGCACAGTCTGCTGCACTTCCAGGAAAATACTGCACAGGGGGGAATCATGTCTAAAACAGTGAAATACTATCTTAAGCCATGGTGGATATGAAAGAAGCTGTGTTTATAAACAGTTCATCTTTTAGCTTCTCTGCTGCTGCTGCAGTCAGAAAAAAGCATCCCTTTTCAGCTCTGAGTCCCTGAAGAGCACCTTAATGATAGTTGAGTTGTTCAGAAAATAACCACAGCATGTTGGTGGCATGACAGCTGGATTCATTTTGTTTTATTCCTTCAGACTCTCCACTGTTCTGCTAAAATAGCTTTTAGTCATTACCCTATTGAGATTACCGTATCTGAGGTCAACTGTCAGTACATGCCTCTTCCCCCCTTTCATTCACTCATTTGTCCTGGAACATCCTGTTTCCTGCTCTGTGAGAATGTTATCTTCTGGTTTCAAGTAGGGTCTTGTGTGTGTCAAAGCAAGATGCTGCTGTCTCTCAATTGCTGCACTCCACTGACTATATATTCTATTGATTCATAAAGAAAGAATTTCCATTCAGAAAGATTTTATGCTCATCACTTTCTGGATATACTTTTGATTATTGCTCAAAATAAATTTTTTTAAGTCTGTTAATGAAGACAGCTGTCAGATTTTGCCATAGTTAGTAAAGACATACGAGAGGCTTTACTTGACACTGAGCATTTGTAGGAAGATGGACCCAAGCATTTAAAATGGTGTTTGTCTATCTCAGCTCTTAGACCTGGAAAATGCAAGATATAACTCTTAGACATTTGACGCGAGAAAGTTATAGCTCCTCCTTTAATGTTGCACAGGGCTTGCAAAGCACACAACAGCTTTCCTTCATGCCACTATGAGCTGGACAAGGAATTGGAATATGACCATTTTAAACATTATGGAAAAGGGACTTGACTTTGAACTCTGTGCTGCTGATAGGAATCCTTGAAGCAAGAGATTACATCCTGCCTCAGATCAGTGTTTCATGTACACAGTTTAGAGTTCCCTTTGTTTTTCAGTAAATCAAATCAGGGATTTGTTTGCTTTATTTACTCAACGGTAAGCTGGCTTGCTTACCGTTGAGTAAATGGCTTGCTCCTCAGCTGTTGTTGCTGTCATTGATTGTGGATGGTTCTGCAGTGCTAAATGAAGTATAAGCATAGAAGACTTCACAAAATCTGGGTTATTTTCTCCTACATCTCCCAAACACAAGTGTCTAGACCTGCTTTTGTTACTGCTTGATATGCTTTTTTCTTCATTAGATAATTACTTATGTTCAAGTAGGCTTTTGTTTTTCCTTTGATAGTGTAATTCCCTCTTTCTGGATAGAGAGGCTATTAAAAAGGTAATTAAATTAAATAAAGGGTAAACATGCAGAATACAGTGATTGACTGCAGGTGGTAGTGAGCAGAGATGTACTTCAGATATTTATTTATGTGCTGAAGTAGGATCCAAATTGCCATGTTCCTGTAAGAATGTATTGGAACAGAGGAGAGAGGAGAGATCCTGAGTTATGGACTCTCATTAACAATTATTTATAACTTTAATCTTGTTGACTGGAGAACAGTTTTCTTCTGTATGATTATTGACTACAGGCTTGTCTTCTGCAGTATTTGCCCAAGATAACTCTTGATGAATCAGTCTTTCTTGCTTGAAAAGTGTTAATGTCTAATAAGACAATACTTGAATAACAGGATGGTAGGATTGCAACACAAGATGTTTTGCTGGCAGGAGATTTGAGAGGACAACTCTTCCTGAGAGTGCTAAATTTAATCTGAGTAGCACTTGATCCATATTCCTGACAGGTAAAGCTGAATGGTGTTAAAGCATGAAAGAAACTTCTTTTGTGCATGAGAAAGGCAGATAAAATACAATTTAATACCATAGTCTGCAACACAGACAATGGAACTTTGACGTGAGGCAGAGAATTATTTCTCCAGGCAGAGGTGATTCGGAAGGAAGTGAAAAGGTGAAAGAAAGCAAGCTCGGGCTGTGTGAGACTGGACTGCAAAGGCTTTAAGGTACAGAGTAGGAGGAGGCTGGAACAAGCCTTCGACTAGGAAAGAAAAAACATCCAGGGTAGAGTTTGTAGCAATAAAATGAATGAACGAACGAATGAATGAATGAACAGATAAATAAATAAATGTTAAACCATGTTATCATCATGTCTCGGTTAACAAAACAGGTGTCTGCTAGGGAAGGCAGAAAGCCTCCCGTGGAATAGAGAATGTAAACAAACCCCCTCCCTCTGAATTATTATAATTTTGAAATTAAGGGGCTCTCAGGCAAAGACAGGGGAATAGGAATAACAGTTCTTTACTAGCGTGTATAACAAGGCAAACAAAGCACAATAACTATGGCACTAACAACAAACAGAACCAGGGACCCGGTAAAGTCCTCTCGACTGCAGGCACTTCCCCCTTTGGAGCAGGTACCGTCACAGCCGGCAGGAATGAGCAAAATCCCGGGCTGGTGGGTGAGATGTATCAGAAGTTCCGCAGTGGTAGCTGGAACTGCGGGACGGTGCCGGCTGCAGCGTGGAGAAATCCAGAGCAGGACCAGAGAAACAGCGGGGGCGGGGCAGCGGCGGCCCGGCTCCGAGCAGGGCAGGGAGAGGCGAGGTTCAGGATTCCCGAGGCACACGAGCAGATGGGGATCGGTCCCTCAGGGCTGAGCTCCAGCGGGGCCGGTGAATTCTCCCCGCAGGAAAGCGACAGCCTGGCCGTCCTCCTCCGATGCCAAAGAGCGAGACAGAGCGTTTGCCCCCAACCCCGTCTTTTACCTGCCCCCCATTCTCACGCTATCTCTGTACCCCCAAGAGAAAACTCCCAAAATCCAGATGAGTTTCCCCTCCCCTCAAATACCCAGCCATCAGTGCTTCTTACCAACTCAATGGGAAAAGATTCCACAAGAAACAAGGAAAGAACAGGAAAAAACCCCAACCCCCAACACATCAGCATCAAAAAGGTCCTCACAGTATCCAGCTGTATTCCCTCAAAGGCAGAACTTTAGATGTTGTTCATTCATCCCTGATACCAAAGACAAAACAGTATTTTCTCTTTCAGTAACTTTTCTAATACTTTTTTCTTTTCATTCAGACTACTGATGTATGCTTTGGAAATAGACTGTCAAAATGCAACCCCTTAATTCATTATATACTGCAGAAAGAAAAGACAACCTCGACATTTGAAATTTTCACATGCTAAAAGGTTTTCCATTTTAATCATGTCAAGCTGGATGAATGGAATTCAAATGGAAAAAATTAGGCTATGTTTGGGCAGGTGTTCATTTAGATTTTTGCTTTTCAAAAAGCAAAAGTTATGTCCTAATATAGTTAAGGATTTTGTCTTGTTTATTGACATGGCCTCTCCCAAGACCACAAAACAGAAGGTGGCAGAATTTCAGGGGAAAAGAAAACCAGGATGATAACAGAGAATTTAGAGACTCAAAATGTATCTTGTTTCTTTGACACCAAGATTACTTAAAGAAAACACCTCAACAGAACCACACTCAGCTAGAGCTTCCTCGTGATCTTTTGACCATTCGGAAATTCTGATAGCAGTGTGAGAATAACAGACGACCTTTATTTCCAAAGGAGATGTTCCTTCGGTATTTAACATCATGCAATGTAGAAGTACAGGTCTGCTGAAAAGCTCCTGGGAATAAAATCCATCTTTTCCTTTATATTCTAGCATGGCTGAAGCCTGGTTTAATCCAGGGCCATTTTAGAAAGGACATTTCCTTGACTGAAAACAATCTACAACAGAACGAGGAGAAGAGCTGTGAGTGAAACAGCAAAACAACCACCAAGGTTACACAGAATATGAGTTTTATAGACAAGGAGAAAAGTAATAGATTTTTTTATCTTGCATTAAGGGGAAGAAAAAGCATCAGCAATAGAGGGAACAGAAAGTCATATTTTACAGCCTGAATAAACTTACTGTAAATCACACCAAATACAACAGAACCTATTTTTTAAACTCTTGGACAAAATGAGAGCTTTCCAATTAAAAAGAAAAAAATAGTTTAACTGTCTTAGCCAATCTGTGTTAATTGAATAGAGACTGAAACACTTTTATTTTTAAAAATTACATTAGAAGAATCCCAAGCCCTCCAAGCCTCCTGGCACAGTAGAGGTCAGACAAACCCACTTAAAACCAAACAGAGGAGTTTACAAATTACTGCTTACAACAGCAAGTTTGCAATATGTGTCCATGAGAAAAGCAAATAATAAGAAATGCAGCAACAGGTTTGAAAATGTCAAGACAATACTTCTGTTCCTTCAGGCATAGGAATTCAGAGGATAGAATATTCACAGGCTATATCTGGAGCTAACACTGTCAGAATTCCCCCTTGCAGAGAGAGGGTGACTGGCTATTAGAGAGTCTGATCGTGCAGTTAGAAGCAGTAACAGCTGAAAGAAGTTCTTAAATAAGGTCAGATATTTTCCACAAACTAGGGAGATTCAATCATATTTCATCTCCAGACTAGACATAATTTTTGTATCAAGCAGGTGTACAGTAGCTCACTCAGCTATGAATGTATTTATTTTGGTTTGTTGGTTTTTTTTTTGTTTTTGTTTTTGTTTTTGTTTTTTGTTTTTTTGTTTTTTTGTTTTGTTTTTGTTTTTGTTTTTGTTTTTTTTAATTGTAAATTCTTCACTAAATATTTCAGGTTTCCTTACTGGCCCTAATTCATGCAGGAAAATCCTGATAGATGGGTGCCTTAGCTACAGAGACAGAAGACCAGATTTTGTATGCAAATTTTCTAAAGTTAGGGTTCTGTTTATCAGTAGTTCAAGGAATGTATCTGGATTACAAACACAGTTTGGTCAAATTTTGGTATCTGGACCAGGCTGGGGTTACTGCAGATAAAGCATTTAGTGAGCTGCAGGAACGACAGAACATTCCTCAGAAGATGCTCTACAGTGCTGACAAAGGGATTTTCCAGAGCAAAGACATCAGCTGCATGGAACACAGAGAATGAAGAGGTTCAAAGACAAAAGAATGTATCTCTGTCAAAGTGGCATCTGAACACTCAAATTAATGAGTTTATTCCAGCCCCACCAGAATTCTAATAGTTTCTCCATCTGAAAAGGAAAGGGGAGTCTGGAGGAGAATTCTTCCCTCTTCTCCAGGCAGAGACAGCCTCAGAAGCAGAGTTTAGCAGACAACACTTTGTACGACAAAGAAAGGTAATTGCTGCGAAGCCCTCAGTGCCTACAAGTGCCCAGCATTAGTCTGTCCTTTATTTCCTACTGACCAGGGCCATTTATCTGAAGATACTAATGCAACCCAAGAAGAGACACCAACCCCTATCAACCTTTTATCCCTCTGCCATTTTGCCCTTTGCCAATTTCTAAGTTTAAGGATTAATACTAGAAATTAAAGAATATAAGTACCATGACAACAATACTCCCGATTCTGCTTTCTGGACTTTCCACCCTGCATCTATGCCTAATGTGTCTGGACTTCCTGGGACACTGGATGACAGCAGAAGTGAGTCTCATGCCTGAGTGAGCCCAGAACAGTGGGATGTGTCTCCACTCTTCTCAGGGAACGCACCCTGCTGCTGTTCCCCAGCCTGCCCCTCTCCGTGCTATACAGAACATGCTAAGAACAGGAAGGAAGGAAAAACAGAAGCTGAGCTTCAGATATTTTGCACATGTATTTGGACAGAAAAAAAAGTAAACCCTAAGAGAGCTGGAATAAAGAAATATGTTCCAAACAGAATCCTCTGGGGAATTTTCTCTCCCAAACCACTTTCTGTCTGTTTATGCATCCTGTCACTGAGTGTTGTACAGTTGAATGCTCCACATACTTCTGTCAGCCTTCCATCATCCCCTTCTCACAGACATCTGAAATGCCATCAAATTCTAGAGTGATTCAAGTAGGGACTGGGGATTTCTCTGCTTGAGGACAAAACTAACAGAAACACCTGTCCAGAGCTGAACTGCAATTCACCAGTGCCATGATGTTAAGCCAGGCTGGCAAAACATAACAAAGTTATTATAAGGAATGAACCACAAACATTTTTGTCTGGTCAGTTTGGATTCTCACAGAGCTAATTAGCCCACTGTCCTGGGATGCTGCAGGCTTCATGAGTTATCTGAAATCCATTTATTCCGTCACATTCTGAGACTTGACAGAGATAAACTATCACAATGCTGTAACAAACTGTTTGTTTGTTTTTTTGTTTGTTTGTTTGTTTGTGTGTGATTTTGCTGTTCTGAATACACGGAGTCACCAAGCAGTACAGATTATAAAGACTCACAAACAGAGGGTCCACTACTTGTATACAAAACCCTCTTGGTAAAAATTTTGCTTTAATCTTTTTCTGCTACCACTGTTATCATACATGGAGTTTTGGCTTCTAAAAGCTAATTTGCTGTGTCTCCGTTTATTATTTTATTTCTTTATCTAAAAGGCAACTTCCCACAATTGAAGACAAAAGAATAACCAAGCTCTAGTAGAGAAAAGATTGTGTACTCTTAAAGTACCTGTTAAAGCCTGTCATTTATGGCAGGAACAAATATGGGATTTTTTTATTTGTAATTCTAAGGAGCTGCTTTGTACATTTCAGTTTTGAACTTTGAGAAAATCCAACTGATGAGTACCATTTCTTCCCAAACCTGTGCATCACAAATTACTAGTGGCAAACAGACCAAAATTAAGAAAAATGCAGAAAGAAGTGATCCTGTGAATAAAAGCGGTTTTGTTCAGTAAGTGATTACTACAATAAAAAGAGAATACTCATGTATGAGAGCACTCATTGATGCAGGATGGAAAAGTTGTTTAGCAGCTCCATGAGGGTCTCTGTCTTTTTGCTCTGCTTATAAATTCTGCTTACAGAGTACTTAATTTTCACAGCAAGGCCTAATGAATTTAGGAATTTTATAAAAGAAAACATTTGCCATTCATAAAAGTTAGACCTAATTTTTTCAGGCACCTTAGTACAAAGGTGGAATTCACCACAATTAACCAAATTAACATGTAGTTGCTTCAATGGTGCATCCCTCAGCATGGAAGAATGATGTATACTTGGACTATTCCTCATGTAATATTGCAGGCATTCCCTGAAGTTTGCTTATCTCTGTAGCTTGGAGGAGTAAGCAGCTTATGGATGTGGTCAATTAAAAATATGTCTGCTTTATTCTTCTGTTTTATATCAAAAAGGAGAGACAGATTTAAAATCTGGAGCTATAAATGCAAACTAAATCATCCCTTTCAGCCAGATTAAAAGGTCTTAAAACATTTTATCTAGGTTATCCAGGTCCCATCAATTTGTAGAGGTACAAAGGATGTAATCCTCTCTTGTTCTAACAGATCTCAAACACTAAAAGCTCTGTAAAATGCACAGTGCCCTCTTAAGAGTTTGAAACATTAGATTTTCCTCAAATAAACTCAATCAGCATTTTCCCAGTTGTTGTCAGTGTAGCAAGGGCAGATTTCCAATAATTTGCCTTAAGGAAATATATTCTATATATTTATATAGATTTTATATATATATATATTTATATATTGTGGTGTTAAATCTTAAATGCCAGATCTGACACACACTTTAAACTCCAGTAACTACAGGGGCACTAATGCTAGGCTGCACCCTAAATGAGTTCTGGGGGAATTAAACTGCAACTGTAAACAAGCAAGGTCACTAATGAGCTGAGACACAAAACAGAGCTGCTGGCTGCCTTTCAAGTTCAGAGGAGTATTCAAATGGATGTGTTATACTCAAGAGCAGAGAACTAGATCAGTGTAATAATTAATTCATTGTTTTTCTGGAAGTTGTTAGAAATTTCAAGGGTAATATCCAGAATGCAGGAAGTTGGAAGCTGTGTCCATTCTGTGATCCAGTACTTACCACAGCAGGGGACGCAGGAGCTGTCACTGAGGTCACAGTTACACACACAAATGTGAAGAGACAACCATCTCAACACAGAGCCAGCACACATTAAAATCTATTGCAAATGCATCAGAAACACAATGTCATGTTAATCCATGTGTAAGAAAACAACTTTGATGCCCAGAAGTTGTCTTTGCCACCAAGGAGAATTGCAAATGGTGTCCTGCTGACATTTTTTCCATAAAAAGAAAAATCAAGAGGGGATCGAGGCACATGTTCTCTACTGGGACAAGTTCAGAAAGGAAAAAAAAAAAAAGGCAATTATATAAGCAGAAATGTTTTGACAGATTAGTACAATTTCTCTATACCCTGAAGCAGTGATCTTGCAAAAACCCTCTTAATGTTTTTTTGCCAGGTCTGCTGGCCAGTGGGAGACTGTGGAAACACATACACCTGACCTTCAGATTCAAATTACAGGCTGACAGAAGATTGTGGGTGGACAGACATGATGCAGATTTAGGGAGCTGTTCCCTGGCCCAGTAAGTCAAAAGTCCACAAAACATAAATGCATATTTTTTCTCCTCATTTTTTAGTATAAGTATCACAAAACTAAAAAAAAACCAAAAGTGATTAGAGGTGTTTACTAAGGTCAGAACTTTATACTGCTTTATGAACATTACTATGTCAGCATATTCCAATGTGCCTTTCCAAGGGGAAATGTTTCCACTGGTTTCCAGGAAGTGGAAAAGGGTTCTCAAGAAAGCACAGGAGAGATCTCCTGTCCCAATCACCTTCTTCTCAGATGGGCAAACATGAACGTACTTTTAATTTCTCTGTGAATCACCTAGGTCACTAGCTTGAGTCACCTAGTTTGCTCAAGCAACTCACAAAAGTCACTTTATGTTTAATCTGATACTCTTCTCCCCACAGAACAGATCTGCCTTCCCATCCTGTGCACTGTAGGATCTGTTTGAAGCCAGACTGCTATTCATGAAGTTCATATGAATGTAACATAAGCATCACTGTTCTCAGGACTCCTTCACACTACAGACAGATTTCTGAAGCTCTACCAATGTTAAAAAAAAAAAAAAATAAGCCTTTGTCATCTTTTATTTAGTGTTATTAAAATAAATACCTTGATAAATAGGCAGCCAACAAGTAAAGCAGGGTTCACTGTGGTAAAACAGACAGAGTATGAAGGA
Source organism: Peucedramus taeniatus (assembly GCA_013400575.1). NCBI lineage: Eukaryota > Metazoa > Chordata > Aves > Passeriformes > Fringillidae > Peucedramus > Peucedramus taeniatus. The sequence continues at coordinate 19,109 of WBNO01019842.1, read as the reverse complement.
ATCTATTATTTAAACATGAGTTTAATATTAGTGCTTCTTAACTTCTTTTAGCTCACCCTTACTATAAAGGTGAAAGCTGGGGACTCAGAGCACATAACTCCAGGAACTCCAACTGTTTAGGTGATCCTCACACTGTCACATCAGTCTTGAAACAGCATTATGGATTTCATTATAGAAGCAGTTCCAGACATTGCCCCCTTCAGATCACCTTAATGAGCACATACTTTTGTATGTGACACAGGCCCCACTGAAAATCTTGTGCAGGTGTGTGTTATAGTAAGGCCAATATTAATTGGAGTTGGAATGCAAATCTAAGTATAAGTAGTTGAACTGAAATTCAAACTTATGCTTAACAAATTCAACAAAAAATTACGTTTTTTTTTTAAAACAAACAAATGAAAGTAAAACACCCCCAATGAAAACAGGTGGGTTTTTTATTTCCCCATCTTTTAAAATAAATGTTCTGCTTTATTGTTCAATATTTCAAACAATCTGGAAATATCTGAGTACATAACCGTATCCCTGTGGGGTCTTATAAAATTTGACATTTAAAAGCTGATAATAAAGTACTTTAAATTATTTGCCCCTTAACTAAAGATTATATATTCTTACTTAGGCAAAGTCAAATTCTTACAGAGTTGTATAAGGCACGTCAGCTGCAAAATCTGATTCTGAAAAGGAGTTCTTTCTTAGACTATGAAGTATGTTTTCTCAGTTGTAGGTCTTGGTTGACTTCCATTTCCTACAAAATCAAGGCTAGAGACAATGAGGCAGGCTCGAAATAAAATGAAATCTCAAAAAATGCTTGCTTCCCTGAGTATCTTTGTATTTTCCCAGATATGGTAAATTAAATCTCCATATTCAAGCTGCAAGTTTTAAAGCTGATATTACAATTAGTTTTAAATCCTTGAAAACAGAAGTTTGCTCAGGAAACTTTGACAGACCTTGAACAACAGCACCTGACAACTCCTTCATAATGCAACCTGACTGCTACTGATTTAGAGCCGCTCTGTATTCCACTTAGCGGTGCCTCTTCATTTGAGTTTCTTGTATTATCCTCATTAATTAAACTGGTTTTGTGGTAGTGCAGTGACAGCTGAGAAATACCTTCTGAATACCCAAGTCCTGGGCCCTCTTCAGTGCTTGGTTTCCATGACTGCTAATGATCAGGTTGTACTAGAGGGTACTTTCCCATCACTGAACACCACTGGGCCAGGAAGAAAAGGTGACAACACAGCTGATGTTCAGAGAAAGGCAGATTTCCTTTTGTCCTCAGAACTCTGCATTCCTGGATGGAACATCAGAGCAAGGTGCTGGGAGCATGAAGTTTCTTTGCAGTCAGTGCTCTGCTGCTAAAGTTCAAAAGGTGACAAAATCCTACACCTGTATGGATGGATGAACTGGATGTTCATCCTTGTGCTGCAAAGTTTCCCAGTAACTCTGTCCAGCTTCCAGGGGAATATGGAATATCCCTGCTGGAGCAGTGCTCCCAGTGAATGCCTCTGCTCAAAGCAAACCCTTCTCTCCCAGCAGTAACTCCTGTGAGCACTGAGCCACACCAAGCAGCACACACACATCATCCTGAATGCCACACCTAAAACCCCTCCATAGCATTGTAAAATCCTGCTAGGCGAGATCCTAGCAGGATGGGAACTGTACAGCCTCCCTGTAAGCTCCCTGCAAGCTCCTTGCACAAGCCTTTAACCGTTTTTATGGATGGTACATTATTGCATTTACCAGTGAGCCGTACCACATTTTGCCAAACTGGAATGATGTAATCATGAGTTCTGAGTAATCTGAATGATTACTGAGTAAAATTATGGAAACAGCATTCAGTAATAGGAATAGCATTCATTTCATTGCTGCCATGAAACTGCCTTTGCTGCACCATGATAATGACACTTCAAGTTTTGTGGGGTTTCTTTCCCCCAGAAATGGGGAAGAATAACAGAAGGAACAAGAGGGGCAGCAAAAGAGTACTTAAGCAATAAACATTCTTCAGAGTCACTGAGCCAATAAAATATAACAGCTGCCAAAAGATGGAATTCACACTATATTTGATCAATTTTCTCTAATGCAATGAACATTCTGATGTTAGCATTTTACAATACTTCCATGTAACTTTGCTGGTATCAAAATGAGATTTTTTTTTCATCAAAGCTTTTCAGTTAAGTTAATTAATTTTGTTTAAAGTTTAAAATAAAAAAATGTGTATCTCAAGCACACCTTATGAAGAGTCACCAGAACAATTAAAAGCTTGGTTTTATCATGTAATTGTCACAGAATACTAGATGGAAAAAGGTGTTTGTTATCTATAGCTACTTAGCTGCCTCTTTTCAACTACCCTAAAATTAGCAGGAAACGAGGATAAATCTTGGCTTTTAGCAAGATTTAGAATCAATTAGTCAACGGTGCCCGAGAAGCTTAATAGGTAAAAATGTACCCTAAGAGCATTAAATAACCAAAGTTCTCTAATAAATTTCCTGGCACATTCTAGAAAGAGAAATGTGATGCTACAGGAACTATTTTTCAAAATGTTCAATTTGGTTTCATATTAGCATTTCATTTCCCTGTGTTAGACAGGAATTTCCCAATGCTCCCATCCTCCCCATGCTTCAGTTCCCATTACACAGCAGGTTCAAACCTAGTACCAAAAGCCAAGTTGTATTCCATGGCACCACTTCCCACCCCTCAGGATCACTTTGTCATTTCTTCTGGGATTCTCACTGTAATTCTGTAATGTAATGTTTCTTTTACCAGCAACTAAAGAATGGCAGTGTTGGGGCTCAGGACTGTCCTACAAATGTGCACATCACAAGGTCCAGAACCACTTCTAATTCCAGAAAGCTGCAGAACAAGGATAGCTCAGGTGACCCATTTTTTCACTAGTGTAATCTCAAAGGATACAAAACTAAACTGTCATTCCAAGAAGAATGATCTTCATTTTTGTGGTGGTTTTGCATGGCAGGCATTTATGGAAGTGACGCAAAGCTTCCAGCCACTGGAAAGCTGCACATGCCTCTGTGAAAAACACGTGTTAAAGATGAAAAAAACCCTGGAACTTCCTCTTTCCCTTTGGGCCAGCAAAGAGGAGGCCCCTGTCTCGGCCAGGCTGGCCGGGCAGGGAGAGAGGGGTGCCGCGGGGCCGGGCCAGGCCAGGCCATGGCTGCAATCCCTAACATCCTATTGCTACTCAACCCTGCCCCGCCGCTAGCCCAGGCCCAAGCCGGGTCTGCCGGGCCCGAGGAGAAGCCCCAGGCCAGGCCGGCTGGGCCAAGATTCCACCATCGTTGGGATTTGCCCGCAAGCACTGGGCAGGGGAGAGGAGACGCCATCAGCCCCCCGGCCCCAGCTCCGGCCGCAAGCACCGACCTGGGCAGCTGCAGGTGGCCATCTGCAGGCTTGGGTGAGATATCGACTCCTTCAGTGCTTCCATCCTCCCTCGAGGGAGAGAAGGAACAAGAATGCAAACAGTGTAGAGGAGCAACATGAAGACACCGAGGTCAGTGAAAGAGAAGTCAAGTATCATATGGGAGGGATGAGGAGATGTCTTAATCTTGGGGCTGAAATCCTCTGGTAAAGCTATAAAGATGTAATTGATACATCAGACTCTGTTTCCTTGTAGCACGTGAAAGCATGAGGAGATGAAGGGTTCAAATCGATATCGAGCAAAAGCCTCCATGCCAAAGTAAGCAGGTGATAAAGTAGCTGTGATCCTATGAGAAGTTTGAATAGAGAAGGAGAGAAGAGTGATGAAAATCCTGTGCCCCCAAGAAGATGATTTTAGAGATAGATAATGAGAACCTTTGCCTTTGAACAGCTCATCTTTGAAACAGTACCCCATAAATTGACATGGCCCATAAACACAGCTTTGGGAAAAGCTTGTGGAAAATGGGAGGGACTTCACAATTGCAGATTTATGATTAGATTTAGATTGCGATTTATGAGGAGAGCCATGAGAGAACTGTTTTCTTGTGGAGAAGTCTCCATAACATTTAAGAAGAGAGACTTCTCTCCCTAAGTGAACTGAAGAAAGACTACTGTAGAGGTGGTAAACTGACTGAAATTTTAGGTTTTGTTTCTTTACATTGTCATTTGGAAAGAAAAGATTGTGGGGGGAGGAGAAGTGTCCTGAAGGTTTTGTTCTGATTCTTATTACTCTTTCTTTTAGTTACTGTTAATAAACTTTTCTTTATACCCTTTTAAAGTTTTGAGCCTGCATTGCCTTTCTCCTGATCCTACCTCACAGCAAGAAATGGGTGAGTACATCCTAGTGAGTGCACTGGTGATTGGCCAGCACTGAACCCACCACACTCATTGGTGCATTGGCCAGGAAACCAGCAAATTGGCAAACCAAAACCACTACAAATTCAAAGCCTTTTTTCTTTACGTTACAAGTTGCTTTTTCTAATTTATTAATTTATTTTAACGAGAATTACTGGAGGGAGGGAGAAAGAATAAAATCACTGCAATTACTGGTCTACTACTAAATCATGGAGGGTTTTAAAGACACATTTCTTCAACAGAAAAGCTGGTCTATATCTGAACGTCAGAGCATTCACCCTGTAATCCTAAAGTGTGTAGTCTCATGAAGAAGGCGTAACATTTTCTAGGCAGTTCTGTGCTAAAGATCTCACCCGACACAGCATATCCCAGGGATGGCATGTACTGGCTCATAACATTTTGAACACAAAATCTCTATGACTGAAAATGGTCCATTCTTCGCCCATCTGTAGCCACTGCAGTCCTTCACAAGCTGGGACATGTGAAGAAAAACATTCATTAAAGCACATAGGCAGCAATACAATTTGGCCTACTTTGCTTTCTTTAGCCTCAAAGAGCAGATCAATGATGATGTGACCATAATGCAGCAAAACACCCAAGGCAGATGGGACGATTTAGAGGTAAGAGGCAGGCTTGAAGGGATGGAGAAGAGATAATAGGAAATAATTTATCCTCCAGTAAGACAAAATTTGTAATTATTTCAGTAAGGTTCTGATTCAGGAAAACAATTTTTCATGGTTGTTTCCCCAAGTGCATTCAGGGTATGCTGAACCAGGGGTTCCCTCTCTGCAGAAAGGCAAGGATCCTTCATTCACAGTGCAAAGGTGAGGCAACAAAAGGAATCAACATCATCTGATCTCTCTGTACATAAAAATTGCTAAACATGTTTTACAAGCCCTGTGATTTCATGGCATTAAAATATTTTATACATGTACAAGATTGTCAACCTTTCAACTAGCTATCAGGCTGAATAAGGTTCGTCCCGCATTCCAAATAATAATGCCATCAGAATCAATGCACCTTAGCAACAGGAAAAGATTTTCCTTGTAGAACTTGCTGGCACCTGCTCAGGGGATGTTTTCTGAGCTCCCAGTTTACCCCTGAGAGGCACAGATGGCACTCAAGGTACTGCTGCACAGAAATGTGTGTGCCCTGGCCTGCATTAAATAATCAGAAAACAGATTGCTGATGGTGCTGCATGTGCCATTGCCTTAAATCACCCTCACATTAATGTTGGAATGCATGAAATAGAAGCTTCTCTGAGTTCCTCAGAGAGAGAAAGGACAGTAGGGATTGAATTACAGCCTTTAGAGAAATTGAAATATATTAAGCCACACAGACATGAAGTAGGAGTGTAAGTTTTAGTTTTAAGTGAAAGTATATCTTTAGTGCCTTAAGAGACTGTGTTAGCTAGTAAAAGGCCCTGAAGCCTAGTTTAAAGTCAGTAGTGTTACCTTTCAAAAAATTAACTAAGCTCCAGACATAACAAAAAAATAGCAGAACATTGCTTGCATTTCTAGATAGAATAGATAGAACTATTTGCATAAATAGATACAATTATATACGTAGGTTTTGTGTAAGAACTGACACTACTTTCGCACATTAGAATCAAGCTAGGATAGTTTTAGGAACAATGTTTTAGAATCGTGGTTTTAGCTGATTGGATGATTTATGAATATAATCTCCCTGTATTGGGGTGTAAGGAGATAGAAGAGAAAAAAAAGAAGAAGAAAGAAGGTGTGGGAGCTGCTGCTGCTACTCAGAACATTGGGACTCTATGTCAGAAAACTTTTAGCATGGACTTTAATACTTTGAACTCCTTGCCTTCAAGACTGATGTATTAATGCAATAAATAACTTTACTACAACCAACAACTGCTCTTGTGTCTTTGAAGACTCTAGACCCATGACAACCTCAACACATTAAAGAATAAGCAGGAAGGAAAATCTGCACTGAAATCCATGAAAAAAATTCTTGCCATGTGGTCCTTCATGGCAAAGGGAGAGCGGGGCTACAGATTTGTATGTTAGATATTTTTATTTTATAAAGCTAATCTTTAGTTAGTGCAGTGGAGTAGCCACAGTGATGGATGCTGGAACGATGACTGAAGTGTCCCTATCCAAAATGTGCTTGTACAGAAGAAAGAACAGATAGCTTAATAAACGAACTATTACACAGCACAAGGATTTTCCACAATATACTAATTCCCTTTACTACTGGAATTATTCCTTTCCTGGGACATTTGTGATCATATCTGGTTAAAAAGTTGGCTAGGCTAAGCATTCATTTCCAAAAAATGGTGGCATCTTTTTACTCAATTCAAAGCTGATTGCAAGAGTAAAGCCTGGAAACACCGTTCTAGAATACTCTTCCAATTCAGTATCACAGCTCTGATAACACAGGAGAGAAGGAAGGTGCTTATATCCATCAGGAACAGAAGTTCTATGAAATAGTCTATTAAAGTCCATCCAGAAATAAAAACACTTCTCTAGGAAACAACTACTTTTAAAAAATATTAACTTTCTTTCTTTTCATCGTTCATTTAATTCTTCAAATCAGGCTGAAAAATCTAAATAAAGATCCTATGAACTCTGTTGCATTTTAGAAATAAACGTATATTCTCACACTATTTTGAGACCTGAACAAGACATCATACACACAGGATATTTTTTACTCATAGCTCTCTGTTTCCAAAGGGATGGTGTAGTGTTCACATTTCGCTGGATAGAATTCCTTCGCTCAGGATTTTATCCTGAGAAGTTGAAAAGGCTGAGAGAAGCTAGAGATGAAAAAACAATCTTTATCTCATTCGCGTCTCCTGTGTTTTGTTCATGTGGAATGTGTTAAGAATTTGTTTACCTGAAGTGATGAGACTCATTGGGCTCTGGTGTGAATTGTGTTCAATCACTGACCAATGGTCATAAGAATTGTGTCGGAGACTCTGGAAAGAGTCACAAGTTTCATTATTATTATCTTTCCAGCCTTCTGTAAGTATCCTTTCTCTATTCTTTAGTATAGTTTAGTATAGTTTTCTTTAACATAATATAATATCATAAAATAATAAAATAGCCTGATCACATAGAGTCAAAGCATCATTCTTCCCTGCCACGAAGGGTCAAGGCTTCTTACAACAGGATGGAATGACAAGGAATATTAACTGTACTCCAGTTTCCACTTTCCCAGTTGTTGAGGTTCTCAGGAATTAAAAGATCCCATGGAGACACAAATAATCATCATATATCACTCACAGCTCAATCTCAAAACAACCGTTTTTTAGCAGAGGCAATTAAATTCTAGCAAGCTGATGCTGTAATATTACTTCCTATCTTTTAGCTTTTCCTCTGGCAAATCTGTATTTGCCTAAATCTCTCTGCCGTATTACTGTGTGCTGCCTATTAAAATAACAATTAACCTGTCAGAGGGGGCTATAGGAGGAAGGAGTCTTGGACATTGTAAACTTTTCTTTATCTTGCGAAGGGATGAAATGGTGACCAAAAAGATGCTTTGTGGGGAAAAAAACAAACAAACAAACAAAAAAAAAAATCCCCACAGAGATAGAGGAAGGAGTAAAAAGCATACTATTAATTTTAGGCATAAATAACTCAATCTCATATTTCACCTCTGACTCAGATGAAAAACTTTGAACTCTGTCTCTGGTGCTCCAAGTAAAATCTCTCAACACTGGGCTCAGTGTAATTTGACAGAACTATTGCATTTAAAGTAGAAAATTGCCATCACAGAATGGATTTGCATAAAATAATCTAGAGCTACTGAATAATTAGATACATACGGATTAGACTTTGAGCTCATCCCACAGTCTGGAAAACTCTGTAGAATTCCATCAGCTACATTGATTTGCTTCTACATCAACCACATCAAACTCCGTCTGATTGATAAGAGAGCTACAAGCTATTTTTCCCCTCTTATCCATCGTGCAGAACACACCTGCTTTCACAGGTACTGAAAAAATATTTTAATGATTTTGTTGTTGTTTTTCCCATGCAGAAAAAAATTCTAAATACAGGATAAATACCCTTATCTATTCTCAAATTATGTCTAAGTACTGAATTACAACACCCTTAGACTGTCTGCTCTAAACTATTTCTAGAGGTAGGCAGAACAGGATAATTTTAAAAAATAACGGTTTCTGTCCATTTCATTAACATCTGGTAAACAACCAAATGTTACTGAACATTAAGCATTTGGCAAAATCTGGTAAAATGCCTTGAGAGTATAAATTACCAAAACAAAGAAAGTAATAAATAGATAATAAAAATTAGAGTCGTCAGCTCTGTCAGGGGACAGTTCTGAACTGGAAAAGGCCACCCAGTGAAGATTAAGGATAATTAAAGCAGAACTTTGCCATGCAAACACTTCCTTGCACTGAGCCTGCTTTGCAGGCACCTTGAAAAAGAGAATGCAATATTCACTTGTTCTATTCATTTATTCGACATCCTCTTTTATTTACTTCCAGGTCACATCTGGGCTGCGCTTCCTTTTTAAGTGCAACAGATTAGAGGAAAAATTGCATTGTATTATATAAAACAGAGAAAAATATCTGATCCTATTAAATCAAGAAAGGAAGAGAATATGTAGATATATACAAGAATATATGGATATGTATATTCATATTCTGTTAACAGGTTTATAAGGTTTATACATTCATTTTTCAAAGGATTATGAGAAAATTCTTTATCAGCAGAAAAGATCTGGACCATTAATCTCCATATATATATATATATATATAATTTTTTTTTTAACAAAACCACATAAGAAAACAAAGTAAACCTAATAACAATCTTTCTACAGAAGACAGACCTTTATTCTGTAGCAAAGCTGTGGTCTAGAAATTCATGAGAAAATATGTTTTTCAAGTGAGTTAAAAGCGTAAATGTTAGCACCTAAAAATAGTGTAAAGGAAACTGAATTCTGAGACCCCAAGTGAGATTCTGGGAAGAAGATTTTCTATTTTTCCCCTTTTCTTTCCATTTTTACTGATTAACAGAAATCTTAATAAAAGATTATAAACTTCAGCTTTACAAGCCTCATAAGACACTGTAAATATTGTCATTTAATCTGTATTTAAGGCACAATCCTGGGAAACAACAGAATAGAAAAATTAGGAGGAGCTGTTAATAACATTTTCCTAGGAGAAACTGAACAAAATTAGAAATAAACAACGGAATGACCAAGGTCAAAATAAAACTTGTGGTTCAATTAATGCAATTTTAAGGACCCAGCATGGGGAAGATGTATTGATACATCCCAGTATCATGCTGAAAAACACGTAGCTTTTCTAGCTGGTGTTGCATGGGAGTTCACTGGATTATATCCCAACAAAAAATGAACGCCATAAACAGTCATGTGGAGGATGGGGGGTGCAGAGGATTCACTCCAACTATCAAATAACCAGCATCAGTTTTACTGACTGTAATTTGATGCAGTTCCTCAGAAACATTTAACCCCTTGAATTACTTACAAGTTCTCAGCTACAGAGTGGCTGATATTCAATGAAGTACACACATTTAGGACTATGTAAGTTCATAAGCTTTAGGAGACACTTTTTAAAATATGGCCCTATAGCAATATATTCCTTTTCATGGATAATATGTAGAAGAATAAAAAGTTCCTTCTACAATAACTTAATAGTCTTTGAAATGCTGGTTGGATCTTTTTCTTTACTGTTTTCTAATTTATTTTGCCCCAGGCACTGGATAGCAGTATGGCATGTATTTACTGCAAATATTTCAGCCAACAAAATGACAAGCCCACTTTTACTTGAAGTCAACAGAAAACATGGAAATTCAATTTGCTCTTGTAGACCACCACAAATGCACTGATTAAATTATAATGTCGGCAAACTTTATAAGTAAATATTGTCATATATAAAGGTAGGCTTCTCTATGAACAATAATGTTCAAATCAGTTTAGTAAAACTGCATTTTTATCGGTACTCACAGATATTACAACTCCTGAACTACATTTGGAAACACCCTCTTTACTCATCTTTGAACACAGAGCAAACTGTACCTGAAACCTGTCCATTTCCAAGTGCAAGCCAAATCCAATCTGCCCCAGTTGGCCAACACTACCCAATTACACTTAACTTTCTTGGAGTCACTTTTGAATGGCCAGTTTAATTTTTCATATCTGAGATGGCCTTTCTTTTTTGTTTAGTATTTTGTTTGGTTGTTGTTGTTTAATCTGTAAAATGCAACTATCAGATACCCTCCTGTCCACATTGTTTTCCTGAGATTTTATTCCCAACCTGTGTGGTGTTGCTTGCCCTTCTGTTCAAGCTCCTTCAGTGTTCAAGCCATGCACACCAAGTGATAGATCAAGTGATATACCCCACTGGGCATTAAACTCTACTTCCCTTGAAGCCACTAAGAAAATCCATCCATTCCTATGGATTTCAGCAGCAGCCCCAGTGTTCGTCTTCCAAGACACTGATGGGCCCCTGCTCTGTCCTCAGAATCATGATGGGTATGGTTATTTGCATGTACCCAACAATGTTTCTGTTAACCAAGCAGGGTAAAAAGCAAACAAACACATCGGTACAAACCTTTTGGATAGCCTTGAGTTCTCAGCAACCCTTTCCTCTCCCCAAAACCTCTCCCCAGCATCTGCCAGGGGATGAGATCCCCCAGCGTCTCCCTGCTGTGCAGCAGGCACCCCCTGGGAGCTCAGGCTCTCCTGAACACGACACCTCTGTCACCAGGGCTCAGACATCCCCCAGGTGACAATGAGACTGCACAGCACACTGCCACACCCCCAGCAGCACGATGTCTTGCTAAATGCAGTCAATACTCCTATGAAAGCCATCAATCAGAAATTCAGAAAAGAATCAAAAGATGACACCGTAAAGCTCTTATTACTGAAAGCTTATTATAGCAGAGAGTAAAGCAGCTAAAGAGGTACAGTACAGGATATGGCAGAGATTTGGCTTCAAGATTCCTCTCAGACTTTGATATTTAAATGCAGACAAGACAGAATCAGAAAAACATTCTTACTTAACCTACTAGAAGACTGTTTTCAGCAAAAATTGCTAATCAACTGTAACAGGATTTTGAGGCAGAATCAGAACCTTAGCAAATGAGAGCCCAAAAGAGAAAAAAACCCTATGTGTCCAGATTAATAAGATTAGAAAAAATAAAAATAAGAGGGATGTTAGTACAGTAGAACAAAACCCTATTATGCACCATAATTAGATGTCAGCACATATTCTGTCAGCTTACATGCTAATTTTAATTTCTAGGGCAAACTGTTTTACATGTTTGGACATTTAAATTGGTGCTTTACAGTCTAGTCATGAGTATCAGATCTGAAAATTAACTTCTTCTGACAGGCTATTATTTAGGAGTTGATTCTGCAACAAGTGAAGCATGTTTGGATCCAGCTAGAGTTTGGTGGGAGAGGGCATTTATCAGCCTATCTGCTTTGAACGGAGGCAGGTACAGCTTCAGACAACCAATGCAACAGCCCTGCGAAGTTTCACTCACTCCAGGGGGGACCTTGATTTACTCCATGGACTTCAAATTAGTGGAGTTCAGCAGAGTCAAACAATTACAACTATTTGTGTTCATAGGATCAAACTCCACAAGTGCTACATTCATAATAACTAGGGGCTGCTGCTCATCACATTCTACTGCTGAAGGGAGAACTGTTTATTCCAATATCCCAAAATACTTTCGAATAACCTTATTAATTAAAGTAAGCATATGAGCTAACAAAATACTACTGAAATCTGATTATGCAAAAGATCAAGTCCCACTGCACTAATACTTCTCTTGAGTGCCAAGAGAATTCATTCTGATTTGTACAGAACATGAGATCTCTGTCCCATTAGCAGGACTGACTTTTTGCCTTCTATGTCCTTTGAGCATGAGAATAAAAGAAAAACTCTAACAGGGATAGTCCAGACTTCAATAACTCTTTTTAAGTTCAATTTAGAGGCGAAAATATTTTCCACCCCTCTCTCCCTGTTACTCCTTGTTAACTTTATTCTGTTTTCATCTGAGTATTTCAATGCAATATCTAGGTATTACATATAAATTAATTGTCTACATATAAGTATGGTTCAGTTTTCTTGATATTATGAAACATTGATGATGTTGATTTATAGCATCACTCAATGAAAAGGTACTCAGATGATTGTCGAGTGGCACTTTAATTTAAAACAATAACATAAATTCTAGGGTGTCACTGTAGCAAATTTAAATAGAAGAAAATTATTCTCAAGCACAGAAAAAACAGTACAGTGCCATATTCTTTCACCTAACACAGATATGAGCTTACAAGAAACTTGGGTTAAGCTTTATGCAAGAATTTAAACTGATTTTAAAACAATTTTGAATTTTGAATTAATGAATAATCATATAAGATAAAATTATGGGTATTTTAAAAAGTAAAAACCCAAAGGCTGTTTAATGCTGAGGATGCTACACAGTGTTCATTTGAGAATTTCACAAAGGCACTGGAATGAGAAACTATTCTGGCTAATGAATATTCCTGCTAAGTTATTGATAAAATGCTTTCATAAAACCATCTATTAATTTTATTAGATGTATTATTGTAATAAATTTGTGATTTTATTTCATAAAACTAGTCTTTTATTAAAGTCCCCATTGTTGTGTCGTTTCATGTGTGTGCATGTTTGCTGTTTGTGATCTTGAAAATACTGATTAGTCAGCCCAAGAGTCTTCCCAAAGGCCTCAAAAGAGAACAAACAGCAAAAAAGTATATTTACTATGTACTGCAATAGCCTGAAGAATCTGGACTATTGTGGAAATGTGAGTTGGATTCCATCTCCAAATATCCAGTGTATCTGTGCCTCTCCGAGTGTCCCTCGGAGTGTCCCGGCTAGCTGTGGCACAGCTACAGCGGGGGACACTCTCCCGATCTCCAGGGGAGTCAGGAGGGGGCTCAGGCTCTCGCCTTGGCGGGTGAGGCAAAGGTGCGACGGCAGAAGAAGGAGTGGACTCCGGATGGAGGGATCAGTCCAGGTTTATTCAGGGCAGGGACCCTGAGCCCAGCGTGACCTCGCTCCGAAGACAAAAGCCCCTGATCCGAAAGCACCTTATAAAGGAAGGAGGGAACAAAGATAGGGAGCCAATAGGGAAACATGGGGGTATGGACATTGGGAAGATGGGTCTCTGGGGAGACCAACGGGAGTAACCTGTGGGAGGAACCCCGGTTCCCGAACCAGTCACTCGACGCCTTGAACAGAAGTTTCTAGGGGAAGGGATGGGCTGCTGAGTGACGGGCAGGACACCAGGGAGGGGTTGAGGGAGGAGGCAGGATGGGCAGAACCACTGACATAGGGGAGAACTGGGATAAACCAAGGTACAGAACAATTATAAAAAAGGCATATAAAACACAACACAACAATCCAGGATATGCCAGCTAAGTTTCACTTTCCAAACGAATTTATGGGCAAAGGAGCATGAACCAGGATGAACACAGCTTGATTTACATCAAGCTGAGCTTATAACACTGACAAAACAATAACAAGAAATCCTGAGGTGCTTTATTTGTAAATTAAACAAGTGTATCCCAGAACACTTGTCTGCAACACACATCAAATTCTGCACACTCAATTTCAGGTTATTTTGTCTTTCATCCTAAAAAATAATATGCATTTCCCTTATGGAAAAAGTAGAACTCAAAAGCAGACAACCGATCTACAGTGATAGCTTTGTATTCTATTTCTGTCCATGTAAGAAAACAGCTCCAGTCTAGAGTTAATTATCCCTTCATACATAAAAAGAATCTTTATTATATGACACTATACTAAATCTCAGGGAGAGGTAATTTATAGTAGATGGTAAAAATTGATGATGCCGCATGCCCCAGGATGTTGTTTTGTTTTTGAACCTAACTGGAAGCCAGAGCAGTGGAAAAAAAAAAAAAACAAAAAAGTAAGAATTTAAGAAAGAGAGCAGATGACAACAGAACAGGTTATGTGAAATGAAAAGTTAAAATTAGATCAGTATCTGGCTTTACTCTGGAACCTTAAGTTTTTCAAGTTTAGATTTTTATGAACTGGTATATGTACAGATATAATTTATATTGCTCCAAGTGTCTATTCCAGGTGACCATCACAGAAGTATATTTCACATAGTCTTTGACATACAGCTAAACAAATAAAAAACTGTTTCAAAAGGGGAAAAAAACCCACTCCATAAAAAAAAAAAAAAAAAAAAAAAAAAAAAACCACCCCCAAAAAAATGAACAAAAAAATTCCCCAAAACCAAAACCAAAAAAAAAAAAAACAAAAAAAAAAAAAAAAAGAAAAAAAAAAAAAAAAAAAAAAAAAAAAAAAAACCACCTCCAAACAAATGAACCAAAAAATTCCCCAAAACCAAAACCAACAAACAAAAATACCAAAACAAAACAGAAGAGAAAAGAACAGAACAGAATAAAACAAAACAAAAAAAGCCCAAACACTGGTATGTACAGGAGTCTTAGACTATCCAAACAAGCTTATTTGAATTATTCCATGAATTCAGTTGTGAAGGCAATAACCTAGCTTCGAAGAACAATGAACATATCTCAACAGCAATAATATTTTATACCAATTGTGTCTGTAAAGAAAAAGAAATTATATTCCATCCAAATGCTGCAATATTCAGGGATTTGATCTAAGAGGATTGAGCCACTTTTTCTTTCTTCCTTCATAGCACTCAGAGTGAGGAGTCTCCCATCTACCCCTATAGAGAATGGCAGAATTTCCAGTCTCTCCTGTTTCCCAGGGCATGGCTGTGCTGCAGCCTCAGCTGCTCAGGAGGGCTCCCAAGCACAGGAAGATTTCTCATCTCTTGCACTTTGTGGCTCAAGCTTTCACTCTCACCTAATGCTGGGTCTGCTCATTTTAAATTAACTCTAATTCTGCAGCACAGGTAGCAGAATATGTTTTTAAAAAGCTATAACACAAATTGGCTCTGAATATAACAACATTAAGGGAAAACTGCTTTCATCACTTCAGGGCACTTTCTTTTGTATCATTATGAGAATTGTCTAATTATGTTAATGTTTTGCACTGAAGTTCTAATCCATTGAGGATCTCTGGAGTGATGCTGAAAGGAACAAACAATTAACTACCAGCTAGAAACGTAAAATATGAGGTAGAAATGAGAAGTTCTGGAAGAACAGTCCCAAAAAAATTAAGAAATCCATTTATGTTGATTGAAGCAGCAGAAACGAGAGGTTTTTCTCTGGTCTCCCATAAAATAGAACTTTACCCATTGAGAAATATATCATTGGAATTAGAGGGAAAAAACACCTTTGAGGATTAAATAGTAGAGTTTTTGCTCTGCATTTTATAAAGTATCTCATAATTTCAGCTCTGATTAGACCAATAAAGACACAATGGAAGTAATAAAGCTTTGAATTAAACATTGGCACAGTTAGTAATTAAGGATTTTGGGGATTAAGAGATTTTTTTTCCCTCCATCAAGCTCCTCAAACAAAAACAAACACACATACAAAAACATATTCAGGGGGAAAAAATTTGTTTCCTAGCAGCCTAATCTAGAACTGGAATCAAGTTCAACAAAACATTGAAACACTCATGTATTAAAGATTTTTACCTCAGCATTTTAAAGACCTGCGTAGGAGAAAAACTCTGCAGAGCCCCCAGCAGTTTTGTTTAGTTTAAAGCAAAGCACCGGAACACTAGCCATGAATAGGGTAACAGAGTTCAAGTCCTGTATACAATGTATAGGGAAACAACTTTATTTTGAAACCAGCTGTTTTGAACTCCACTGAAATAGTGGGAACATGATTACCAGTTGTTTAATTGAATAAAGACTGGTTTGTAGTAGAAAAAAAAATGGCAAATAATTATGTTCATTTAATTCACTTGGGATTCAGCTTGTTTTCTGCTTCCTTGATATAAGTGAAAAGAAATCTAATTTGTTCTACATGACAAGAACTGTAATTTAGATGCTTATTAATCCATAGTTCTGGTAGCAGCTGAGAAATGTAGTTTTTGAAATTGTTGGGGGTTGGGGCTTTTTTTCTTTACTCTTCTTTCCTTGTTACTTGTGGAATCTTTTCCCATTGAGTTGGTAAGAAGCACTGATGGCTGGGTATTTGAGGGGAGGGGAAACTCATCTGGATTTTGGGAGTTTTCTCTTGGGGGTACAGAGATAGCGTGAGAATGGGGGGCAGGTAAAAGACGGGGTTGGGGGCAAACGCTCTGTCTCGCTCTTTGGCATCGGAGGAGGACGGCCAGGCTGTCGCTTTCCTGCGGGGAGAATTCACCGGCCCCGCTGGAGCTCAGCCCTGAGGGACCGATCCCCATCTGCTCGTGTGCCTCGGGAATCCTGAACCTCGCCTCTCCCTGCCCTGCTCGGAGCCGGGCCGCCGCTGCCCCGCCCCCGCTGTTTCTCTGGTCCTGCTCTGGATTTCTCCACGCTGCAGCCGGCACCGTCCCGCAGTTCCAGCTACCACTGCGGAACTTCTGATACATCTCACCCACCAGCCCGGGATTTTGCTCATTCCTGCCGGCTGTGACGGTACCTGCTCCAAAGGGGGAAGTGCCTGCAGTCGAGAGGACTTTACCGGGTCCCTGGTTCTGTTTGTTGTTAGTGCCATAGTTATTGTGCTTTGTTTGCCTTGTTATACACGCTAGTAAAGAACTGTTATTCCTATTCCCCTGTCTTTGCCTGAGAGCCCCTTAATTTCAAAATTATAATAATTCAGAGGGAGGGGGTTTACATTCTCCATTCCATTCCTTCATTAGCAGACATCTGTCTTTTCAAACCAAGACAGATTTTGGCGTCCAATCCATGGCCTGAGGGCATCAAGAGAAAAAGTGTGAAAAAGGAATAACAGTTCTTGAGTAACTTCATTTTTGTCTGCTGGATATAGAAACCACGTTAGGTGGCACCATGTGGTCTAGCTTACCCTGGTTTGGGTGGCACGTGATCATGGCTGTATTTCTCCCATTTGCAGGCCTTTATCTGAACATGGGTCCTATAACTAAGGCTATTGTGGCTGTTACACAGTTTGTTTTATGGGTTAATAAGGTGAGGAATTCATGGGTTTTTAATTTCCTCTGGAAGGTGAGCACATGGATTCAGAGCCATCACACACTAACTGTATGTTTTTGAGGTTACTTTAATAATGGTACTTACTGTGAGGAAATGACACCAGGGGAAATTTTCTCCCAACCCTTCACCCAGCTCTTTGAGTCTACCCCACCACTTTTCAAAGGGTTCAAATCTTCTCTAAATGCTAATGAGATCATACAGTGGCTGGTGTTGCTGATAGGCCTGTTCTATTTGGCATTCAGAGGTAAGGGGAGATTGACCTGGATAACCAACCTGATACCTACCCCAGAGAACAGGGATGGTGCCATGGAACCTGACACGGCACCAGAGACTAGGGATGCTGCTGCCCCAGAGCCTGACCCTGCCCCACAGCCCACCTCAGAAATGGACCACCTGGACTGGGTGGGGGTTCTGGTGAAGGAGATATGAAAGATGGGCCACATGCTTAAGGAGTACATTTCCCCAGCTGGTGGGAACCCCCCTCCCCCCCACCTCGAAGAGGGAGAGTCTGATGGTGCAGCCACTGAACCCACAGATGTTACAACTGTCCAGATTCCAACTGAACCGCAAGGACAGTCACAACCAGCAGCAGTCACCCCTGTGGAAACAAGGAAGTCTCAGATGAAACCAGAGCACCCAGATAATAAGGATAAGAAAGGAGGGCCCTCGCAATCTGTAGGGGAGCCAGAGGTTGAGATCATCAGTATCCCTGACGTATGAAAATCTCCATAACCTGCACACAGACATTTTACGATGGGGACGTGAGGCTTATACAACCTGGTTACTTTGGGTCTGGAACCTTATGAGTAAAGGTGTGCAACTGGATGGTAGTGAGGGAAGGAATTTGGGACCCTTGACCCAGGACTCAGGTATGAATCAGATTTTTGTATGGAAGCCAGGGCCCCTTTCCCTCTGGGTGTGGCTTTTAACAAGTAAAAGGGAGAGAGTTTTGTCCACAGGGAGAAAATGCAGGAGGCACCACCATAGAATGTGCTGGAAGACTCTTGAAGAAGGAATCCAACAGCTGAGAGAAATAGCTGTATTGGAGATACTTTTTGGGAGGAGCGGACAGCATGATAATGACCCCGACAAGGTCAGGTGCACAGGGCAAATGTTGTGGAGTCTGGCAAATCTAGGGCCATCT